>JAZKJV010005029.1:0-135308 GCA_037367405.1 Ottelia alismoides
CATTGGTTGGGATTCTTGTGTCAGGAGTACATCATATGGCTCCTCGAACCAGTACTGTGGATATTTGGCAGTCATTTGTTGGATTGGTGAAGGGAACATAATTGAAGGTTTGCGGTGGTTGATAGGACGAACCAGCCTCGCCCACCCGACAAGTGTGTTGATCCCCTTACTGTTGGGAGGGGAATGATGTGGACTCTGTGTATAAGGTGTACATCGGTAGGATATCATGTATTCTCGGATCCACTAATGACATATTCTCAATGATGTAATTAATGTAGCCAATTAACTGTTTTAATTCCTCACTACTTCAATGTTCACTCATTAGTCCCTTCACCCGGAATAAGGAGTTCACCTATGGGAAATACGACTTATTAAATTTATTGGCAAATGAATATCGTTGTAAAATAAGCCTTTTCACATTACGTACTAGTTATGTCTGACTGGGTCCATGTGGTTCATAAGCTTGTCGAGGTGGTGATATGATCGTGTTGATCCAACATCGTGTAACCTACCAATACCATGTAAGATAGTCGGCCTGAACAATATCAACAGGCCTACCTAGATTTCTCTCCATAACGACTACATCCCTTCGTTGGTCCCACTATACCAATCGATCTTGGTGGTGTAAACCCCAATCATAGGGTTCATCTTCTCTTGGTCTAGCTCATCTGTCAACAGTGGACATTTGGGGCATCACCCCCAGAATGTGTTTTTGTACACCGAATTGTCTCGTTACCCGATCAGGTTCATGCATGGAAACAATGTTGAAGGATATCATGACCATCTTAAAACACCAGATAGCCTGACCCTCACGACAAATCAGAGGTAGATGCACCACAAGTTGGCCCTCATAGGGTGTACACCTTATCTGTTTAGTGTTTAGTGTTAAGAATATGGCTATGTGTTGAAAAAGGTAACATAAAAGCATTTGTCATACTTGGTGCTCCTCTTGAAGGCCCAACACACTGTAGTAAAAAGACAAATGAGTGGTTGAGACATTCTCTATGTGTGACCTCCTTCTTCCCATCCACCTAAAGAAATACCGATGATGTAAGGTTTGCATCGAAGGAAATGGGCATCCTTGTGAGAAAATCGTGTGGTACCTGACTACATATGGGGTTGATCGTAGGTTCTCCTCTCTCAGCTGATACTGATGAGGACGATCAATGTGGATGTGTTCCCATGACCATGTCTACATGGCCAAACAATAAGCAGTTATATTAGATAGGGTATCTACCATGTCTATGTTCACCAAGTAGAGATTGATTACCTATAGTGAGATCGAAAATGTGTATTCTCGTTTAATCCTCATCGCTGAGAAAAAGCATCTAGCTAAAAGTACATCTGTGTCAGGATTACTGCACCTCCAGGTCCTACGTCCACACTCACGGAGATCGTGCATGAGTAGAAGGTAATGAATAGGTATCTTGTCCGCACTAGCACCCGACAAGAGGCTTGTACCAATTTGGTTTAGTATTAATGCCCTTGCAACCCTCTTGGCTACCTTCAGATCAACATATTGGAGAGCGGTGGTTGTCAACAAACTCTATGAGATGTATGTTAACTTGAGCTTTCCACCCACTAGCTCCTGGTCATCACTTTCATTAGGATTGAAACCCAACAAAAGCTTACAGTATGAACCTCAGTCCATGTGAGGGTGTTCTTCATACCCAATGATTGGTCAGTCCTCCACCCTTAACTCAGTCAAGATTGAAACATCCTTCAATGTGACTGTTGCCTTGCCTTGTTGAAGTTGGAAGCTATGTGTCTCAAGTCACCATCTTCCAACCAATGCCTTCATTGGGGACTAACATATCATGGATTGCTTCATATTGAAGATGTAATGAAAGCTGACGCCCGATTGTCAATTTATGGCATTGCCACGCGGTTGCTTGAGTATCCTAGTGAGTGTCTGTCCATGCTCGACGAACCGATGTGCTTGTGTATTCTAAATATAGGAAGTATCTTGAATAAAATATTGGAAATTCAGATGTATGGTCTAGTCATCCCATCGTATCATTATCTGGTAGTGGTCGGGAAGATATGCGCTCTCCTTGCTTAGTTAGTACTGAGGCATCAGTCGATCCTATAACTATCTCCACTTCTATGCCAACAAATGTAGATGATTAAGAACAATGTATTTTACAATTGAATTATATCAATCTTCATATCATAGATATAATAAAGACATAACTCACAACAGAGATATATTGTAGTTTTGTTACACTTAACCATTTACATAATATCTGTCGATGCCTTCTTTCACACGTGATCTTCTTTCTTACATTGACTACACTTTACTTGTACTTTACCCATCTCGTCCATGCAACGGTGAAGACACTTCCTCTAGAGTCAGCATGGCGGTACAATTATATTGGAGTAGAGCAATGGTGAGGACTCCAAATCCAACCATAAGAGACGATTGTTAATCAACACGAACGCATATGCTTATGTGGCATGGAATGAGGCAGTTGTATAGAAATCATATCTTAACTTCATATGCTTCATGCTTACATTGACATTAACACAGACCACCATTATATGTGGGAAAATCAGTCTCATCAAGTGTGTGAAACTACAGGTGCATACAGACTGTTGTCCATTTATCGTAACTTTGCAGTTTCCCTTTGAGGCCCACACCTTGAATTCCGTGAGCATGGATTGATTTATGAGGAGTGAACGTGCAGTTTGAACATGACCCTACATGAATTTCTCATATTAGGGCATCATGTAACTTATTCTCTTTGCTTTGAACTTATGTCTTTCAATGGCATATGTGTTCAGGCGATAAATCACTACCAGAACTAGTGTTAGGACCGACCAGACATGTATGCCATGAGGACACCATTGAAACTCTCAAAGAGGTTCGTAGTGGTCAACCCCCATCAGCGACCTTCTATTTAATCGAAAGATTGATCAAGATTTCATAATAAGGCCGGAACCCTAATCATTAAATTGACCAAATCCTCAATCAGTCAACAATTAACCCACAAAGTAAGATAGTTAAATAAATCAATGTGAAATATGTGAGTTAAACTTTATTTTATTTAACTATGCAAAAAGATGTGTATATCGATAAGCATGTAGAGTTCGAACCTTAAAGAGCAAACAATGTGTAGGTAATAGTTATTATAATTATTTCTAATCGATAATAATTGTTTTTATTTTTCTTGCTTTTTACTTGTTTTATATGGGTTTTAAATTATATTTAATTTTTTTATAGATTTTTTATTTTTATACTGTTTTTAGTTTTTTAGTTTTTTAGTTTTTTAGTTTTATATTTTATTTTTAATTTTGCAACATTTTAATTTATTTTTTATTTTTAAAATACAATATATATTTATATATAATAATATAGATATTTTAGGTATTATATAAGTAAATGTATATAATAGATAATATATAAAGATTTTTATTTGAGTTAAAATGTAGTTAAAATACATTAAACACAATATTTTTGAAATTTTTATATTTTTCCTCTATTTTTGATAATTTTTATATAATTTTTCTAATTTTTATGGATTTTAAAGCTCTAAAATTTACAAAACAATACAAAGATTAAATATCTGGGATTGTTTTGAGTTCAATAAATATAAATAGATCAAAATTTATTCAAATTATTTTAATCTTTAATATATATAATAAAGAAAATTCACAAATAGAAAAAAAACTATTTTTGGAATTCTAGATAAATTTCTAAATTTTTATAAGGATTTTAGGGATTTATATTTTTTAAGTTTTATTTTTTGTATTTTTAGTGATTTCTAAATATGTGGTACAATATATAATAATATAGATGATATAATTTTTTAGAATTTTTGGAGAGGGTTTTATGAATTTTATAGGTTTTTATATTTAGACAAAACAAGAATGTGTGTTCTGGATTTTTAATAGATAGGAAAATTAATTAAAATTCCAAGAGAAAAAATGTGCAAGTTTAAGCACGATTTCATGCACTTATATTAATTTTCCTATAAGTTTTAGAGTAACGAAAATCATTAATATGCACAAAGTATCAAAAATAAAAATGCCACAAATACAGGGACCAATTTGTAGATTTAAAAAATATAAATTTCATTTAATAACTAGTCCAAGAACATAATGAAAATGCTTGCAATTTTTATAGTACCTCACGTGTTACTGCATGTAAGGTCGAAGGACCTAAATGCAACATTACACAAGTTCAGGGTACTGTTCGCAACATAACCAAAAGTTTTTACACTTAATTTAACTTTCACGTGACTAATTATAAATCCAAAAATGTGGGATGACGTTAGTGTAACATACCCCAGAGACGGGTACCACTTAAAATCACTACAATTGAGGCAGGCGTGAGGCACTGACGGATGGTCCAGGTTGCGCCACATGGGCACCACTTAAAATCACTACAATTGAGTAGGGTTTTAGAGACGGGTACGAGGGATATTTGGAAAAATACCTTCCCCTCTACCTCTATATGCGGCGGACAAATTACAACTTTCCCTTTTAGATCTAGATGGGGCGTGTGCCTACCAACTACGGTTAAGTAACACAATAAAACAATGGTCGTTGTGACCCTGATCAGTAGGCAGGCTCAATTGAGAAAATAAAACCACTTAAGTAAAATAAAACAATCAAAGGATGTAAGCGGTTCCCTATTTTTTATTTACCTGGTATAGCTACCAGGGTCAAACACAAGGAGCACAAGAAAAATATGAAGTAATCAATAAAACAATTTTTTTAGTGGTTTTCGATTTTGCAAAATTTTTAATTTTTTTAATAAAACAAACAAGCACAAAAATAAAAGAAACAAACACGACATTTTTTTGTATTCTTCAAAAAGGCTAAAAATGTTCAAAAATAAAACTTAAAATATTTTTCAAAAAGGGAATTTTTAAATATTTTAATGATTTTATAAAAATCAAACAAGGCTCAAAACTCAAAACAATGCACAACCACGACCAAATTGCAAATTAAAAATAACTAAAGTGCCTTAAGATCCTGATTAGTAATTTTATAATAAAATAGAAGTATAAAAGTACAAAGCTACAAACAGAAACTGAATTCATAATTTTTGGAATTTTCTTTGATTTTATATAATTTTTATAAGTTTTTAGTTGTTTTGTATATTTTAGGGTTTTCATAATGAATTTTCAAGAAAAATTAAAACTAAAGGTAAAGCATACTAAAAGGCACACACAAGAATTTCTAAAGCGTTTTTCGAATTTTGATAATTTTTCTAAGGCAAATAGGGTCTTTTTAGGGGTTTTTGAATTTTAAAAAATAGAAAATGCAATCTAATTAATCCACGAAAATTACAATAAAAACTACTCACTAGTAGGAGATAATAGTAATTTTTATAATTATTTAATAATTATTAAATCCAATAAAATACATGCAAATAATCATACTTTACAGGGACCAAAACGCAAATACTTTAGTCTGTGGACCAATTGAATAACATACAATAAAAGTCTGGGGTCGAATATGCAAATAGTCCAATCAATCACATGCACAACACGTGGTTCATGCTCACATGGGCATAGATGCAATTTCTAAAAACTTAACATTCATTCATCAACAACATAAAAGTTCAGAGCAGAATATGCAAATATCCCAAAAATCACGTGAGGACACACGTGCTTCAGACTCGGAGGGACTAAAGTGCAAATATCAAAAAGTGCGAGGTCCAAACTGTAAATGTTTATAACTACACCTTTTATTTAATGGACTAAAGCTAAATAGAGAAGCATGCTGGATAAAATATGAGATAATTGGCAGGGACACATGTCGTGCACAGAGGAGGGCGCTGGCGTACAGCTCTGAACGACTACAGCTACAAGATATGACGGTGCAGGGAATGTCGAGGACGTGCGGGGCAGATGCGTTAGAGGCTCAGATCTAACGACCAAAAAGCTGCATGGTTGGGTGGCTCGGATCAGATCTGGAAAAGGCGGGCTAATCTGGCGGCTGAGAGGGGCTATGCAAGAACACCCCCCAACAGACTTCAATCGAGCATCGGAGAAGATCCGATGGCCCAATGAAGAGTCGGAGAGGTCCAACAGGATCGTGGAAGTGAGACGCGTCCATTGGCGGGCTCCGATAAAGGCGACTACGGCTGGATGAACATGGCGGTGACGGCTCGCCTGGAGCTGCTCCGCCTGAGCAGCTAGGGATCCAAAGTGAGCTCCTAGCGCACGATTGTGCCTATAAAAGGAAGACGAGACTCGGGTTGACGCTCCGGTCCACGTTACTGCAGCTGGAGATAAGAGAAGCAACGGGGGGTTGGTGTTCTATCTCCGGCGAAGGCGGGAGATGGAGGTCCAGACCTCAATCTTACTATGATGGGCGAGTTTGAGGATGATCAGGTCACGAGAGAAGGTGCAGGGTGAATCGAGGGATCGATATGAACGTATGGGGGTGCGTAACGGGGCCCCGACCAGCTGGTCGGAGCAGATGAACTGGCGGCTGCACAAAATGGAAAGGTGGAATCGAAACGAGAAATTTGGAAGTAAAGATAGATACTTGAAGGTTCAGATACACACCTAGGCTTCAAGCGAAGGTGGGCGAGCAGAGCTCCGACCACGTCATGAGCTTCTAGCCTCCAGGCACCTCCTGACTGTCCTAAGACGCTCCTCCGATAGCTGTCACTCTAAGGAAGGTGTCTCAAGGTATGTGGTGGAGCTACTGGTGAGCTGAGGCTCTGTGGAAGATGGAAGAGAGTATTTATAGGCTGCCCAGGGTCCAAGAAGATCAGAGCGATACACAGAACCCTAGGCAGATCCAGCTGTGCCTAGGGATCCACGAGGATGATGGATCATAGGGATTCAATCGGGCGTAGGAATCCTGGTAGGAGAAGGTCGGGTTCGAGCATGGAAATTCGGAGAAAAAGCTCCGGTGATAGGGATGCAAACTGACTCGGTCTGGAAAAAGATCGTTGATTGGGGTCAATAGTCTGACATGGACCAATCAGAAATTAGGATCTAAAAAATGAAAGAAAAAGTAATTAAAAATAGTAAATGAATTTGAATTAAAAAGTGTATAAAATGAAAAATGTTTATTATTTTATAAATTTTTTTCTGTGGTTTTTAATTATTTTTATGAAAAATAAAATAATGTATATATAATATATAGTATTATATACTAGTATAGTATACCTATGTATTATGCACAAGTATTTCTATTTTTTTATTTTTAGAAAAATACCTTTATTTTATATTTTATTTATTTACATCATAAATTAAAGAGTATAAAATAAGTTTTATTTTATTTTTATAAATTATTCACGGGTGTAAAATAAATAATGAATGTGGTATATTTATGTGTATTTTTACAAAGGTTTGATGATTTGATTTTTATTTTTATTTTTCTAATTTTTATTTTTTTGTTTTATTTCTAATTTTATATACAAGGGTGTTAAAAGAAAAAATAATTTTATTTTGTTAAAAGTAAATTAATAAATATTATGTACATTTATAGGTCATATGTACAATACATAGTAGACTCTTATCTCTCTCTACTTATTTTTTTTTACGTTCAGGTCAAGTCTTGATCTTCTCTTGGGGTTTGGGTCACTCTGTATTTATTATAAATACATCATTCTTTTTTTCCTTTATTCTTTTATTTTTGCAAAATATATGCTAATTACGCATTATTAACAAAAGACATACAGAAAGTTAAGTTATTGTATTCACAATAATTTACATGTGGTTTTGCTAAAAGGAAGAGCTAAAATAAAAGAATAACGAGTGAGAATTGTGGATTCAAGTTCCACAATTCTATAGTCAAGAATCCTCAATAAACCACGTCAGAACAAGTCTACATACACAAACATTAATGACTATGCATCTTTCATTGTACTGTGTAAGTGATATATAGCTCCCCACCTCATAAATGATAAAGAAACAACTTCCCTCAACAATGTAACTCTAATTCCCCGATCTAGCAGCTCTTTCCTCGATGAGCGGGGTATTACCTTCTAAGTTCAAGTACAACCGTCTCAAGAAGAGGAGAAAGAAGAGAATGGACTGTGACCCGTGTAGCCACGTATCCCTTGGAGCAAAGCTAGTGTAGCTAAGTCTCCAACTGCAAGATTCCATGAGATTAGAAGGTGGAATACATAAGCTTTACTTATTCACTATATACACTCCGGCATGCATTTTATTTTCAATCAGGCATGCCCACTTTTTTGGAGTTTTTCTTGATTTTTCACATTTTGTTCGATGTGCATATATACGACATGTTTACATGGTACAACATGTACATAAGGAGTTTTTCCTCTTGAGCCAGTAGATTATCCCTCTTTTGAAGCATTATTGCAACCCACTGACTCCTATCTTTAGACCTCAATTCTACTAGACCAAGTTGAGACACACATCCCTTTCTAGAGGAAGACGAGAGGTTCTGGCTAGTTGTACTACCCTCGTATGCTACTCCAAGTCAAAGAATTCTGCCTCCTCACCACCTCATCCATGTTGAGCTACATGTAAGGTGCGTGTCCAAGTCAAGCCATTGTCTCTGAGAGTCATGGATGCGTTGTTAAGTGTTCTACTTAGGCTCATCAAGAAGACATGTGAACATAGCCTAGTGGACTCAAAGAATTAAGTCACTAATGGACATGAAAAGTCTTAACCCTAAATCCTATAAGGTTCCTCTGAAGTTAAGTGGATTAAGGTCTCAACCAAGCTCCATTTTTCAATTTAATTCGAGACTAGTTTAAATGTCAACTATAATTTAGAAGAATATGCAAGCAACTATGTACAAAACTCTTTTTGAAAACTTTTTTAAAAAATATGCAAATTTTTATGAAAAATTTTGAATGTAAGGAAGAAGGAAAACTTTTGCAAAATCTTTACAAACAATTTTTTACAAACATTTATTTTTCAATAAAAACATTTTTACAAATTTTCGTACACAAATAATTTTTACAAGAAGGTATTTACAAACATTTATGTACAAGAATAATTTTAAGTTTTTGTGAAATTTAGTGCTATTATTTTATTATTTTTAGCATATTATTTATATACACAAAGTACTCAAAGTAGAGTTATGGCTAAAGTATATATTCAATATATACGACACCCCCTATACTTAGCTCAAACGAATGTCCTCAGAGTGATCAAAGAGCGATGAAAGGAAGACATAACTCGTGATGAGTATTGGGAAGTGAAAAGAAGGCTATACTACAACGATGAATAAAGAATGTAATGAATAGAAGTCAGTGATTCCCCTATACTTAGAATCAAAGAATCCCAAGTATAGAAGACTGTACACAAGGGGAAAATCGAGGAATATAATGTACACGTTTTACCTACTTAGGGTAAAATATCCCTGAGTATAGGCAACAAAACTAAGGTAAAAAGAAACAAATGAATAATCACATGTCCGATACCCCCCAATACTTAGGGTAAATCACACCCTAAGTGTAGCATAATCACAAGATGAAGATAGGATATTTAGACAAAAATAATGAATGATATGGACAACTGGATCTATACAGCTGCGAAAGAGAAGTGAAAATCAAGAATGAGATGAAAATGATGTGAGTCAAAGACCACATCTCATGCAAAATGAATAGGGGAAACGTCAATAATCATTAGATCATGATCAAGATATGGCTTCAGGCGCTAACCGTTAACTCGAAAGGTGGTCTCAGATGACAACTCTGATATATCAATGCTTCCGTTGTCGTGCACCTTTCAGACCAAGTATAGTCCCTTCCATTTGCTGTGTAATTTCCCTGGAAATAATCTCAACCTAGCATCAAATAGCCATACTCTCTAGTTTGACTCGGACTATTTATGGATGATATGAGAATCATGCCACATCTCTACTCTCTCCTTATACTGTAGGCTACTTGAAAAGGTTGTATCTCTCAACTCCTCCAGGGTTTCCAGTTCTGCTTTCCTATGCTCTTCTACACTCTTAGGATCCAATAATAACTCAGTGACTGCCCATAGTGAGTTATGATTGATTTCCATGGATAAATGTCATGGCTTGCCATAAATTAGAAGAAAGGGAGATGTGCCCAAATGTGTCTTGAAGGAGGTCCGATAGGCCCACAAGACTGAGTCTGAAAGCTATGACCAATCCTTTCAGTTTGGACAAACAACCTTCTGCAATATCGTCTTGATCTCCTTGTTTGATACTTCAACAAGACCATTAGTCTGAGGGTGATATGGAGTGGCAACTCGATGGTCAATGCTGAACTCGTTAGGAAGGGCCTTTACCTTATCATTGATAAAGTAAGTCCCCCCATCAGATATCAACACTCTAGGTACCCCAAACCATGAAATGATATTCTTCCTCAAAAATCTGCATATGATCTTAGCATATGCGGTTCGGGCGGGGATGGCCTTAACCCAACGACTCACATAATCCACAGCAAACATAATGTACTTGAATCCCTTACTCTTAGGGAATGGACCTATGAAACCGATGCCCCATGCGTCAAAAACCTCACGGAAATGAATGGACTGCATCAGCATCATATCACGTTGTCCACAAGTGCCCATACTCTGACAGTCAATACATCTCTTTACGAATTCATCAGAATCCTTAAAGAGGGTAGGCTAGCGCAGGCCGGATTAGAGCACTTTCTGTGTTGTCCTCTCAAAATGATGTCCTCCTGCCTCAAGCTTATGGCAGTAAGTGAGGACGTTGTAGTGCTCCTCCCGAGGAATGCATCGACGCCAGACACTATCCCCCCCTTCATGATAAATGGTGGGATCCCCCCAATGGTACGACTCGGCCTTCTTAAAGAAGGTCTAAACTCGCTGCCTGGGCCAACCTTGTGGAACTTTCTTGGAAACAAGATAGTTCACAATGTCAGCGTATCACATGAACAAGGTGATAGCAAGAATAGCCTTGTCTGGGAAGGTCTTTGTAATAGGTGCACTGATCATAATCCTCAAGGTACTCTGATCAGGAGAGGTGATCTGCCACCACATTCTTGACTCCAGACTTATCCTTAGCCTTTGTGTCAAACTCCTAGAGTAGAAGTATCCATATGGTCAATCTGGCTTTGACATCCTTCATTATCATGAGGTATCGGATGGCGGTGTGATCTGTAAATATAGTTACTCAGGATCTAAGAATATAAGATCTGAACTTGTCCAAAGCAAAGACTGCTGCTAGCATCTCCTTCTCAGTCATAGTATAATTCCGCTGAGCACATCCAAAGTCCAGCTAGCGTAGTGAATGGCGAAAGAAAATCCATTTCTCCTATATCCTAGTACAACCCCTATGATAAAATCAGAAGCATCTATCATGATCTCGAATGGGAGAGACCAATCAGGTGGCTGAAGGACAAGAGCCTCAACACCTAGTCCCTTGAGAGCCTCAAATGACGCTAGACACTTATCATCTACAATGAACTCGATGTCTTTGGTCAATAAATCAGTAAGCGGTCGGGCAATACGACTGAAATCCTGAATGAATCGTCGGTAGAAACCGACATGCCCCCGAAAAGACCGCAACTAATGTAAATTGGACAGTGGATTGAATTTCTTGATGATATCTACCTTGGCCAGATTGACCTCCATGCCCCTGTTGGAGATGATATGGTCAAGCACTGTCCCCTGACTTATCATAAAATGACTCTTCTCTAAAGATAATACAAGATGGACCTCTATGCAGCGCTAAAGTACACAGTCTAGGCAATCAAGACAAGCATCAAACCTATCGTCGTAAACCGAAAATAATCCATGAAGACCTCTAAATAGTCACCCACCATATCCGAAAAGATGGAAAGCATGCACCTTTGGAATGTAGCCGGGGCATACATAAACCAAAGGGCATCAGTCTAAAGGTATACATCCCAAAACGGACAGGTGAATGTCGTTTTCTCCCGGTCTTCGGAAACTATGGCCACCTGTTTGTACCCTGAGTACTTCTCAAGGAAATAATAGTGGCTCTTCCTAGCTAGCCTCTCGATAATCTGATTAATAAATGGCAGTGGTAATGATCTTTCTTGGTGGTCTAATTCAATCGTCTGTAGTCCACACAAACCCTCCAAGAAGTGGGTACCTGTGTAGCTATCTCTTCTTCAGACTCGCTCAAAACTGTAGTGATACCCGTCTTCTTGGGTACCACATGTAATGGACTAACTCACTTGGAGTCAGAGATGGGGTAGATAAAATTGGCGATCCACCACTTTGATATCTTCTTCATGACTACATCTCGAAGATTCAGGTTCAATCGTTGCTGGAACTCACACGATGGCTTAGCGTCCTCTTTGAGATAAATGTGGTGAGAGCACTGGGCTAGACTTATCCCCTGGAGATCAGCTACACTCCATCCAATTGCCTTGCGGTTTCTTTCAAGAACCTCCATCAGATGAGATTCTTGAGCTCCTGTCAAATCCGTTGAGATTATGTCTGGGAACATGTCAGGCTCACCCGCTAGGAATCTATACTTCATCGACTGCGGCAAGGTCTTCAATTCTGGACATGTGGGAGCTGGCAAATCTAGTTTCTGGAATGTCTGAGTAAGGCTACCAGATATGCGTGGGAGAACTCTTGCTGCATCAGTGAATCCGATGAAGACGACCCTTCTAGTATATCTGCAATATGTGCTGGCTCGCTCTCCGCCCTAGCTGTAGGCTATATAGGAATCAGACATGGTAAATATTCATCAAAATCCTCCCAATCAATGTCTGAATCTGAGGGATCTGAATATGAAGAACATGAAATGAAATCTGCCTTGCTATCCTGACTGTGATCATCAACCTCAAATGTGTCTTGTGCCAAGAGTGTGCTCTTCGAACTCTCATCTACCAAAATGTATAAGTCTGCAATGTTTGAAGGCGCGACAAGAGCTCGTGATGCTGGGTCTGACCTAATTGCTTCATCATCTATGATCACAAAGTTGCACTCCCGGTGGAAGTCTATCTCCGCATCTATCATCTGCTCTGAATCACTCGACTACTCTGAGCAGGCTAAATCTCTTGCTCTGGTATTCTCGATCATCTCTATTTGTACACTTTCACTCTCGACGCGAAAGTATACCTTCCCGCTATCATGCTCGGATATCGCCTTGGTTGTGGCAAAAAATGGGCATCCTAGTATGATGGAGGTATCAATCACAGACTCAGGGATCTCCATGTCTAATACAACAAAGTCCACGGGGAATTTCAAGCCTTGAATTGTGACGACCATGTCCTTCAATAACCCCTTCGGCCTCTTGACAGATTTATCAATAAACTGGAGAATAATCCTACTCTGTTTAAGAGGGCCAAACTCGAATTGGCTGAGTACGGAAGTCAAAAGGAGGTTAATCGAAGAATCGCTGTCTAAGAGAGTACGATTGAACCACTGCTCATGGATGGGGCATCTGACATATGGAGCTCCGCATCGGGTTTCTTCACCGGCAATCAATTCTGAATCGCGAAGCAAGTAGCACGAGTAAGTACATGGATCTCTCTATTGTGGTTCCTCTCCTTCTTACAGATGGTGGTCTTTTCTCTCAAGTTCTTCTGGAAGAGATGGATGTGCTCTAGTGCCTCCTATATAGTCAGTTGTATCTGGAATCGATCAAACATCTGCTGGTTGAACTCTAATTAGTGACTCTTTTTTGGATTTTCATTTTTGATCTCCTTTCCTAAGCGGAGTGGTTGAGGGAATGGGACGGAGGGACCCTCTTTAGAGAGATGAGGGTCAAGAATAGGTTCCTGAGCATGTAGTAGACTAGAATCCATACCAAGGTCATCATGCAACACGGATGGACTCATAGGGATACAAAATCCTTTCCTTTATTCATATTTTTGTTCTTTTTATTTTTCTATTTTTTATTTTTCTATTCTAAGATACATGTAGTAGCACAACTGAAGGTAAATTGGTGGCATCAGTACCACCCTCAACATCTGTTCTTGCGGCATCAGCACCGCACTCTGGCCAAGCATCTCTCATCAGGGTGGCATAAACACCACCGTCTGCATCTGGAATCATGACGATCTCAGTATCGTCGGCTGGATCGACATCCTTGGTGGCTTCATCACCACTGTCATCATCATCACGAGTGGCATCAACACTGCTTCCATCCTTGTCTGGCACTCCATACTCTCCATGTATCGTCGCTCAGACGAGGCACCGTCGGATAGCATCCTATCGCTCCTAAATGTCACAAAATCAACATCAAATACATAGGAAGAAATATCACCCAAAGTATCACTAGGAGTGGTAGTCTCTATAAACTGTATCTTCTCAGATTTCTTCTTCAGATTGTTCGGGTTTGGTTCAATCTGAGCGAGTATGACAACCTTGCCATTGATAATCTCCCTCATTTCCTACCGGAACTCGCCATATCTCGCCAGAAGGATGCCTACTGATCAGTGAGTAAGCATGCGAGGTCTTCAAGGGCTGGGTTCTCATATATAGGTCCATGAGAACTAGACAGGTTTCCTTGCTGGAAATGAGGCTGATACTTCTGCTATTGCTGGTAGTGAGGAGGAGGCTAGGAATACTACTGAGGCTGTTGTGGCTACCTCCACTGTTGTCCTTGATGATAGGGACGAGGATCCTGCTGCTGGTACTACTGGTGTGAGTGATGGGGTTGCTGCTGGCTGGCCTGCCCTACTTGAGCGGAAGGTTGCTGCTTGTAAGAGATGCCTCCAGTAGACCATCTGAATCTGGGATGGTCACGACGAATCTCGGGACGAGGTTGGTACTAGGAGCACAAGATCCCATTGACTTCCATAAATGGCTCCTGCTCGAGGTGTGGAGGGGGAAGGACTGCCTGGGGTTGATCTGGATGATAGACCACCATCTGAGTGTCCGGAGACGGTGGTGGTTGCTGGTAGTGCTGCAACTGCTGGACTGACTCTGCCTGGATATGGTGGACCTGGCGATACGTGGCAGATGGTTGGGTGGAGATACTGCCGGGATCATCCCGCGACTTGAGATGGAAGTGAGCCGTCTGTGCCTCCTGGAGACACATAATTTGAGTCTTCAGGTCACTCAGTGTTTATGCCAACTGATTAATCAGGTTCAGGACCTGGCACTACTTCTTCTTTATAGTCTCGATGCGGTCCAACTTCTCACTGATGATGCCCATGTTAGCGACTGAAGACTCAGTGTGTGCGGTTGCTGACGAAGAAGTGGAAGGACCAACATTGACCCATGCAATCCTCTGATATGAGATCTCCTGTGGGAGGGGCTTCTCCTGAGTGTAGACTCGTGTATGGGACATAAGTGTGTAGTTCTCCGCCATCTCCTCATAAATGGCCCAGACATGGTCCTCGTCCTTGGCAAAATAGGACCCTCAGCACGAGGCATTTACTAGCCCCTGCAGCTCCGATGTCAGCCAACAAAAGAAGCTCTGGACAAGATTGGGCTTGGATATCTCGTGATGTGGACACCAGTCGATGAGCTCTCTGAATCGATCCCAAGCCTCGTGAAATTGCTCGTTTGGAATCATAGTGAAGTTGTTGATCATAGCTCATGTTGTGTGTTGGTCAGACCGAGTGGATAATACTTGTTCAAGTACTCGGTACAGAGCTTCTCCCAAGTGGTGACGTACCTTCCCAAATGCTTCAGCCAGTAGGCTGCTCTGTCAACTAAGGAGAATGGAAAGGCGATCATCAGTGGGTGAGAGTTGCATCAAGATTGTGCAATTTCCTCATCATACGTGGTGTCCTGACTAGATACTGTAGCTCTTCCTGACGTCAGTCTCCTCCTCCGGCTGCTGGTATCTCTCCACCGACTACTCTCTGCGGCTCTGCTCTGCCGGTTCACATCTGCGTCAGCTCCCTCCTCACCTTGGTCATGAAAGCTCCCTGGTCCTTGATCTGTCGCTGCATGGTCTCCAGGGAAGCAAGCAGTGTGTTGTTGATGGCAGCCTAGTCCAATACATAGGAAGAAGTCTGCGGCTGCTCTCATTAAAGTTCTCGTTGCTGGTCATCTCTTGGGTCTCTACAAAGGCAAAGACCACAACTCAGGTGCCATCAAGTGAACAAATAACTTTGTTGGCCTCGGTCTGGCACCTCAGGAATGGAAGAAGGGTGGTCAAGGGGGAACAGGGTGGTAGCGAACTTGGGTTCAGAGAGCGGGTCTGAGCTCTCTGAAACCTCCCTAGATGAATGGAGAGGAGGCTCAAAAGCGGTGCTGTCAAAGGCAGCCTAAGGGACCTCCTTCCCATCATCGTGATATGGAGATTTATGAGGATTGGATCTGAATGCAAACAAGATGATAAATCAAACCCCCTTTTCACCTACTCAACACTCAAGCTGATGACCATGAAAGATCGATCGTTAATCTTGTCCAATTTTATTAAGGTGATAAATCAATCTATTAGAGCAATTAAGCGAGTTGTTGGGAACTCAATGTTCCCAGGAGACTGGCCTGAATCTCACAACTAGTTTTTCCCAACTAGTATGAGTGCGGATCGTTTACTGGCTACCCGATCTTCCCAATATGATAAGGAAGTTCCGGACCGATTACCGGCTACTCGGTGAAATCCTCATTGGAGAACAACTAGCTACAAGACTAGTAGTCTGAAGAGTGTTTGGGTATGGCTCTACCTAGTGTGCAGGTCACTCTCTTGCTGTAGATAAATCAACAAATGAGTGGGTGACTCTCCCCAAAACAAGAATTTTTAGGTGAAGTGTGTTTTAAGGTCAAGTTTGCATTAGTAGTCCCAATTTTATTTGGTTATCTCTTTTTATGTATTTTTCTAAAATATAAATAATGCAAAATGATTTTTTTAATTTCTTTGGTTATTTTTAGTCCAATAAAACAAGGGAGGAAGTCGGAAAAGCCGATGTGCGATCAAACACAATGATGCATGCAGAGATAGAAATGCGTATCTGACTCCAGCACTCTACATGAAGGGTGATTCACACATAAAATATAGACTGAAAGTAAACTACCTATATGATGCAAGAGGAAATCATCCCTAGATGAGCAACTTCTATTAATCGTGAAGAACACTAGCTAACTATCGGGAAGAGAGATCGGAGTCCGATCTTCTATGCCGATCGATGCCCACCACAATGGGTCCTACCAACGTTGTATACGACCTCTCTTGGCATGTGGTCTCTAATCTCAATAAGTTAACTTTTTCAATTTTATCTTAGCTAAGTCTAATTACGATCTACAGGAATGGATAAGCAATTAGGTGTGGGGTCCTTAGCTAATTACGTCACAATCAATAGAAATTCCTATGTTTAGGGCTAAAAACCTCAAGAATAAAATAAAAATAAAGGCAACAAAAACAAAACCATAGAAAATCATGGTGAGGGGACCCCCGAGTACACCGGTACTCGGCGAAACAGACCCTGAAGTCTAAGTGTCCAAGGAGTGTCCAAAGATTATTACAAGAATGAAAGTTTTGCAAAAATAAAACTAATATATCTAATATAACTACTCTCTCTCTCCTTATGCTCCTCCGCGGATATGAGCTCCTCCAACAGAAAGTCGAAGCGTCCCTTAGGCGATTCCTCGCACAAAAAGCCAAGCAGATGGATGTCAGAAAATATTTATAACAAATAGACAAGGAAATAAGAAAAAAGTGAAATACGTCTACTAAGCTCTGCTCCCTACAACGGTGCCATTTTTAAGAGCTGCCTACCAACTAGGGTTGAGTAACAAAAATAAAGCAATGGTCTTTGTGACTCCAATCAGTAGGCAGGCTCAATCGAGAAAATAAAATCACTCAAGGGAAATCAAACAATCAAAGGATGTAAGCGGTGCGCTATTTTTATTTACATGGTATAGCTACCAGGGTCGAACATAAGGAGCACGAGAAAAATACGAAGTAGTCAAATTTCAAATAAAATAAAATACTTTTTTAGTGTTTTTGATTTTGCAATTTTTTTTAATAAAACAAACAAGCACAAAAATAAAAGAAAACAAACAAGCAGAAAAATAAAAGAAAACAAACACAACAATCTTTTTGGATTTTTAGAAAGGATAAAATACTCAGAAAATAAAACTAAAAATATTTTTGGGTTTCCTGATTTATAAAGTGTTTTTGGTAATTTTTATGGAAATTTTAAATATTTTAATGATTTTATAAAAATCAAACATGGCTAAAAACTCAAACCAATGCACAATCATGACAAAACTGCAAATTAAAAATATCTAAAGTGCCCTAAGGCTGATTAGCCATTTTAAATAAAATAGAAGTGTAAAGCTACAAACAAAACTGAAATCATAATTTTGGAATTTTCTTTAATTTATATTGATTTTTATAAGTTTTTGGTTGTTTTGTAATTTTTAGCATTTTTATAATTAATTTTCAAACAACATTAAAACTGAAGGAAAAGCATACTAAAAGGCACACACAAGAATTTTTATAGAATTTTAAAATATTTTTCACTTATTTATAATTTTTCTAAGGCAAATATGGTCTTTTTTTAGGGATTTTTGAATTTTTAAAAATAGAAAATGCAATCAAATCAATCCACGAAAATTACAATAAAAACTACACACTAGTAGGAGCTAATAGTAATTTTTAGAATTAATTTAATAATTATTGATTCCAATAAAAGATATGCAATTAATCACAGTTTACAGGACCAAAACATACATACTTTAAGTCTGTGGACCAATTGAATGACATATAATAGAAGTCTGGGGTCGAATATGCAAATAGTGCAATCAATCATACACACAACATGTGGTTCATGCTCATAGGGACATAGATGCAATTTCTAAAAATTTAACATTAATTCATCAACAACACAAAAGTTTAGAGCAGAATATGCAAATATCCCAAAAGTCAAGCGTGGACACACATGCTTCAGACTCGGAGCGACTAAAGTGCAATTATAAAAAAGTGCAAGGTCCAAACTATAAATGTTTATTACTACACCTTTTATTTAATAGATTAAAGCTAAATAGAGAAACATGCGGGATAAAATATAAAATATACCCTTGGCAGGGACACGTGTCACACACGGAGGAGCGCATTGGCGTACGACTCTAATTGACTGTAGCTGCAAGATCTGATGGTGCAGGGAATGTCGAGGACACGTGGGGCAGATGCGTTAGAGGTGCAGATCTAACGACCCAAAAGCTGCATGGTCGGGTGGCTCAGATCAGATCTGTCAGAGGCAGGCTAATCCGACGCCTGAGAGGGGGTATGCAAGGACACTCCCCCGACGGACTTCAATCGAGCATCGGAGAAGATCCGACGACCCGATGAAGAGTCGGAGAGGTCCGACATGATCGTGGAAGTGAGGCACGTCCGTTGATAGGCTCTGACGAAGGCGACTACGACTGGATGTATGTGGTGGAGACGACTCGCCTGGAGCTGCTCTCCCTGAGCAGCTGGGGATCCAAGTGGGCTCCTAGTGCGCGATTGTGCCTGCAAAAGGAAGAGGGGACTTAGGGCGATGCTCCGGTCCACGTTATTGCAGCTGAAGATACGAGAAGAGACGGAGTTTGGTGTTCGACCTTCGGCGAAGGCGGGAGATGGAGGTCCATACCTCAATCTTGCTATGATGGGCGAGTTTGTGGATGATCAGGTCACAGGAGAAGGTGCGGGGTGAATCAAGGGATCGATCTAAATGGATGGGGGTGCGTATCTGAGCTCCAACCAGCTGGCCAGAGCAGATGAACTGGCGACGGTGTAAAATGAAAATGTGGAATCGAAACGGGAAATGCGTAAGTAAAGATAGATACCTGAAGGTTCAGTCGCTCCTAGGCTTCAGGTGAAGGTGGGAATCAAGGTCTTGGCCTCAACCGAGTTGCGGCTGGCTGGGAGGCTTCACGCGATGGAGCTCCAGCCACGTCGTGAGCTTCTAGCCTACTGGCACCTCATGACGGTCCTAAGACGCTCCTCCGATAGCTGTCACTCTAAGGAAGGTGGCTCAGGGTCTGTTGTGGCGCGAGGGACGAGCTGAGGCTCTGTGGAAGCTGGAAGAGAGTATTTATAGGCTACCTAGGGTCCAAGAAGATCGGAGTGATACGCGGAACCCTAGGAAGATCCGGCTGTGCCTAGGGATCCATGAGGATCATGGATCATAGGCCTTAAATGGGGCACAAGAATCATGGCAGGAGGAGGAAGGGTTCAAGTGTGGAAATTCGAAGAAAAAGCTCCAGCGATAGGGACGCAACCCGACTCGGTCTAGAAAAGACCGTTGACTGGGGTCAACGGTCTGACATGGACCAATCAGAAATTAGGATTTACAAAAATCAAAGACAAATGAATTAAAATAGTAAATGAATTTAAATTAAAAAGTATATAAAATGAAAAATGTTTATTATCTTACAAACTATTTTTCGGTGGTTTAATTATTTTTATGAAAAATAAAATAATGTATATACAGTATATAATTTCATATACAAGTATTGTATACCTATGTATTGTGTACACGTATTTTTATTTTATTATTTTTACAAAATACCTTTATTTTATATTTTATTTATTTATAACATAAATTAAAGAGTATAAAATAATTTTTATTTTATTTTGATAAATTATTTACAGGTGTAAAATAAATAATGAATGTGGTATATATATGTATGCGTATTTTGTACAAAGGTTTGATGATTTTATTTTTATTTTTATTTTTATTTTTCTGATTTTTATTTATTTTTATATTATTTCTAATGCTATATACAAGGGTGTAAAAGGAGTAAAATATTTTTATTATGTCAAAAGTAAATAAATAAATATTATGTACATGTATATGTGATATGTACAATACATAATAGACCCTTATCTCTCTCTACTTATTTTCTTTTGCGATCAGGTCAAGTCTTGACCTTCTCTTGGGGTTTGGGTCACTCTGTATTTATTCTAAATACACAATTCTTTTCCTTTTTCCTTTATTCTTTTATTTTTGCAAAATACATGCTAATTATGCATCATTAATAAAAGCGTACAAAAAGCTAAGTTATTGTATTTACAAGAATTTATAAGTGGTTTTGCTAAAAAGAAGAGTTAAAATAATAGAATAAAGAGAGAGAATCGTGGATTCATTAGGAAGTAAGCACTTCAACTGTCCCATACATGGTAATCATTGAAGACGGCGATGAACCACAAATTCTGCCCTTTAATAACGTGTAATTAGCACTTAATGATGTCATCGCAGTAGGGCCGAATTGGGTCGTCAAAGACCGTCTAGTTGATATGTCAATAAGAATCAGACGGTTGTATTATTTTTTTACTTGGCAAGAAACCAAGGTCGAACTCAGGGACACGAGCCTTTCTCGTGTTATCAAGATTTTTATTCATTAACTAAGTGTTGAGTTGGAGCATAATAGGTCAAACAATGCTAAATGATGAAATAATACAACAAGCAAATATAAAACATGCATTTTTTAATTAAATTTTTATCTTGCAAATAACTGGGATGAAATGCGATGCAAGCATGCCCTTGGTAAAAATCATGAACAAATTTAACCCTTAGTTAATTCCCGACTTAAACTAAGCAGTAAATCGATTGACACATTATGTAAGAGTCGTCTAAATGACATAAAAGATACTTGATTTGTTTAAAATAATACATTAAGATCACAGTGTCAAAACAGGAAAACAAATATGCCATTAGAAAATGCGTCAAACAAGCTTTAAAATGAAACTGAAATCAACTCAATCGGACATATGAAGCTCAAGATATGCATGAAAGAAAGCAAGGGCATAACTGAAAGAAAACATGAAATAAAATTACAAATAGGTCCCTAAGAGGGACTAAAATGCAAATACAAAAAAGTTCAAGACCTTCCCTGTAAAATACCCACACACACAGGGGCATTTTGTAATTTTTGAAACCCGCGAGGGTATCAATGCAAAATTCCCACAACGCACGTAGATTACACGTGATTTGGACCTATATGCAAAATTCGAGAAGACGACGGGCCTCTGTGCAAATTACCCAGATGGCACGTGCTATGCACGTGCCATCCAGGCTCGGAGGAAGGCTCAAGCTCGACAAAGGCTTGGCATAGGCTTGGGAGCTTCGGCTCGGTTCGGAGATACTCGAAGCACGGATGAGGCTCGGAGCAGGCTCGGAATATCCAAGCCTGAGGTTCTGATGCTGCGACTCGGAGATCATCTGAGACTGACACGTGGCCAATAGATGCCCGTCAGATCTAGCGAATCCGACGGTGTCTGTGCTGTCAGCTGAAGACGACGTGGCTGAAGATGAGCCGTTGGATGGGCGCCGAGGGATGCCATCCAACGGCAACTGTACGTTCTCGTTCTTCTCCTTCCTCCGAGGGGATGGCAGAGCTGTTCGAGCTCCGGCGACATGCTGCTAGCTCCGTCGTCGTGTACCCTACTCGGTGAAGGCCCGCAGCCACTCCAGGATGGCTAAAGTGAATCGCTGAAGCTCGGTGGAGATGATGGTCATCTTGGAGGAGGTACGCAAAGCGAAGATACCAGAGGCGAGCTCGATGAAGAAGCTACGGCGAAGCCTTCCGACCATTGAAGTTGCTTATACCTGCAGGGTTAGTACAACCTTCGAAGCGAGGGGAATGTGTGTGCGAGCGAGATGGGGTCTCGTGCGGGCGTCGAGATGGGAGACTGGAGCTCCATCTCCGGCAAGTCGGAGAGGAGATGAGGCGAAAGTGATCATAGGTGAAGAATAGATAGATGGTGATCGAAGGGACTGGCGTGAATGGGTGAGTGTTGGCGGAGCTCGGGAGATGATCTATGGATGTCGAGGACGAGTGAAGCGGCCTAGATAATTACGAGAAATTAAAGGAAAATACAGGAAGGAGTAGGAAGTTTACCTGAGCGATGGCGGTGCGATTGGCTTGGGCTTGAGCTTCGGAGAGTGGCTCAGGGTCATCACTGGACTCCCCAAGCCATTGGGAGCAGCTTGGCAGGCTTTGAGCTCCGCGGGGCTAAGCCTACCATGGCTTATGGTCTCACCAGAGACCCCACCATCGTCGCACCTTCAATCCGACCTCCCCCTGTCATGGGGAGGCAGAGATGGGCTGGGTGGTGCCCCACGTACAAGTGGACACACTCGGCAGGCAAAGGGAAGAGGATATTTGAAGTGGAGGCTCGGCGGGTCCAGGTGGTGATGGGCAAGGTTTGACTGGGGATCGTGGAGCATATGAGAGGGGATCGTGGTTAGTGGAGACACCGGCGAGGACCGTGGGTAAGTGGTCTAGGTTATGGGCTGGTTAGGAAGGGAAGAGGTCGTCGGAGATGGTAGGAAAAATAGGAAGGGCGAGCGGGCCGCACGAGGATGTGAACGTGGGAAAGAGGGGGGGGGGGCTGGAGGTAGGTGCGAGGCCTCGGCCGTCGGATCTTGCGATCCAACGGCTGAGAAGATTGCGTTAAGGAGCGGCGTGGATTAAATCGATGGGGCGAAATCAAATGGTGGAGGATGCGCCGCGTGTCAAGCTGGAGGCGAAGCGCTAGCGGGCGGTTGTGATCTGAGATTGAGATTGATCAGGCGGTTGATATCCTTGCGGCAGTGAACGGTGGAGATCAAGGCTCTTAGAAGCTGATCAGGCGGAGGAAAACGTGGCCACGTGGCGCACGGAGGGGTAAGCGGGTACGGGCGGTGAAGATGAGGACCTGGGAAGATCAGACTGCATGGGACCAAGGCATGCGTGGATATCATCTAGCCATTGGATCAAGAAGAGATCCAACGGCCCTGGGCGAGGGCGGATGAGACAAAGAAGCCGGGCCACATGGCTCATCCAGAAAGGGCCAGGTGGCCCAATCAGATTATTCCTCGAAAGAAGTTGATTTTTAAAGAGTTAAATGGCCGAATTTGAGAAAACTCAAAACATGAAAGTTGTAGATCTCGATGAGATCAACAAGTTTCATGTTGACCGAAATGAAGATGATGTCATATGTAGATACAAAATATTTTTGAGGGTATTTTTAAGGCTAAAAATACCACGAATTTTTGTTTTACCATTTTTTGTGATTTTTAATTTATTCAAGACTCTGATAATTACAAGACTTTAACTGGATTTTATTGACACAATTTTAAGCAAGGGGGTTAATAATGGAAAATTAAAATGATGAAATTGGATTTCATCACCCCCTATACTTAAACTATGCTCATCCTCGAGCATCAAAGAGAATGAAAAAGCTGGATTAACCCCCTTGTGCATGTGAGTACATGATCCAATTTGTTCAAGTCCACTCAATTTTAGAGGTACGAAATTCTAGAATTCAACCCAACCTTAGTCAAGAGGCACCCAATTCCTCTAATTCTCCAGACTCTCTCTGTTGTACGTATAATCTAAAGGATATGAAATTTAGTGTTGACTGCGATTCCGAGAGTAGAGTCAAATCGTTACCCAAAGTCTTGGTCCAAGAAATTTTCCTAAGGACCCAATCCTCAACAGTAGGGAATAAATCACATCTTACATTCAGTCCACCGTCTCTTTAGTTGTCAGACTTAGAAAATGTAGATGGAAGGCCAGTGATGGAGGGCATGGGATTGTGTTATTTCTTCTCTCCCTCTCATTGGAACAAGGATTCTCTCTAGTGCCTTTTATGCAACACATTTTTTGGTGTTGATCAGTGCGTCCGTCAAGAGAAGTTGGAGCCGTCTACACTTGTTTTCCTGGGAATACACCGGGGTGTGTCTTTTTTGAGTACCTATCGTACCTTCGACACCCAGACTTGTAGCATTTACGATGCAGAGCCCTTCTTTGGTGCAAGCCTGACTCCTGGTCCTAATAGCGGTGGTCCAAGTGGACACTTTGAAAAGTTTGGGAGCACTCGCCTTTAGTGGAAGCTCTTTGATATTTGACTTTGTGGAATGAGAGCTTTTCTTTGACATTTCTTTGATTTGTACTATTTTTGGCTAGCTCCTCTGCTTTTACCAAGAGTTGGCGCACACTGATCAACATTTTTTTTATTTATTTCACACCCTGGCACTTAGGTCAATGTCAAGAGATTAGTATAAGAATTAAGTTCTCATACTGGCTAATATTGCTGACACTCAGGTTTAATGAAGCCTCCAAAGATTTTATCCCATCCTCGAGCATCATCAGATCAAATCCAAACTCGACTTCCTCGTCCCAATCCCCCAAGTGAAGAGTCAACTCATCTCATCGAAATCGCAGTCGTGCATGTGATGTGCTGATCATATTCTTATTGGTCTAAGACTAAGCATGGAATATAGCATGCAACTCTAGTAATTCAGGGGAATGTGGATGATTAAGTCTAAGACCCTGATGACTAAGGCTGGTTAACCGAAAATCTCAAGTCCTAATAAAACTAAGTTTCCTTGAATATTTTAGATCCTGGGTGGAAGTGTGAAAGTAGAAGATTAATCCAACTCCTTCATTCAAACAAAATTTTTTCTCTTTTTTTCTCTTTTTTTAAAGCTTCAAGAGATATTAGGACTGCCTAGACTCAATTAAGTAGATGCATCTGCATTCAGCCAGTATGGATGTAAGTACAGGCCGGAGCCCGTTGCTTGAGGACGGGGCCTTACGCGATGTCCTCTAAACCATCCAACCTGCTAAGGGCGAACCCTCACTGAACGCGGATACTTAATTGGGTTTAGTAGTCACTAATGGCTCCTAAAGGAATTTTTGGATTTTTTTCATTTTTTATGGATTTTAATTAAGAGTTAGAACACTGGTTAGACTCAACTTTCCAAGAAGAAAGAATCTTTTCAAAACCATGTCACACAAAATAAAAAATTTTCAAAAAATTTTCAAAAGATTTTCAAAACAAGAAAAACTCATTTTTCAAATCATTTTCGAAAATATTTTTATAAAAATAGTGTGACATAATATAGGAAAAGTCGTGAAAAACATTTGAGTCCTCTTAATCCAAAGGATTTTACTTTAGCCAAAAAGTTTTAAATTTTTCAAATTTTTCAGATTATAGCTAAAGTAAGTATACTGTATATACGGTATACCCCCCTATACTTAAACTTTGCTATTTCCTCATAGCACTAGATGATACAAGTCCATAGGTACATTTAAATATAGAGAAATATACAGGAGTTAAGAGGGACTCCCTCTATACTTTGGTTAGAAATAACCTAAACATAAAGGTAAGGAAAGAAGAGTAGAGAAAATCACGGGGACTCGGGTCGCCCCTATACTTAGGCTGAGATAAGCCTAAGTATAAAGATGAGATTTGATGTTGGGAGAGACCGAGGTGAACGAAGAAGATGGATGGATATACAAGTCAGCGGTTGAATCTACGAAGATTAATGGAGTGGCTAAGTCTCTAGGGAGTGTATAGAAGCAAACATGGCTCAATCAAGCATGCAAGACCCTCAATTTCACCAACTCACACATGAAACCAACCGAAGTTAGTTTATTATCTTGTCGATTTTATTGGTGATTAAAACATTATATCTTTACGCAAGCAAAATGTCAAGCAAGAATCAATGCGTAAACGAGGGCGTTGCTCTCCCAAAACCAAAATTTTACTCCATTTTATGTTGACTTACAATTAACAGTCTCAGTTATTATTTAAAGTTGTCTCTGAATTAAGGTGAGCACAAAATCAAGCAATCATCATCTACCGTTTATTCCCATTTTCCATTAACCTAGGTGATTAAGCTAGGAAGGGAAATCGAGAAAAACCACGTAACCGATAGAAACCATGATCTAGCTAAGCGATAAAACATGCAATGACTTGGCAAAAATATGTGAAAACTGGGTCTTTAAAAAAAAAACAAAAATCATGTATGCAAGTCGATTAAAAAGCCGCACCTAATCATGCTCCTATTAGCGGGGAGAAGGTCTATTTAGTTTGGCTAAGTGAAGCGAGATTATGTGCGTCTAATTTTAGTGTGTCCTACCTGCGAGCAAGCACGTAAAAAAATGGAAAATAAAATAAGCTCGGAGAGCCGCATGCCTTGGTCCTAGGTTGACTCTCAAGTGTGGATGATCTCCACACAACCACAATCGTTCGATTACACTCGCGAGTCTTCGATCGAAGACCGCTGTAAAAGACGAATATTACAAGTATATGAATTGAAATACAAATGCGAGACATTTTTTTCCTTTCTTTTCTATTTGCTCCGAGTATGTTTCTGCGACTCCTCGCAGCAGGAAACACCAGTTCCTCGCCTCCTTGAATGATCAAGGGCCCTGCCACAGAGACAAAAGTTAGAGATCAAATATAAAAGAAAAATTTTGTAATGCATAGCAGATGAACAAATTGACCTAGAAATTGAAACACTTAATTAAATAAATAAAATTCCAAATAATATAAAAAATGAGCCGTGTCCCCGGCAACGACGCCATTTGATGAACCGCAAATTCTGGCCTTTAATAACGTGTAATTAGCCCTTAATGATGTCATCGCAGTCGGGCCGAATTGGGTCGTCAAAGACCGTCTAGTTGATATGCCAATAAGAATCAGATGGTCGCATTATTTTTTTACTTGGCAAGAAACCAAGGTCGAACTCAAGGACACGAGCCTTTCTCGTGTTATCAAGATTTTTATTTAAGTGTAGAGTTGGAGCATAATAAATCAAACAATGCTAAATGATGAAATAATACAACAAGCAAATATAAAACATGCATTTTTTTATTAAATTTTTATCATGCAAATAATGGGGATGAAATGCGATGTAAGCATGCCCTTGGTAAAAATCATGAACAACTTTAACCCTTAGTTAATTCCCGACTTAAACTAAGCAGTAAATCATTTGACACATTAGGCAAGAATCATCTAAAAGACATAATAGATACTTGAGTTGTTTAAAATAATACATTAAGATCAGAGTGTCAAAACATGAAAACAAATATGCCATTAGAAAGTGCGTCAAACAAGCTTTAAAATGAAACTGAAATCAACTCAATCGGACATATGAAGCTTAAGATATGCATGAAAGGAAGCAAGGGCATAACCGAAAGAAAACATGAAATAAAATTACAAACATGTCCCTGTAAGGGACTAAAATGCAAATACGAAAAAGTTTGAGACCTTCCCTGTAAAATACCCACACACACAGGGGCATTTTTGCAATTTTTGAAACCCGCAAGGGTATCAATGCAAAATTCCCACAGCGCACATGGATTGCACGTGATTTGGACATGTATGCAAAATTCGAGAAGGCGGCGGGCCATTGTGCAAATTACCCAGATGGCACGTGCTATGCACGTGCCATCCAGGCTCGGAGGAAGGCTCAGGCTCGGCAGAGGCTTGGCATAGGCTTGGGAGCTTCGGCTCGGTTCGGAGGTACTCGAAGCGCGGATGAGGCTCGGAGCAGGCTCGGAATATCCAAGCCTGAGGTTCTGATGCTGCGGCTCGGAGATCATCTGAGACTAACACGTGGCCAATGGATGCCCGTCAGATCTAGCGAATCCGACGGTGTCTGTACTGTCAGCTGAAGACGACGTGGTTGAAGATGAGCCGTTGGATGGGTGTCGAGGGGTGCCATCCAACGGCAACTGTACGTTCTCGTTCTTCTCCTTCCTCCGAGGGGATGGTGGAGCTGTTCGAGCTCCGGCGACATGCTGCTAGCTCCGCCGTCGTGTACCCTGCTCGGTGAAGGCCCACAGCCGCTCCAGGATGGCTAAAGTGAATCGCTGAAGCTCGGTGGAGATGCTGGTCATCTTGGAGGAGGTACGCGGAGCAAAGATGCCGGAGGCGAACTCGATGAAGAAGCTCCGGCAAAGCCTTCCGACCATTGAAGTCGCTTATACCTACATGGTTAGTACAACCTCCGAAGCGAGGGGAATGTGTGTGCGAGCGAGATGGGTCTCATACAGGCGTCGAGATGGGAGACTGGAGCTCCATCTCCGGCGAGTCGGAGAGGAGATGAGGCGCAAGTGATCAGAGGAGAAGAATGGATAGATGGTGATCAGAGGGACTGGCGTGAACGGGTGAGTGTTGGCGGAGCTCGGGAGATGATCTATGGAGGCTGAGGACGAGTGAAGCGGCCTAGATAATTACGAGAAATTAAAGGAAAATACAGGAAGGAGTAGGAAGCTTACCTGAGCGATGGCAGTGCGATTGGCTTGGGCTTGAGCTTAGGAGAGAGGCTCAAGGTCATCGCTGGACTCCCCCAGCTGTTGGGAGCAGCTTGGCAGGCTCGGAGCTCCGCAGGGCTAAGCCTACCATGGCTGAGGGTCTCACCGGAGACCCCACCATCGTCGCACCTTCAATCTGACCTCCCCCTGTCACGGGGAGGCGGAGATGGGCTGGGTGGAGCCCCACGTACAAGTAGACACCCTCGGCAGGCGAAGGGAAGAGGGTATTTGAAGTGGAGGCTCGACGGGTCCAGGTGGTGATGGGCAAGGTTTGACTGGGGATCGTGGAGCAGATGAGAGGGGATCGTGGTTAGTGGAGACACCGGCGAGGACCGTGGGTAAGTGGTCTAGGTTTTGGGGTGGTTAGGAAGGGAAGAGGTCGTCGGAGATGGCAGGAAAAATAGGAAGGGCGAGCGGGCCGCACGAGGTCGTGAACGTGGGAAAGACGGGGGACTGGAGGTAGGTGATGAGGCCTCGGCCGTTGGATCTTGCGATCCAATGGCTGAGAAAATTGCGTTAAGGAACGACGTGGATTAAATCGATGGGGCGAAATCGAATGGTGGAGGATGCGCCACGTGTCAAGCTGGAGGCGAAGCGCTAGCGGGCAGTTGTGATCTGAGATTGAGATTGATCGGGCGGTTGATATCCTCGCGGCAGTGAATGGTGGAGATCAAGGCTCTTAGAAGTTGATCGGGCGGAGGAAAACATGGCCACGTGGCGCACGGAGGGGTAAGCGGGTACGGGCGGTGAAGATGAGGACCTGGGAAGATCAGACGGCAGGGGACCAAGGCATGCGTGGAGATCATCTAGCCGTTGGATCAAGAAGAGATCCAACAGCCCTGGGCGAGGGCGGATGAGACAAAGAAGCCGGGCCACATGGCTCAACCAGAAAGGGCCACGTGGCCCAATCAGATTATTCCGAGAAAGAAGTTGATTTTTAAAGAGTTAAATGACCGAATTTGAGAAAACTCAAAACATGAAAGTTGTAGATCTCGATGAGATCTACAAGTTTCATGTTGACCGAAAATGGAGATGAGGTCATATGTAGATACAAAATATTTTTGAGGGTATTTTTAAGGCTAAAAATACCACGAATTTTTGTTTTTCCATTTTTTGTGATTTAATTTATTCAAGACTCTGATAATTACAGGACTTTAACTATATTTTATTGACATAGTTTTAAGCAAGGGGGTTAATAATGGAAAATTAAGATGATGAAATTGGGTTTCGTCACCCCCTATACTTAAACTATGCCCGTCCTCGAGCATCAAAGAGAATGAATAAGTTGGATTAACCCCCTTGTGCATGTGTGTACATGATCCAATTTGTTCAAGTCCACTCAATTTTAGAGGTCCGAAATTCTAGAATTCAACCCAGCCTTAGTCAAGAGGCACCCAATTCCTCTAATTCTCCAGACTCTCTCTGATGTACGTATAATCTAAAGGATATGAAATTTAGTGTTGATTGCGATTCCGAGAGTAGAGTCAAATCATTACCCAAAGTCTTGGTCCAAGAAATTCTCCTAAGGACCCAATCCTCAACAGTAGAGAATAAATCACATCTTGCATTCAGTCCACCGTCTCTTTAGTTGTCAGACTTAGAAAATGTAGATGGAAGGCCAGTGATGTAGTGGACACTTTGAAAAGTTTGGGAGCGCTCGCCTTTGTTGGAAGCTCTTTGATATTTGACTTTGTGGAATGAGAGCTTTTCTTTGACATTTCTTTGATTTGTAGTATTTTTGGCTAGCTCCTCTGCTTTTACCAAGAGTTGGCGCACACTGATCAACATTTTTTGTATTTATTTCACACCCTGGCACTTAGGTCAATGTCAAGAGATTAGTATAAGAACCAAGTTCTCATACTGGCTAATATTGCGGACACTCAGGTTTCATGAAGCCTCCAAAGATTTTATCCCATCCTCGAGCATCATCAGATTAAATCCAAACTCGACTTCCTCGTCCCAATCCCCCAAATGAAGAGTCAACTCATCTCATCGAAACCGCAGTCGTGCATGTGATGTGCTGATCATATTCTTATTGTTCTGAGACCAAGCATGGAATATAGCATGCAAATCTAGTAATTCAGGGGAACCCTAATAAAACTAAGTTTCCTTGAACATTTTAGATCCTGGGTGGAAGTATGAAAGTAGAAGGTTAATCCAACTCCTTCATTCAAACACAATTTTTTTCTCCTTTTTTTCTTTTTTTTAAAGCTTCAAGAGATATTAGGACTGCCTAGACTCAATTAAGTAGATGCATTTGCATTCAGCCAATATGGATGTAAGTACAGGCTGGAGCCCGTTGCTTGAGGACGGGGCCTTACGCGATGTCCTCTACACCATCCAATTTGCTAAGGGCGAACCCTCACTGAACGCGGATACTTAATTGGGTTTAGTAGTCACTAATGGCTCCTAATGGAATTTTTGGATTTTTTTCATTTTTATGGATTTTAATTAAGAGTTAGAACACTGGTTAGACTCAACTTTCTAAGAAGAAAGAAACTTTTCAAAACCATGTCACACAAAATAAAAAAATTTCAAAACATTTTCAAAAGATTTTCAAAACAAGAAAAACTCATTTTTCAAATCATTTTCAAGTATATTTTTATAAAAATAATGTAACATAATATAGGAAAAGCCGTGAAAAACATTTGAGTCCTCTTAATCCAAAGGATTTTACTTTAGCCAAAAAGTTTTAAATTTTTCAAAATTTTCAGATTATAACTAAAGTAAGTATACTGTATATACGGTATACCCCCCTATACTTAAACTTTGCTATGTCCTCATAGCACTAGATGATACAAGTCCATAGGTCCATTTAAATATAGAGAAATATACGGGAGTTAAGAGGGACTCCCCCTATACTTAGGTTAGAAATGACCTAAATATAAAGGTAAGGAAAGAAGAGTAGAGAAAATCACGGGGACTCGGGTCCCCCCTATACTTAGGCTGAGCTAAGCCTAAGTATAAAGATGAGATTTGATGTTGGGAGAGACCGAGGTGAACGAAGAAGATGGATGGATATACAAGTGAGCGGTTGAATCTACGAAGATTAATGGAGTGGCTAAGGCTCTAGGGAGTGTATAGAAGCAAACATGGATCAATCAAGCATGCAAGACCCTCAATTTCACCAACTCACACATGAAACCAACCGAAGTTAGTTTATTATCTTGTCGGTTTTATTAGTGATTAAAACATTATATCTTTACGCAAGCAAAATGTCAAACAAGAATCAATGCATAAACGAGGGTGTTGCTCTCCCAAAACCAAAATTTTACTCTATTTTATGTTGACTTACAATTAACAGTCCCAGTTATTATTTAAAGTTGTCACTAAATTAAGGTGAGCACAAAATCAAGCAATCATCGTCTACCGTTCATTCCCATTTTCCATTAACCTAGGTAATCAAGCTTGGAAGGGAAATCGAGAAAAACCACGTAACCGATAGAAACCATGATCTAGCCAAGCGATAAAACATGCAGTGACTTGGCGAAAATACGTGAAAACTGGGGCTTTTTAAAAAAAAACCAAAAATCATGTATGCAAGTCGATTAAAAAGCCACACCTAATCATGCTCCTATTAGCGGGGAGAAGGTCTATTTAGTTTGGCTATGCGAAACGAGATTATGTGCGTCTAATTTTAGTGTGTCCTACCTACGAGCAAGCACGTAAAAAAATGGAAAATAAAATAAGCTCGGAGAGCCGCGTGCCTTGGTCCTAGGCTGACACTCAAATGGGGACGATCCCCACACAACCACAATCGTTCGATTACACTCGCGAGTCTTCGATCGAAGACCGCTGTAAAAGATGAATATTACAAGTATATGAATTGAAATACATATGCGAGACACTTTTTTCTTTCTTTTCTATTTGCTCCGGGTATGTTTCTGCGGCTCCTCGCAGTGGGAAATGCCAGCTCCTCACCTCCTTGAATGATCAAGGGCCCTGCCACAGAGACAAAAGTTAGAGATCAAATATAAAAGAAAAATTTTGTAATGCAAAGTAGATGAACAAATTGACCTAGAAATTGAAACACTTAATTAAATAAATAAAATTCCAAATAATACAAAAAATGAGCTGTGTCCCTGGCAACGACACCATTTGATGAACCACAAATTCTGCCCTTTAATAACGTGTAATTAGCACTTAATGATGTCATCGCAGTCGGGCTGAATTGGGTCGTCAAAGACCGTCTAGTTGATATGTCAATAAGAATCAGATGGTCGTATTATTTTTACTTGGCAAGAAACCAAGGTCGAACTCAGGGACACGAGCCTTTCTCGTGTTATCAAGATTTTTATTCATTAACTAAGTGTAGAGTTGGAGCATAATAGGTCAAACAATGCTAAATGATGAAACAACACAACAAGCAAATATAAAACTTGCATTTTTATTAAATTGTTCTCATGCAAATAAATGGGATGAAATGCGATGCAAGCATGCCCTTGGTAAAAAATCATGAACAACTTTAACCCTTAGTTAATTCCCGACTTAAACTAAGCAGTAAATCATTTGACATATTAGGCAAGAGTCATCTAAATGACATAAAAGATACTTGAGTTGTTCAAAATAATACATTAAGATCAGAGTGTCAAAACAGGAAAACAAATATGCCATTAGAAAGTCGTCAAACAAGTTTTAAAATGAAACTGAAATCAACTCAATCGGACATATGAAGCTCAAGATATGCATGAAAGAAAGCAAGGGCATAACTGAAAGAAAACATGAAATAAAATTACAAACAGGTCCCTGGGAGGGACTAAAATACAAATACGAAAAAGTTCGAGACCTTCCCTGTAAAATACCCACACGCATAGGGGCATTTTTGCAATTTATGAAACCCGCGAGGGTATCAATGCAAAATTCCCACAGCGCACGTGGATTGCACATGATTTGGACCTGTATGCAAAATTCGAGAAGACGACGGGCCTCTGTGCAAATTACCTAAATGGCACGTGCTATGCACGTGCCATCCAGGCTCAGAGGAAGGCTCAGGCTCGGCAGAGGCTTGGCATAGGCTTGGGAGCTTCGGCTCGGTTCGGAGGTACTCGAAGCGTGGATGAGGCTCGGAGCAGGCTCGGAATATCCAAGCTTGAGGTTCTGATGCTGCGGCTCGGAGATCATCTGAGACTGACACTTGGCCAATGTATGCCCGTCAGATCTAGCGAATCCGACGGTGTTTGTGCTGTAAACTGAAGACGACGTGGCTGAGGATGTGCCGTTGGATGGGCACCGAGGGATGCCATCAAACGGCAACTATACGTTCTCGTTCTTCTCCTTCCTCTGAGGGGATGGCGGAGCTGTTCGAGCTCCGACGACATGCTGCTAGCTCCGCCGTCGTGTACCCTGCTCGGTGAAGGCCCGTAGCCGCTCCAAGATGGCTAAAGTGAATCGCTGAAGCTCGGTGGAGATGCTGGTCATCTTGGAGGAGGTACGTGGAGCAAAGATGCCGGAGGCAAGCTCGATGAAGAAGCTCTGACGAAGCCTTCCGACCATTGATGTCGCTTATACCTGGAGGGTTAGTACAACCTCCGAAGCGAGGGGAATGTGTGTGCGAGCGAGATGGGGTCTCGTGCGGGCGTCGAGATGGGAGACCGGAGCTCCATCTCCGGCGAGTCGGAGAGGAGATGAGGCGAAAGTGATCAGAGGCGAAGAATGGATAGATGGTGATCGGAGGGACTGGCGTGAACGGGTGAGTGTTGGCGGAGCTCGAGATGATCTATGGAGGTCGAGGATGAGTGAAGCGGCCTAGATAATTACGAGAAATTAAAGGAAAATACAGAAAGGAGTAGGAAGCTTACCTGAGCGATGGCGGTGCGATTGGCTTGGGCTTGAGCTTCGGAGAGAGGCTCAGGGTCATCGCTGGACTCCCCCAGCCGTTGGGAGCAGCTTGGCGGGCTCGGAGCTCCGCAGGGCTAAGCCTACCATGGCTTAGGGTCTCACCGGAGACCACACCATCGTCGCGCCTTCAATCCGACCTCCCCCTGTCACGGGGAGGCGGAGATGGGCTGGGTGGATCCCCACGTACAAGTGGACACCCTCGGCAGGCGAAGGGAAGAGGGTATTTGAAGTGGAGGCTCAGCGGGTCCAGGTGGTGATGGGCAAGGTTTGACTGGGGATCGTGGAGCAGATGAGAGGGGATCGTGGTTAGTGGAGACACCGGCGAGGACCCTGGGTAAGTGGGCTAGGTTATGGGGTGGTTAGGAAGGGAAGAGGTCATCGGAGATGGCAGGAAAATAGGAAGGGCGAGCGGGCCACACGAGGTGGTGAACGTGGGAAAGAGGGGGGGGGGCTGGAGGTAGGTGACGAGGTCTCGGTCGTTGGATCTTTCGATCCAACGGCTGAGAAGATTGCATTAAGGAGCGACATGGATTAAATCGATGGGGCGAAATCGAATGGTGGAGGATGCGCCGCAGGTCAAGCTGGAGGCGAAGCGCTTGCGGGCGGTTGTGATCTGAGATTGAGATTGATCGGGCGGTTGATATCCTCGCGGCAGTGAACGGTGGAGATCAAGGCTCTTAGAAGCTGATCGGGCGGAGGAAAATGTGGCCACAGGGCGCACGGAGGGGCAAGCGGGTACGAGCGGTGGAGATGAGGACCTGGGAAGATCAGACGACAGGGGACCAAGGCATGCGTGGAGATCATCTAGCCGTTGAATCAAGAAGAGATCCAACGACCCTGGGTGAGGGTGGATGAGACAAAGAAGCCGGGTCACGTGGCTCAACCAGAAAGGGCCACATGGTCCAATCAGATTATTCCGAGAAAGAAGTTGATTTTTAAAGAGTTAAATGGCTGAATTTGAGAAAACTCAAAACATGAAAGTTGTAGATCTCGATGAGATCTATAAGTTTCATGTTGACCTAAAATGGAGATGCGGTCATATGTATATACAAAATATTTTTGAGGGTATTTTTAAGGCTAAAAATACCATGAATTTTTGTTTTGCCATTTTTTTGTGATTTTTAATTTATTCAAGACTCTGATAATTACATGACTTTAACTGGATTTTATTGACACAGTTTTAAGCAAGGGGGTTAAAATTGAAAAATTAAGATGATGAAATCAGGTTTCATTAGACGGTTAACACGAGGGATTATCCCTAGTATTAGCATATAGGACAGTCGGTGTAGAACTTCCCGTCCACCATTGGACATTTATGGGATGGTTACTTTATCTGTCCTATCTGATCTTTTGGAGTTTTATGGGAAAGTTATGATCGTCGTAGACGATTTTCTGTGCCGATCGCATGAAAGTTTGAAAATTGAAGTGGTGACTATATAAGGGTCGATCTTTGACTGTTCCTTCTGCGAAGGAATTTCAGATAGGTGTTGCTTGACTGTCGCATCCATGTTCTCGCTTAATGAATAATTGGCGGGCTTCATAGTATATGGGACGATCTTACTTATGACAGTCCCTGATTCTCCCAGATGGGACGATCAAATTGACTAACCCCTCCAGTTGAAACGATAAAATCCCCAAGGGGAACCATAACCCATTCATCTCATGCCCACCGCCGCATGTCGACCTCTCCCTGTCCTACCCCATCGATCTTGACTTGATAACCTCAACGAATCATTATCCAACTTGGACTCGGAATCAATAGCTTTTTTAGCCTGGCACATCTCTAATCAAGTTGCTTTTGAGTCAGGCTCATCGAGCTTAAGCTTTCCTGATACTCATATATGTGAGTGTAGTGTGTGTATGAGGTAGAGAGTGTAGAGCGTGTGAGTGTAAGCTATGTGTTTGTTTTACATATAGAGTGTTTGTGTGTTAATATGGTATCAGTGTGTGAGAGTGTGTATTAAGTGTAACTGTGTGCGTTATTATCCATGAGCATATGTTAAACCTATGTGTGTGCGCTATAATGTGTATGTGTTTATATTACATTGTATGTGTGATAAATCCCAGATTTATCATCATTAATTATCATTATTAGCTCTCTTGCTTAGGTTAATCACAAGATTCATTGACTAATTAACACTAATTTCTATTTTATTTGTTGCATGTAATTAAACCTTATTATCGTGTTATTATTTTATGTATTTATTCCTCATTAAAAAATAAATAAAAATTAGATTAGTATTGTATATTAATAAGTTAACATAAAACAAAATAAACAAAAGGAAAATCAAAAGAAATTGTTTTATTTAGTATTTAATTTTTATCTATGTTTAGATGACCTCTAATCTCTTGACTTCTACACGAAAGTTGTAAATCTCATCGAGATCTGCAACTTTCATGGTGAATACTTTTTCTGATGTTCATCCTAACCACTTCTTTTGGATTTATCTTTGAATTTCTGATTTATCTTCGTTCTTATTGGATCACGTGGCGCTCCTAGAGCACTCCACATGGCCTGCTTCTGTTAGGACATCCTGCTTTAATTCTGGCTGTTGGATTCTTCTGATCAGACAGATCCATGCCATACGTAGGTGCCCAAGCTTTGACCATCTGATGATCATCACCTGGATCAGATCCCAGCCGCTCAACTACGACTTCTCAGGAGCCGTTGGATCATTTGATCCAACGGTCTCCTGATCTCCTTCAACCTCTGCCCCCCTCTTCCAAGCGACACATCTCTTCACAAATTCTCAACTTCTCCATTTTTTCACAACCCCCTCCGTCAACCATTTCCCCAACTTCCATCGCCCTAAGCTTCGCCTTCCTATCCTGATCCTCGTCAATCATCTATAGTCACCTAACTTCTTCTCTCCTAGTCGATGGTGGTGGTTGAAACCACCACCTTCCTTTTCCAAACCTTCCATCCCCTTAAAACCTCAATCCCAACCATCTGCAACCGCATCCCGCCACTCAGAGCAAAACTTCCGAGTTTCACCAACCCTTCCAGTGACAGAGGAACCTGATTCTAGAAGCTACGATCGAAGGTGTTCGCCGGTGAGATCCACGTCCTTGTCGACGTGTTACATCAACACCATTTATTGCTCGAGCTTCATCTCTTAGATAGAGATCTGGAGCGAAGACCGGAGTTCGTGGAACTCCAATCCAGGCCATCTTCTTCATTTACATCTGTTCTTCATAACTCTGGGTAAGATTATGTAAAACTCATTCTTGATTAGTTCTTCAATTTTTTTGATCGTTGGAAACGTTCAACATTTGAATCATGCTAGTTATTCCCTTCACCGTGGACCCTTGATCGACGTGGAAGGTGTCGACCTCTATTCGTCTTATCCTATCACAATCTACATCTCGATTAAGCTTCTCCTTCATTGCTGGAGAAGAACCCTCAAGGGTTTCACCTTCTTCATTTCTGATTCAACCCTATGTATCACTCTACACGTGCATGGTCACACGTTGTTTCGCTTCGATTTTGTTTGCTAACGATGCAAGGCCGAAGGCCTTCAACGTTCGAAACTTGAAGCTCTTCTTCGATATGCAACCTTGCCTCCATAGAATCTTCACCTTCACTGACTTCCAGGAGCTTGTATCCACCCAATAACTATTCTTCATCTTCATTGACCTATCGTGGATGACCATCGAACTTCAAAACACCTCCGGGAAAATGCCGGAGTGGTGGGACCCTTGTCGGGGTCCCATATCTTAGTAGCCATGCAAGGCAGAGAAGAGACCCAGGATATACAGTTGTCGTTGGATCAAGCCAATTTGGGTGTGATCTAACGGCTGATCAGAGGCCACGTCATCAACTCCAAACCTCAGCCTCGGAAAGCGAGCCTGCAGCCATGTAAGCATCCTAGCCAAAGTCGAAGCGTAGAGGGATGCCACGTGGCCCAAGCCTTACCTTTGACCTGATCTTGGAGTCACGTGCTTACGCGAGATTTTGGAAAATTTGCAGTCGTATCCCTACCGGTCTTCTTAATTACAAAAATACCCCCACGTAGGGGGTACTGATAAAATCCAAGGCCAATTTTTATTAGTAACAATTTAGTCCTTCTAGGGATCTATTTGTAAGACTTTAGCTTTCTTTTCTTAAGTTTTTCTCAATTTATGCCCATGGATTGATTATTAAATATCTTTTCATCTATAGATCCAATTAAAGTGATTTTGGTCTCATTTGAAAGCTATCTTGTTGCTTTACCTTTTGGTGTGCTTTAATGATGTTTTTGCCATAAAAATCACCCGCAAATTATATCTTATTCTAAGTGCTTAATTGGATTCTTAAATGAAGTCTTAGTGAACAATTGAACCTGATATTCTTACTAATTCTTAAAGACTAATTAATAGTTGATTTTTTGATTGTTATTGATAAGATAATAACTTGTTTAATTGCTTGCTAAACTAATTTGAGTAACCAAGTGAAATTGTATATCCTTGTTGTTGTGAAACTACTTTCTAGATCAAGAACTGATTAAATCTATCTTTCGACTTTTACACCTTTATCAGTATTCAAATAATTCAGGAAATTCTTGTGGTCAATCGTATTTGTTTATTGTGTTTCTAATTGCAATGTGAGTGACTTAACTTCATGTATTATGCATTATTATTTTTCATCTAATTTATGTGCATAAAAATGTGTTGAAAATCGTCACTCTTGTGTATGTTGCATTTGCTCAACTTAATTAGCCTAAGAATTACTATCTAAAATATTTGATATTTTAGTTTATTCACTAAATTGCTCGCGTCCTTGTGTTCGACCCTGGACTTCCCAGGTTATTAATTAAAGTCGACTCCTCCTCACAGAGAATATTCATTCGGTTCTGTATGACACTGATAATCAAGGAAAAATAAAGAGGGTTGCACGATTTCCCAAGGCGAAACCGTGGTTGATGTGTTCACCGCTCAATAAATCCCAATTAGTCAGCAAATAACCCACACAATAAATAAAAGTAATGAATAACAAAAGTGAGGTTAATTTTTGTTATCTCTACCATAAGATGCATAGTGATTTAGCATGTAGAGATCGAACCGCAGAGAGTAAAGCGGGTAGCCTATGGTTATTTATTTATAACCATATCATTTATCATGTATATACATATATCTTTTTGTGGGTTTCTTATTTCATAATTTTTTTATTTTATATATATTTTGGATTTTATATTTCTGTATTTTAATTTTTAATTTTTCTATTTTTATATTTTCTTTTATATATTTTTATATTTCTCTTTCTTACCTAAACATATATAGGATATAAGGCTTATATAGTATAGAATAATTATATTTATAAATACTAATAACTTCAAATAAAATACAAAATAAAAAATGTTTTTGGGTTTTATATATTTTTCTAATGTTTTTTATGATTTTTCTATAATTTTTGCTATTTTTTCGATTTTTAAAGTAAAAAATATCCCAACAAGGGATTAAATAAATAGGTCGAAATTGATTTGAATATTAAAAAAAGTAAATAAGGTCCAAAATTACTCAAGTCAATTTTAATATATATACACACACACACACACAAAGAAAATTATAAACTAGAAAAACATATTTTTGGATTTTTTAATGATTTTTAGATTTTTATGAAGGGTTTTGGGGTTCTTCCATTTTTAAGCCTTTTCTTTTTCCATTTTAGTGATTTTTTGGTCTGTAATTAAAATATAGTAAACTAGACTATACATATTTTTTGGAATTTTTAAAGGCATTTTTTATATTTTTTTAGCATTTTTCAAGCTAGACGGTTCAAAAAGAAGCTCCTTTTGATTTTTAATAAATGGATAAAATGCAAAAAAATGCAAAATAAAATATTTACATGAGAATAAATGGCAAGAGGCATTTATCCGCATTTTTGCAGTATTTTTGGAGCACTATAGCTATTTATCAAAATTAGAGGCGAAGTATACAAAAATACATATCCTAGTAGGCGCATATTTGCAAAAAAGTATAAACTTCTAGGACCCAGATGCAATTTTACCAAAAATATACAACTTATTTTTAATTTTTATAGACTAATTTGCAATTACACAAATGCTAGGGGCATACATATAATTTCACCACCTCACGTGGGACAACACATGAGGTGATGTGGACTAGACCCAATAACAAATAAAATAAATACAGGGGCCTTTCTATAAAATTCCCACTTTATTTTTAACATTACAATTTATTTATAATACTAATAAACAAATAGAAAAAATTCGGGGCTAAGATGTGAAATTTACCCCTATTAGCTTGTGGGCCAACTGTTGGATCTGGTTTGCATGCCACACATTGCTCTCCCATCGCTTGATGACAGTTTGCGGTGGACGTACACGTGGCACAATCGGACGACGGGGGCTTCGGGTGATCGGACGTCTCTGATGCGATCTAGAGCGGAAGGCTCCATCGAACGGCTGCTGCTGTTGACGAAGAACATGGAAGAACAAAGCCCTCCCTGACCTTCGATTGACAAATACTCCTTCACTCGACGGTCTCCCATGATGGCGTGGGGTTCTACACGTCCAGGGAAGCTCTCCACGGCTACTGATGTGCTCGAGAAGCTCGAGGACCCGTCGATGGGGTCCTGGCACATCGATGAAGTGCAAGCACCTGGAGCATCCTCGATAAGATCGATTTAGACCCAGGTGGGGTCCTTCTTGACCTGAACCTGCATGAATACATTGCTCAATTTGAGGGGCTCAACCTCGGCCTATTCTGAAGCTGGATTGCATGAGGAATGAGGCGAATGGGGATGCTCTGGTGAATGACGGTGCTGGAGCATCAATCTCCCTATCACAGGGGTGATCGGGGTGGAAGGAGCGTGGGAAGTCATGGAGAAATGGATAACGAATGTGAAGGGAGTGGAGAGAAGGGTCAGAACTGGGTAGTATGTGACAGAAACGAAAGGTGGCCGGAGCGGAGCTCCGACGAAGGTCACCTTTCTAATCTACCTAATTAACTAAGGAACACATGAAATCTAATGCTCGAAATTGAACCTACGACTAATGTTAAGCTAAAGGAACGTAAAGAAGCATCTCTTATACCTGGGGGTTGACCAGGGAGCAGGGCCACCGACGAGGTGGCCGAGGGAGCACCTCCGTCCTCCTGGAGCTACGCCCGGTCGCGAGAAGACTCCTCCAGTCACGAGAAGACATGATAGACCAAAGTCGACAGCTCCTAGACCCGAAATGGTGGCCAAAGAGGCGATTGAAGATGGGGGTTTTATTTATAGACAAAGCTTAGCACCCTTATTAACCGGTTTATTGGGAGAAAATCACGCTATGCACATGTAATCCAGATGCTTGGCGTGTAGGAGGGATGATTAATGATGAATTTGTATCAAGAGATCGGTGACGATAGATGGATGGATCGAGCACGAAAAAGGGCAGAAAAATGGGGAGGAGACACACATTTCACGTCAGAAGGTCGGGGGAGGTAGTTGACTCGAAGTCAACTCGCAACCTGACGTGATTGGTCCACGTCAGGTTGCTACAGGACAAAACTGAAATTTAATTCGAAAATAATTATTTATTAATAGTGAATGATTTTATTAATTTTTGAGTATAAAATAAAAAATATTTATTATTTTATGTATTATTTTATACGATTTTTATTTATTTTTTGGTGTTATTTATTAGTAGTTACTTTTCAGGGGTATATTTATAGGTATATTCATCTATGTTTTATCTTATTTATTTTTATTTTGTATATTTTATTTCATTATTTTATTATTTTGTTGTATCCATTTATAACTTATTTTTATGTACATAAATATATTTTTATTATATTTTTGTGATGTTATTTGTATACTTATATAAGTAGGGGTATATATTATATAGGTAATGTATTAGTATGTATTTACCTATGTATTTTTATATTTCATTTTATTTAATTTTTTCTTTTTATGTTTTTATTTTAGATTTATATTTTTAGTATAATATAAATGATCTTTACAAGAGTATAAAAATATGAAAGAATAAAGAATGAAAGAATGGATTTCTCTTTTATTTATTTACATGTATTATTGTAGGTATTTTGCCTATGTTTTATAGACTTATTTTCTTTTATGCTTTTTTGTGATTTTATTTTGGTTTCAATATGCACATATTTTATAAATAATAATTCCAAAACCTAACTTTCACATCTTAACTCTAAAAAATATGAAACCACCTCCATTAAATAGCTTATTAAAAGTTATATACAATTAGAGTGATTTTCATACATTTTGAGTTATTTGGGAGATATGGGTTTGTGAAGTAGGGATTTTGGCTTTTTATTTTGTGTATAAAAAGTACATTGTATTTATTTTTGTACAAACTCAATTTTATAATTTTATTTACATTATTATCTACAACCTTCATGTACAAAGTTTTTTGATTTGATGTATGAATAATAAAGATTAAAATGGGGGTCAAAAATGAATTGTTGAATGAATAATAATTGTGATTTGGCCCTTATCTCCCCCTACTTTATTACTTACCGACCAATTCAATTCTTAACTTGGTCTCGGGATTTATGGTCATAAAATATCTTTGATATTTTATTGTTTTTCTTTTCTTCTCTTTATTCTATAATTTTGGATTAAAAACCACATTATTTACACAATAAATGCAATAAATGATGAGTGGTATTTTATACAAATTGATGCTATTTACATGCATTAGCTAGGGTTTTAAGGCCAAAACGATAGAATAAAGGTGATGAAGTGGAGATTCATCACCCCGTATAATTGCCTTTGCTAGTCCCTAGCAAACACTTATGCAATAAGTATAAAAAGAATAAAGAAGAAAAGAAAATAAAGAAAAAATGGAATTGATTTCAATTATTAAAATTGTCTTTACAAAATCAAAGTTTGGAGCTCAGGTTAGACCTTGATGTGAGAATGAGTGTGGGACCTAGTCGGGAACCAAATTTAAAACACAACAGCCTTCGAGAGTCACTGAACTTGGTTCAAACCACCTCAATAGCCATGTCAGAACTAGCCTACATCATACGCAAACCCTTATGACTATGAAGCTGACTTGTATAGTGTAAGTGATAGTGGCTCCCCCCAACTGAAATGACAAAAGAACTGACTTCTCCAGAGTGGTACCCCAATGATTACCCAATTCAGCAACTCTTTCCTCGAGGAGCGGGGTATTCCCTTCTAAGTTCAAGTGGCATCCAATTCAAGAGGAGGGGGTGAAGAGAAGAATGGACGGTAGCTAGTGTAGCTACCTATCCCGGGATGCATGACCAGTGTAGTCAAGTCATCCAGCTGCATGATCATGTGGTATAACTTTGATGCTCAAGCTTGTTTATTTTCTATACAACATATATACATACTCCGGCAGACATTTTATCTTCATCAGGCCTGCCCACTTTTTGGAGTTTTTTTGAAATACTATTTACAACAACATTTACATAGGGAGTTTTTCCTCTCGAGACAGAAAATTATCCCTCTTTTGAAGCATTATTGCAACCCACACTCTACTCTCTTTAGACCTCATGGCTACTGGATCGGGTTGGGGTGCACTTCCCTCCCTATATGAGGACGAATGTTTCCATTCGTGTGCATCTCAAACTGGAAAATCCATTCCCCTCACCACTCCAACTGAGTTGAGCCAAGTGAAAGGTGCAAGTGTCCAAGTTAGATCACGACCAACAAGAGTCATGCGCGTGTCTTGAAAAGTTCTAGTTAGTCAGTTGAGGTGATTCGGAACCCAGCCCTGAGTCTCAAAGAATTAAGTCCCAACGGACTTGAAGTATATTAAACCTAGTTCCCAAAAGATTCCAGTGAAATTAGGTGCAGTAAGGTCCAACCAAGATCCAATCTTCTACTTTATTTGGACTAGTTCAATCAGTAAGCTTAATCCGAAAGAGTGTGAATGTTATGCAAATGCTATATACAATGATGCAAAGAATGATGCAATTTTTCAAGGTTTTGAACTTTTTATGGATTTTTGAAAAGATGATGCATATGCAATTTTTTTCAGGAAGGTTTTGAAAATGTTTTTGTGCTTTTTGAAAACAAAAGATTTTGGCTAAGAAAATAGGTACAAATATTTACACGGGAACGCATCTTATATTTACAAGAGTTCGGTTTTCAAAGAATTTACAATGAGTAAGTGATCACTTTTATAGACATATGTATAAAGAGTTTTAATATGGTGTGTATACTCCTAAAACTTATTTGAAAATCATTTTACAATAGTTTTGAAAACTATAGTCCATAATAATTTTCACAAATAATTTTTACAAACATTTACACACATTTGAAAATTATTTGCAAAGGTTTTTCAAACAATATATATAGATTTTCAAATAATTTTGCAACCATTTTTCAAACCATTTGCAAATCATTTTTCAACAATTTATTTCACACAAAGAAAATAACATTAAGCAAACAAAATATTTTACAAAGGTTGAAAATATTTAACAAAATGTTTTCCAAACAGTTTCAAAGGGTTTTTTCAAGAAGATTTTCAAACTATTTTCAAACATTTTGTAAATCATTTTTACTGATTATTAATCAGTATGTACAAGGAGTTCGAGGAGATATAAGCATCTTTTTATTAGGAGATTTTAATGAATTTAACAATATTTTAAGCCATAAATATTATTTAAAATACGGAAGTACGAGTTATGGCTAAAGTATATACCGAGTATATATGACCCCCCTATACTTAGCTGGAGCTATGTCCTCATAAGTCGAAGAAAAAAAGAGAAGACATAACTCAGATTGAGTATATAAAAGCTTAGAAATAATGAATGAAGGAATGAATGAATGAGAAGTCGATCGTCACCCTATACTTAGGATCAAATAATCCTAAGTATAGCAGGCTGTACACAAAGGAGGGAGGGTCAAGGTTGGGAATGAACAAATCGTACCCAGACGGTCTCCCCTATACATAGGGTTAGATACACCTGAGTATAGACAAGAAGATGAGATAGGGGAGAGGATCAAAGAATAAAATAAATCTGGGTGCACACCCCCTATACTTAGGACAAAGTGCGTCCGAAGTATAGAAGACGGACAAAAAGGGGTGATACACATACGCAGTAGAGAACCAACACTGAAAACAAAAAGAAGAAAAGATAAAAGCTTAAAGGAAAAGTTTTTGAATTGCATTATCTGAATCTTTTGATGCTGACAGTGTTGTGGATGTATTGTCATAGCGTAGTACTTGGATAGAGTCGACAACTGCCAAGAAGGTGTCATGCTTGAGGTAAGGCTTCAGTAGTTGACCATTGAAGACTAATGGTTGTGCATTAGGAGAAAATATGATATTCCAATGCTGCCATTTTCACGTACTTATCGAACTTGAAACGACCCTGTCCATTTGCTTTTCAATTTGCCCGGGAAGATCTTCAACTTTGCATCAAATAACTGTACTTTCTATCTAGCTTCGAAGGTCTTTCGTCTTATGAGATAATCATGCCAACGTTTCACCTTCTCCTTGTACATCAATGCGTTATCCTATGCATATTCTCAAAATTCTAAGAGCTTGTTCAAATCATCTTTCCTTTTCCGACCACCTTTTTGTGAGTCTAAGATACACATATTGATAGCCCATAAAAATTTATGAATTAATTCCATGGACAGATGGCATGGTTTCCCATATACAAGACGGTAGGGCGACATGCCCAAGGGAGACTTGTAAGAGGTTCTGTATGCCCACAGGACGGAGTCCAAGAGTTGGGACCAATTCTTTCTGTCCGGCTTCACAAGCTTCTGTGGGATCGTCTTGATTTCTCTGTTTGATAATTCCACCATGCCATTGATCTGGGGATGGTAAGAGACGCGACATGGTACGTGATGCCGTACTCCTTCGTTAGCTTCTTGACCTCTCTGTTAATGAAGTGACTACCCCTTTTTGACATGAGTATCTTCGGAATCCCAAACCGCGAGATGATATTTTCTTTCAGAAAATGATATAATGTCTGGTTGTCTGCGGCTCGAGCAGGGATAGCTTCAACTCAGTGACTCACATAATCAACGGCAAGAAGGATGTGCTCATATCCATGACTGTTGGGGAAAGGTCCCATGAAATTGATGCCCAAAGTATTGAATACATCTGCTATCTGAATGATCTTTAGGTGCATGGAATCTTTCGTTGTGAGGGTGCCTTTCAATCTCTGACAGTCAGTGCATGGTCTGACAAAGGTTGTTGCATCCTTGAATAGTGTAGTCCACAAGAGGCCACACTGTAATACTTTTGCTGACGTTCTGTCTCCAGAGTGATGTCCACCAGATTCGAGCGAGTGACAATGCTCGAGGATACTATGATGCTCCTCATGAGGAATACACCCGTGCCAAATACAATCTGCTCCTTTCCTGAATAGAAGTGGGTCTTCCCATTGGTAAAAATGAATAGTAGACAAGAACTTGTCCTTCTTGATTTTTGTCCAATCTTGTGGAACCACACCAGATACAAGGTAGTTCACAATATCAGCATACAAAGGGAGCGAATCCACGGCCAAAATTGATTCAATAAGAAAGGTGTATGTGATGGGTGCACTGCTCAGCAGAGGCCCCTGTTGCTCAATTCTAGAGAGGTGATCTGCTACCGCATTCTGAACTCCGGGCTTGTCCTTTATCTCCAAATAAAACTCCTAGAGAAGAAGGATCCCTCTGATCAATCTTGGTTTGGCATCCTTCTTCTGCTGTAAGTATTGGGTAGCAAAGTGGTCGGTGAAGATGGTAACTTTTGATCCAAGCAGATATGATCTGAACTTCTCGAGGGCAAATACCACAACCAACAACTTTCTCTATCACTGTGTAATTTCTCTCAGCTTCATCCAATGTTTTACTTGCATAATGAATGACATAGGGCGCCTTGTCTTTCCTCTATCCTAACGCAGCCCCAACTACAAAGTCTGACGCATCTGTCATGATCTCAAAAGGAAGAAACCAATCCATCGGCTGTAGGTCTGGAGCTTGAGCAATTAGCTCCTTCAGGTGATTGAATGAAAGGAGAACCTGTTGATCCACATTAAACTGAATCTCCTTGCAAAGTAGCTCTATAAGAGGTCATGTAATGCAGTTGAAATCACAGATGAATCTTCTGTAGAATCTCACATGCCCCGGGAATGACCTCACATTCTTCACTGTCTGAGGTGGCTCAAGATGGCAATCACATCCACCTTTGCCGGGTTGACATCTATGCCACGTTCGGAAACGACATGACCCATCACAATCCCTTATGTGACCATGAAGTGGCTCTTTTCCCATGACAATAAAAGATTGACTTCACGACATTTCTAAAGTACTCTATCCAGGTGCTCAAGACAAGAATCGAAGCTGTCACCATAGACGAAGAAGTCGTCCATAAACACCTCGAGAAAACTGCCTACCATCTCAGTGAAAACTGCAAGCATGCATCTCTGAAATGTCATCGGTGTATTGCATAATCCAAAGGGCATTCTCCTAAAAGCATAGGTGCTGGACGGGGAAGTGAAGGTTGTTTTCTCTTGATCTTTAGGGGAGATTGCCACTTGGTTGTACATGGAGTACCCATCTAGAAAGTAGAAGAACTCCTTGTCAGCTAGTCTTTCCAAAACTTGATTAATGAATAGCAAGGGGAAGTGGTCCTTCTTAGTTGCTACGTTCAATCGGCGATAGTCAACACATACACACTAAGATGTCGGTACCCGAGTAGATATCTCCTCTCATTTGTCTTTTGTAACCACAATAAGATCGTATTTCTTTGGAACCACGTGCAACAGGCTCACCAATTTGGAGTCAGAGATGGGATGAATGAAGCCTGCATCACATCATTTTGTGATTTCTTTCATGACGACGTCCCTCAGATTCAAATTCAGTCTTCTTTGAAACTGACGGGATAACTTGGCATCTTCTTCCAAATAGATGTGGTGTGAGCACAACACAGGATTTATCCCGCGAAGATCTGAGACATGCCAACCAAGTACCTTACGGTTTTTATCTAGAACCTCCAGAAGTTGAGATTCTTGTTCCAGGGTCAGCTTGCTGGTGATGACGACCGAATTTTTTTTTGCATCCATAAATAAAGCATACTTCAGGCCCGCTAGAAGTGGCTTGAGTTCCGATTCTGATCTGTCCACCTTATCGATCACTTCTGAAACAGTGCTGATTGGAGGATGTTCTGCTTGACTTTTGCAGGGTTGCTAAACTCAATGTTCTATTGAGATTCTGACAATGTGCCTAATAGATTCGTAATGAAATCATTGTGTTCGGACTGGAATGAATCATTGGAATGAAAAAGATTAATCATCAGATTGGATTCTATCTCCCAAATATCATCGGAGCTTGCGTCGACTGTGCTTTCCAGGTCCTCGTAGAGAGAGAGAGATAGTTTCTTGTGTCCATGGATCGTCCAAAGAGAGTGGTGTATCTTTAACCTCTTCAATGAATTCACAGTCTACTTCAGACGATGCTGCATGACCCTTATCAGTTACGACTCTGGGCTCACTGATCATGTCTATAGTGATTTTGTTATGGCCCGAGATGAAGGTGATCTTGTCAGACTCATACTCAACCATGGCTTCTGAAGTGCGCAGAAATGGCCGGCCTAGGATGATAGGAGTCTGGATTAAGGGTGCGGGTGAGTTCATACCAAGGACTATAAAATCCACTAGAAACTGCATGTCCACGCACTTTACCACATCTTCCAAAAGACCTCTAGTCCGCTTGATGGATAGATTGGCGAATTGAAGGATCATTCGTGTCTGCTTGAGAGGACCTTTCCCAAATTCTTGCAATAATGACGAGGGCAGGAAGTTGATGGAAGAACCGCTGTCAAGAAATGTTCGCTCAAAGACTTGATCGAAAATCTCATAACTGATCAAAGGTGCTCCTTTATCTTGCTTTTTTTGTGGGAGATTGTTGATGGTTTCTACCGTGGCCATGGTGAGAATGTGCTTCTCAAGCTATCGGTGTCTGTTGTTTCGTGTTGATCGACGCTTATTTGTACATGCCTCTTTCAAACCTTTCTTCACAGCATGCATGTATTCCATGAATTTTATCAATGGGATCTAATAGTAAAATTATTGATAATGTCCACAACTCCGGGATCGGATAGTGCACTTTTTCTTTTTTCATTTTTTTAGATTTTTCTATTGCATCAGGGAAAGGAATGTGTACAGTGTTGGAATCAGAAATAGAGTTCTTATTTACAACAAAATTCTTATCCACAAAATATTGTACAACTGGTTCACAAAAAGGTGTACATGCTAGAGACTGGGATATTGATGCTGGTGGACAAAAAAGGTGGGGCCTCTACTCCGTCGGCTAGCATGGGATCGATTGCGGCTGGTGGCTCCTCCATGACTAGCACGACTTCACTTTGGCGATGATCATCTTTTTGGTCTTTTTGCTTTTTCTGATTTTTTGTTCTTTTTACTGGTGGAGGTGGTGGTGAATGGCAGCTGGAATGGCTCCTCCTTCTTCTTCTTCCTCACCCGACCCTATAGCTGGCACGGTTGATGTAGAAGATGACGATTCACATGAAGCTTTATTCCTCCCGTGGCTGGTGGCAAATGGAGGCAAGGTCCTACCTCTCATGAGAGTGACATCGTTAGATAAAGCAATAGCACACTCATTTGACTCTACATGCACAGACTGGACATCACATTCTACATGTTCTCTTCTTTTGAAGCTATTGGGATTGGCTTCGACCTGCGCCGGAATGGATGTTTTGGTGGCGGTCAGGTCATCTAGCTTCTTTGTCATATCTACGAGGCTTTAACGAGTTGGGCCAAGCAATCAAGGGTAGAGTTCATAGGATTGGCCTCAGAAGATTCAACATGCAGACCACGTTGTTGTTGTTGTGTGTTTTGGGGCTGAGACTGCGACTGCTGGTGGTGCAGAGTTGGTGGAGGGAGCTGATACTGATTGTAGGAGGGAGGAGGATAGTATTGATACTGAGGAGGTGATGCAGCCACGTACTGGTGGTATGGTTGTGGCTGGCGGTACTGCGACTGTTGATATTGGTGGTGCTACCTTCATTGGTTATTGTACTGCGGAGGCTGATGATACTGAGGTAGGGGTTGCGAGGACTTCCCAAAACGACCACCTTGTGATTGGTGGTATTGCCTATGGCCTATTGCTGACCCTGGGGGTGTCCGGTGGGATGGGCCAACTGTGCATCATTGGTCCAAACATCATTGACTTCTTGAATCAAGGGTGGTGGTGGGAAGGATGGATCAGATAATGGAAGGAAGTCTGGCTGATAGACAATCATTTGCTGCTGTGGTGGGCCCTTATCGGGCGCATGTACGTAATAAACATGCTGGACTGCCGGTAGCTGCTGACTCGGCTGAGGTTGTTGTGGTGGCGATGTCTCATCTTTCTTCTCAGATGGAGTCTCTATGGATGGTGTTGCTGATTGGACTGAACTGATGGTACCTACCAACAACCCCAACTGCTTGGTGATCTAGTCCATCTTGTCTAAGTTCTGCATCCTCTTTTTGATCACAGTAAGTTTGTCGAGGTCCTGTGATCGCTTCTCAATAATATCAACCTTTGAGAGATGGCCCCCAATGATGCTGAGATTGGAGCTCTCATCTCTCTCAGCCTCGCGGGATGTTGCCATATGAACTTGGTTTTGGAGGATCTGGGTTGTCTTTGATACGCTTTGGATGAAGAGAGGGTGACCTCTCCTTCAACCATTTCCTAAAAAATCGGCTAGACCTCATCTTCATCTTTATTGAAATGTGATCCCCCAAAGGCTGCATCAATGATCCTTTGGATTTCTATGTTCAGCCCCCCAAAGAAGTGTTGGACCAAGCTGGTCCTTAGAATTTCATGATGTAGGTATTTCTTTTGCATATCTGTAAATCTCTCCCAGGATTCATGAATGGTCTCGTGGGCCCCCTGAGAGAAGTTGCTGATTCTGGCTCACATCTGGTTGAGCCAACTGAAAGGATAAAATTTATGCAGGAAGGCAGACTTCAATTTCTCTCATATCGTCACAACCTTTCCCAGATGATTGACCCAATATAGGGCCTTGTCCTGTAGACTGAAGGGAAACACCATCATCTTCACTACATCCAAGGGAACATTGGGGTAGTGGGTAGTACGATAGATGCGTGAAAACTGCTGCAGGTGAATGTAAGGCTCCTCGCTAGTGTTCTCGTGAAATGAAGGTAGAAAGGCCAAGAACATGGGCTTCCGCTTGAAGTGAGCATGCACCGATGGAATGAGGATCCACTCGGTCCTCTGGCTGTTTCCAGGATTATATGTCTCTTTCAGTGTGGGTTTCGGCCTCCCTTGTTCTGGTTCTTCCTCGACGGGGTCATCATGGGGTCCACCTCCTCCTCCTGCTAGTTTGTCTCCTCTCCCTTCTGCTTACCTATTCATAACATCATTTAACATATCTTGGAAAGTAGTCTGCGTTAGGGCTCGCTCTATCAGCTGTTGCTAAATGGCTTGGATTGATGCCAACAACTGAGCGTTCACCTGATTCTGATCAGGCATCTGTCCTTGCTCTGGCTGAGAAGGTGGTTGCCGACCTTTTCCCTTTCCTTGGGGAGGCATTTCATGGTCTGAGTCTGAAGAGATGAGTTCTATGCTAGGATCCAGGACTGGGGTTGGCTTTTATCTGCAATGTGAAAAAGTCCTAATCAGACAACTTGTAATGGAGTCCCAACTGCCAAGATGGATCTGGAATTAGGGTCAATCCCAGAATGTTGTGAATAAAAAAGATGTGGACTGTAATCGACTCTCACTCACAACAACGAAGGTGGGACAATGGTAATCCCAATTTATTGGGTGGCCAAAAGGATGGGTAGAAGACGAGGAGTCTAGAGATCGACCCGTAAGGTCTGGATCGGGTTCTTGGGAATCGCCTCGAATATTGATGAAGTCGAGTAATGGAATCGATGTAGTATCGGTGGAGTACGGACTAAACCATCCATGATCGACATCGTGAAGTAAGAGAGAGAGATCGATGTAGGAGGAAGGATATGGTGATCAACGAGAAATAAAAGGAGCGTAAAACAATAGAAAGGCTCGAACTGAGTGGGGGTCAAAAGGAAGACACATATGATAAAATTTACGGAAGTGCGTGGGACATTATTTTTGAACCTTAATCTAGATCCATACAAACATAATACAAAATTTGGTTCACAAACTCAGTCCATGTGAAGCCGTGAAGGTTCAACTATTTATTGTCTTTCACTTTTAGAGTTTTTATTTCAAGCATATCTTGTAACACGTCCTTAGCACGCTAACCCTATAAGAGAAAGACTGCTACAAAAGTATCCCGGACAAGATGTCCTCCTCCTTTATAACCTGTAATCTGCACTTTTTGAGATCCTTGTAATTCTTCTTAGATCCCTACTCATCCAAAGAAATAGAGAAAGGAAACCAATAGGCGAAACCACTACTTCAGTCCTCGCTCGCAATGTAATCACTCGTGAGCGTGCAAGAACCTAGTAGGATGCAAACTAATGAGACAGACACCCCCATGAAGGCGTGGCCTATGCTTAGTACTTCAGACCATGTCGATGCTTCACACAAGGCAGGAACACCATCGTTGACAAGGCCCTACTCGGTCACGTACAATAGAAGCGCCATTACTTCAAAAATCCAGGCGATACACAAGGCAGTTATAGACTAGGTTTTGGTTTCTAATCCTTAGCGGATCGTGCCTAGCTCATAAGAGGGGTTTTGGTCCCCTCCTAATACACCTGAAATCAATGAGGGCTTTATGAACACAAAACAATGATAGTTCATTACGGATTTTAATTAAGGTCAAAGTTTATTTACTAGTCCCCTTGTTTTAATTTTTGGATTTTCACTTTTTTGGTTGTGTTTTCATACAAGCACCTAACATTTTTGTAGATTTTCATTTAAGTCCTAGGTGCTCAAAATCAGAGGGAGATAACGAAAAAGCCGTGCAATCGATTCAATGATGCAAATCTCACCATTGAATCTAATGATGCATGCTGAGTTAGATGACCTACAGTGCTTCCCAGCTCTCTCCATGCAGTATGCAAAACAAAATTTTTAAACTATTTTATATGGCAATGTCCAATCGATAAAATCGCCCTAAACAGTAGTTGCTATTAATCATGAAGAACTAATTGTTAATTATTCAGAAATGAGACCAAGGTCCGATCTTCGATACCAATCGGTGCCCACCACAACGGGTCCTGCCAGTACTGTATACAACCTCCCTCGATGTGCAGTCTCAAGTCCAAATTACTAACAGCTATTAATTTGACTAGATCCAAACGTAAAAGGCTATAGGAACATGCATTCTTATTGGGGTTTGGACCTAATTACAAAGTCAAGTAACCTAAGTCTAGGGCTCCATGCATACAAAATAAAATAAAATAAGGCGAAAAACTCAAAACAATAGAAAATAAAATAAAAGAAGGCGAGAAAACACAGAAAACTGCGACGAGGCCCCCAGGTGAACAAACACCCGGGCACTAGACCTCGTTGGAGAGTAAAGTCCAAAGTCCTTAATTAGTATATCAAAGTTGTCTCTCTGTTACCAATAATTACAAAAATTAACTAAACTAATTCTATACTAATTCCTCTCCTTGCTTCCTTTGTAGCCTCTCCAACTGGTCACATAGTGAAGACCAATCTCCTCCAAGCTTGGCTGCATCGGCCTCCTAAAAAGCCGTCCTCGCGTGGTGGGCCCTCGCAATAAAGTCATAAAGAGATTGAATTAGAACAAATAATCAAATTAAATCAAGTTGAGCTATAGATAAAGAATTAATTGAATGAAAATAAATTAATTAATATCTACAGTAATAAATCAATAAATCAGAATAAATAACTATACAAAATAATCAAGAAAACTAGGCTATGCTCATTACTCCCCGGCAACGCTGCCATATGATAATCCGAGAAAACTAGAGAGGGTCGTACGATTTCACAAGGCAAAATCGCGGTTGATGTGTTGACCGCTCAATAAATCCCAATTAGTCAGCAAATAACCTTCACAATAAATAAAAGCAATGAATAACACAAGTGAGGTTAAAATTTAGTATCTCTACCATAAGGTGCATATTGATTTAGCATGTAGAGGTCGAACCACAAAGGCAAAACGGGTAGCCTATGGTTATGTATTTACAACCATCTCGTTTATCATGTATATACATATATCTTTTTGTGGATTTTTTGTTTTTTATTATTTGGATTTTATATTTTTGTATTTTAATTTTAATTTTTCTGTTTTTATATTTTCTTTTTATATTTTTATATTTCTCTTTCTTACCTAGACATATATAGGATATATAAGGCTTATATATATTATAGAATAATTACATTTATAAGTACTAATAACTACAAATAAAATACAAAATAAAAGATGTTTTTGGGTTTATATACTTTTCTAATGTTTTTGTAATTTTTATGTAATTTTTGCTAATTTTTTGGATTTTTAAAGTAAAAGATATCCCAACTAAGGGATTAAATAAATATGCTGAAATTGATTTAAATATTAAAAACACTAAATAAGGTACAAAATTACTCAAATCAATTTTAATATATACGTATTTATACAAAGAAAAATATAAACCAAATAAACTTATTTTTTGGATTTTTTTAATGATTTTTAGATTTTTATGAAGTTTTCGGGTTCTTCCATTTTTAAGCCTTTTCTTTTTTTCCATTTTAATGATTTTTGGCTTGTAATTTAAATATAGTAAAATAGATTATATATAATTTTTTTGGAATTTTTAAAGGCATTTTTATTTTTTGGGTATTTTTCAAGCTAGATTGTACAAAAAAAAGCTCCTTTTGATTTTTAATATATGGTTAAAATACACTGTTGCGAATCACGGAAGCAAACACACACAAACACGATCAAACAAGCAAGACACAAAGGACAATGATTTACAAGGTTCACCTGTAAATGGGCTACGTCCTTGGGCGACGGCGATCGGTTTCACTATATGGAGGAAAAGGTAATACATAGGGTACTGAGAAGGTATAGATATGGATGAGAAACATGATCAGAATGAGGATTACAATATCTGGTGGCCATAAGGCCTCTTTTATACTACAATAGAAGAATATCATTTATATTCAACAATCCATCCCAACAGCTCTCAGCCAATCAAAAGGCAGGACACAGATTAGACATGTCAGCAATCCTGGCCCAACAGCTCTCAGCCAATCAGAAGGTAGGACGCAGATCAGACATGTCAGCAGTCCTGACCCAAGAGCTCTCAGCCAATCAAAAGGTTGGACACATATCATACATGTCAGCAATCCTAACCCAACAGCTCTCAACCAATCAGAAGCAATGACACATATCAGCCACATCAGCAGCCCTACAAGTGGTTAGGATTCAAGTCACATTAACAATCTACAACTTGAATTGAATCCTCATATAGGAGAATGAACCACTACTATTACTCCACCATGAGTTGAATTCTTCACTAGCAGAATTAACCACTGCTAGACTCCACCGGGCTTGAATTCTCATATAGCAGAATTAGCCACTACTGTACTCCACCATGAGTTGAATTCTCCACTAGCAGAATTAGCCACTGCTAGACTCCACCGGGGTTGAATTCTCATATAACAGAATTAATCACTACTATAATTCACCACTTGAAATTTAGATAACGAGAATCAAGGAATTATAAACAATATTCACCTTGAAATTTCTCCTTAGAGAAGCTTTATCGAGCTTCACCTTACCACCGCCAGCCCCTCCTTGGAGCTACTGCCAAGTGCCGATAATGAGCAAGTACAAACAACACTTGAACTTACTCCCAAGAATTGTATACCCTTACAAGACATATAGGGTCTTCTGCATGTTGCCGTTGATGACAACAACCCCAACTTTGGCAACCTGCATGATTCAACCTTCAGCATTGTACCAGTATCCTTTAGAGTCCTGCATCCTAATAGCCATATGTTGAAGTTCACAGTGTATGCAGACTCGTGCGAACTTCCTCTAAGGTTATGGATTCTCTCCCACAATGAATTATTGAATAAAATTCTCAAATGACAATGGAAGAGAAAACAATAAAATCAAGGCAGCATCCTCATCTTCAATCTTAACATCTACGTTTTATAAATCCATAAATAATGTATTTTAGCGATCTAGATGTTCTTTAAGACATGTACCTTCACGCATGCAGAGAGAGAATAGACGTTGCTTCAAGAGCAACTTGTTGGCCAGAGACTTCGTCATGTATAGACTTTTGAGTCTCAACCACAGACTGGCTGCATAATCCTCATCGGCAACCTCCACAATAATCTCATCCACCAAACATAGCATGATCGTCGAGTGTGCCTTCTCTTCCTGCACCATCAACTCGGATGGCTCGAGTGCCTTCGCCTGCTCCTGATCTAACGGTGCTCAGATGCCCTGCTGCTTCAGAAGGGCGTGCATCTTGATCTACCATAGACCAGATCCATTCTTCCCTGTGAACTTTTCGATCTTTAGATTGTGTGATACCATCATACTGAATGACCCTGACGGAACCTGAAGCTCTGATACCAGTTGTTGCGAATCGCTGAAGCAAACACGTACAAACACGATCAAACAAGTAAGACGTAAACACAAGGATTTACAAGGTTCACCTGTAAATGGGCTACATCCTTGGGCGACGGCGATCAGTTTCACTATAGGGAGAAAAAAGGTATTACACATGGTACTGAGAAGTACAGATATGGATGAGAAACAAGATCAGAATGAGAGGATTACATTATCGGGTGGCCATAAGGCATCTTTTATACTATAGCAGAAGAATACCATTTATATTCAGCAATCCATCCCAACATCTCTCATCCAATAGAAGGCAAGACACATATCAGACATGTCTGCAATCCTGGCCCAACAGCTCTCAGCCAATCAGAAGGTAGGACACAGATCAGACATGTCAGCAGTCCTGACCCAACAACTCTCAACCAATCAGAGGACATGACACAGATCATACATGCCAGTAATCCTGACCCAACAACTCTCATCTAATCAGAAGCCATGACATAGATTAGCCACATCCGCATCCCAACAAGTGGTTAGGATCCAAGTCACATTAACATGCACAAAAATGTGAAATAAATGTGACGTGAGAATACATGGCAAGAGGCATTTATCCCTATTTTTGCAGTTTTTTAGGAGAACTATAACTATTTATCAAAATTAGAGGAGGGGGTACAAAAAAATACATGTCCTGATATGGGCATATTTGCAAATAAAATAAACTTCAGGGGCCTAGATGCAATTTTGCCAAAAATATACAACACATTTTTAATTTTTATAGACTATTTTATAATTACAAAATGCTAGGGGTATACATGCAATTTCACCACCTCACGTGAGACGATACGTGAGGTGACATGGATTGGACACAGTAGCAAATAAAATAAATATAGGGGCTTTTCTCAAAATTTCCACTTTATTTTTAACGCTACAATTTATTTACAATACTAATAAACAAATACAAAAAGTTCAGGGCTAAGATGTGAAATTTATCCCTATTAGAGCGCAAGCCAACGTCTGGATCTGGTTCACTTGCCACGTGTCACTCTCCCGTTGCTTGATGACGGTTCGCGGTGGACGTCTGGGATTAGATCGTGTGGCGTGATCGAACGGTGGGGGCTTTGGTTGATTGGACATCTATGATACGATCTGGAGCGGGAGGCTCCATCGAACAACTGCTGCTGTTGATGAAGAACATGGAAGAACAAAGCCTTCCCCGATTCGATCGACAAAATACTCCTTCATCCGGTGGTCTCCTGCGATGGCGTTGGGGTTTTACACATCCGGGGAATCTCTCCGTGGCTACTGATGTGCTCGAGAAGCTCCAAGACCAATCGATGGGGTCCTGGGACATCGATGAAGCGCAAGCACCTGGAGCATCCTTGGCGAGATCGATTCAGACCCAGGTGGGGTCCTTCTTGACCTAGACCTGCACGAAGACATTGCTCGACTTGAGAGGCTCGACCTCAGCCTATTATGAAGCTGGATTGCATGAGGAATGAGGCGAATGTGGATGCTCCGATGAACGGCAGTGTTGGAGCATCAATCTCCCGATCACAGTGGTGACCTGGGTGGAAGGAGCGTGGGAAGTCGTGGACAAATGGACGACGAAAGTGAAGGGAGTGGAGAGAAGGGTCAGAACTGGGTAGTATGTGACGGAAACAGAAGGTGCCCGGAGTGGAGTTCCGATGAAGGTCACCTTGATAATCTACCAAATTAACTAAGGAACACATGAAATCTAATGCTCGAAATTAAACATACGACTAATGCTAAGCTAAAGAAATGCAAAGAAACAATTCTTATACCTGGGGGTCGACCAGGGAGCAGGGCTGCCGGTGAGGTGGCCGTGGGCGCACCTCCGTCCTCCTGGAGCTCCCGCCTGGCCGCGAGAAGACTCCTCCTGTCACGATAAGACCTGCTAGACCAAGGACGAGGGTTCCTAGACTCGAAATGGTGACCAAAGAGGCAACTGAAGATGGGGGTTTTTATTTATAGACAAAGCTTGACACCCTTATTAACCGAGTTATTGGGAGAAAATCACGCTATGTACATGTAATCCAGATGCTTGGCGTGTAGGAGGGATGATTAATGATGAATTTATGTGAAGAGATCGGGGGCGATAGATGGATGGATCGAGCGCAAAAAGGGTGGAAAAATGGGGAGGAGACACACGCGTCAAGTCAGAAGGTCAGGGGAGGTAGTTGACCTGAGGTCAACTCGCGACCCGACATGATTGGTCCATGTCAGGTCGCTACAGGACAAAACTGAAATTTACTTCAAAATAATTATTTATAAACAATAAAAGAGTTTATTAAATTTTGAGTATAAAATAAAAAATATTTATTATTTTATGTAGCATTTTAATACGATTTTTATTTATTTTTTGGTGTTATTTTCTATTAGTTACTTTTGAGGGGTATATTTATTAGGTATATTCAAATATGTTTTGGCTTATTTATTTTTATTTTGTATATTTTATTTCAATATTTTATTCTTTTATTTTCTCCAATTATAACTTATTGTTATGTACATAAATATTTTTTATTATATTTTTGTGATGTTATTTGTACACTTAAATAAATAGGGTATATATTATATAGGTATATGTATTGTATATTTACCTATGTACTTTTGTATTTCATTTTATTTGATTTTTTCTTTTACGATTTTATTTTATATTTATATTTTTAATATAATATAAATGATATTTACAAGAGTAAAAAAATATAATAGAATAAAGTATGAAAGAATGGATTTCTCTTTTATTTATTTACAAGTATTATTATAAGTATTTTGCTTACGTTTTATATACTTATTTTCTTTTGTGTTTTCTTTGTGATTTTATTTTGGTTTCAACATGCACATATGTTATAAATAATAGTTTCAAAATTATAGAAATATAAAGTGTACAAATAATAAGGAATGAATAAATTGAATATTTTATTCGGGTATAATGTACAATGAGGGTCCAAAACCTAACTTTCACACCTTAACTCCAAAAAATATGAACCACCACTATTAAATAGCTTACAATTAGAAATGATTTTGATACATTTTGAGTTTTTAATGTGGGAGATATGGGTCTGTGAAGTTGGGATTTTGACTTTTTATTTTGTGTATAAAAAGTACACATAATTTTATTTACATTATTATCTATAATTTTCATGTACAAAGTTTCTTGATTTGATATATGCATAATAAAGAATAAAATGGGGATAAAAAACAAATTATTGAATTCATAAATAATTGTGATTTTTATTATATTTTTGGTACTTATCCCCCTACTTTATTCCTTGTCGACCAATTCAATTATGGACTTGGTCTCGACGTTTAGGGTCATAAAATATCTGTGATATTTTATTCCTTTTCTTTTCTTCTCTTTATTCTATAATTTTGATATTAAAAACTACATTATTTACACAATAAATGCAATAAATGATGACTGCTATTTTGTACAAATTGATGCTATTTACATGCATTAACTAGGCTTTTTAAGGCCAAAATTATAGAATAAAGGTGATGTAATGGATATTCATCAGACAGGCTAAGTGCCTGTGCTACAATGGATTCGTACTATCTTATGCATTAAAGCGGTTCATCAATGTGTGATAGAGAACGTGTTAATTATAGAAAAGTATATGAGAAGAGAAGGATATAAGAAGAGGATGATAAAGATAAGAAAATGATTTTAACATTAGAAGAAAATAAGAGGGGTACAATGGAAGGACATGTGCTCCAACTTTGCCTATAATATATTTGTAGGTAATACATGTTCGAAAGTGGCTTTATAACAGGTCCTACAGGTTCGGTCGATCTCTGAAACACCGATGAAGCTCTAACATTTTTTCTGTTCTCCAGAATTGGGGAGGACATTATACTCGCCAAGTCCTAGATAAGATAGCAACCTAGTGAGCTGCTTGTCAGGACTTGGCGAGCACATGTCCTTGCTTTTTGTCTTGCTGGAGAGAACATAGCAAGGACATGTCCTCGCTAAGAAATGTTGGCGTCCAAAGCTATAATGCGAGCGAGTTGGCCATCACATGAGCTCTTCAGGAGGGTTGGCAAAGCCTTTGCGAGGATAATGTAAATACAAATAACTTGTTGTTTTTTGTGCTCAAATGTATAAGTTCTCCAACTCAGAACAAAATGTTCATGCATGAGCCTTGGTATGAATGTGATTGTTCACGTTCTCATCCACAATTGTCATATAAATCCACGATGGTTCATAGTCAAATTCCCTTTCCTTGTCGCTCTAGAATTCACCCTTTTGTATGACAAAAATACAAAGGTTCATGACCTTTACAAAATAGCAGCTCTTTCATCTTGTTTTTCCATTAATTTTAGTTTATCTTGTTTAGGTTGATCATCTTGCTAATATCATAGTCCATCCTATCAATAATGTTGGTCCTACTACTACTTGTTGGGAACATATTCCCTTTATATGTAAAATTACAGGAAAATACAAAGTTGATAAGTTGATTCTTCAAGGAATGCCAAATCAAGACAACCATAACCAGAAATAAAATCCAATCATGAAAAAAATCCACAACTCATCAAACTTATGACCGAAAGTGGACATTCTCTACCTACGATGATGGGAAAGAACTTGTGATTGATGTAAAATATTTAATTCTCTGTAGTCAAAGGTGACATTCTCTACCTACGGTGATGGGAAAGAACTTGTGATTGATGTAAAATATTTAATTCTCTGTAGTCAAAGGTGATTGATTTCACATGAATATGCATGATAAACTAACTTTCACTTGTACTTTGACCAACCCGATTGGCATATGATGGAAAGCATTATCATTAAGAGGATGACATATATGCAATAAAAAAACTCATTTCAAAGCACATGTGAGACCCATCTATAAAAGGCTTCAAGTGCCCATTGATTGTATTCCAAATGATGTTGGTTTAGGTACTAACAATGCAATCATCATAAATAAGAAACTTATGCACAACCATGAGGTGACGTTATAATTCACAATTACAGATGATCAAATCGAATATTGTGGTTGAATGCTTTTGAATCGATTAAATCTATCACTTTTGACAACCCCAATCTTACATTACATTTCTCATTTACAAACTTCTCATATTTTGCGTCAAAAGTTTTCATGGCTCATGAATGTTGAATACATCTATCCTTTCATTTGTTTTCTTGATCAAATCATCCATTTCGCAATCATGATTGGTAAACAAATTCACTTAAGTCTAGAAATGAGCACAAAATAATGTAATTTCTTTACTTTTTATATCTTACCATTGTGGTTGCCTAATATCTTACAATATTCTGACGTATATGGAAAGAAAGATGTAATAATTGCAATGGTATATGAAAAAATCATGACAAAATAATTATGTGGACTATTTCATTATATGATTATTAGTATGATTATTAGAATGCTCATAATTTCAATGATGTTTGGATAAAGGGATTACATTGAATCCAAATTTCTAAAGTCTACATTTCTAGAGGCCTTTTCAAGAAGAATAGAGGCCTTAAAGTATTAGATTCCCAAATTGGACTAATATTCATGGATGTGCACAAAGTGCATGTAGGAGTAATATGGGAAGTGTGGATCATCGTCCGATAAGGAGAGTGATGTTGCAATAAAGATGATGGGAAATGATATAGCTGACGGCAAGACGAAGAGTAGACTTGTGAATATCTATCAAATAATAGAGGGAACATATTGCGATCGAAATGCTATAATGAGAGTGTATGCACTGCTATTTGAGTTGTCTTATTGTATCTTATTTGGATTGTGTCGGTGTACTCATGAGCATTTTTCAGAAAGGCTAGCCTTGAGGCAATTGAGGTATACACCTCGAGGCGAAGCATGCTCTTTTAGCCTCCAGGAGAATACCTAAAGTAGTTGTGGAAAGGGAAACACCTTGGGGGGACTGAGGCAGCCCTGAGTCAGTAAGGTGAAGGCAAGGCATGCGTGTCAGATGCAATATATTTTTATCTTTTTCTTCTTCCATCTTAAACACTTGATCCAACTTACCATTACATTTTTCCTTTTAGTGTTTCTCCCCCAAAATATGGTTGTAATTGTAGCTCTTTAGGCAAAATCTTTGCATAAATTCCCAATTGAATTAATAAATGAAATCCTATGTAAAAACATATTAAATATCAAATTGTTAGCTTCATGTAGGTCTCAAATACAATATACAATACAGTATGAGAAGAGTTAACTGTTGAAAATCAAACTTTAAGGTTTCCCGTCAACCACAACATTAACCATGCATATTTTTCTAAGAATTTGAGAAAAGCATTGGATATTTTTCACATCAGATATTTTAATGTCATAAAAAAAGATCCCCAAGCTATAATATCCAACCCATTATTCAACTTTTACATTAAAGAATTATATTAAAAATCATTTAATTACTTTAGTGCATAAGCATTGTGCTATAATATAATTTTCTTAATATTTTTGGTTAAATTGCAAAACAAAATTTAAAAAATAAGGCTTCTCGTTCTGTTTTTTGTTTTTTTTAAACCTTGCTCATGAGTTTGGATTGTGGTACATTCGAACCAACCTATTTACTAAATATGCTAAATGTGGTACCATGCCGACGTACTATGAATCAGACTTGAGTTTGGACCATGCCTGTACACTAGGGTCTAACAAGCACAGTGTAATGCTCATTTTTAGATTCGTAGATATCGATATAAACTTATCATGAGATGAACTCATCGAACGGGTACTAGACCTTCTAGGCTCTTCCAACCCTAAACTCAAGGGTACCCATAAGCAACTGACCCGGTCAAAGTTGCTGATCCAGTGGGACGAACCCACTCGAATGTCCATCCTGACACCATCCTCCTCTTACCAACCATCACCGCAGCTTCAGCTTCTACCAAGGAGCATATGATGCCGGTTATCTTCATATTAGGTGACTTCTTCATCGACGACGGTAACAACAATAGCCTCGATCACTTCCTTCGCCAAGGCCAACTACTACCCCTACGACATCGACTTATCTGATGGCCCCACCGGTCACTACCACAATGGTTTCACCTGTTGGATGGGTTCCCTTCCTTGTGGGAACCTATTCTATATTTATAGGACATTGGTAGTCCTATTTGGAAAAGAAAAATCAATTATTGATTGGAGAAGGAGATCAATTATCTTTTAGGATTAGGAGTTATCTTTTCCTAATCCTATTGGAAGTAGGAGTCCACGTTTCCTTATTTGCTCATCTCCATGGAATATAAATATGGGGTATGGGGTGCATACCAGGATCATCCCAACATAAGCTCTCCTAGCACAAGAAAGAAATAAGTTAGAGAGAGGGAGAAAAAGAAGGTCCGTGGTTGCCGCGAAGTTTGGAGGGAGTAACCTTTGGAGCAGTTCTTCTCCAGCATTCTTCCCTACAGTTTGGAGACAGATTTATCCGTTTGGTGATATTTCTCCTCTTTACTATTCTCCATTGTTTGGTGATTTGTAGCACCGCATTGAGGACTGGCCTTTTGTAAGCCCCTCACAGGAGATTACTTCGATTATAGTGCTTCGTTTTGGGTTGCGATCAACCCCGTGATTTTTCCCCTTACATTGAGAGTTTTCAACGTTAAAAATTCTCCGTGCATCTGTGGTTGATTTTCTTTTGTGGTTGAGATACTTTCTCATAATTGATATATCGTGCAGGATCCGTCTATCGACTTTGATTATTTTTCTGCAATTCAATTTATGCAGAGAATCTGTTCCCAACAAGTGGTATCAGAGCAAGGTTCAATGGCGGATTAGAAGATGGAGTTTGATTTGATCAGGATGATTAGTCTTAATGGGTCTAATTACAATTTGTCGAAGAACAAAATGAAGGATTTTTTATATGTGAAGGCTATGCATCTTCTGGTATTCTCCACACAGAAGCCCGAAGCTAAAACAAATGAGGAATGGGAATTTGAACATGAGTAGGTTTGTGGCTTCATCAGACAGCTTGTTGATGAGAATGTTGACAACCATATACAAGATCAAAGTCACGCTAGAAGCTTGTGGTTGAAATTGGAAAATCTTTACGCCTCCAAGATGGGAAGTAACAAACTGTTTCTTCTCAAGATACTAGTGAACTTGAAGTTCAAGGAAGGTAGATCTGTACTAGATTTTCTGAATGAGTTCCAAGAAATTACTAGCCAGTTGACAAGTATGGAGATAAAATTTGAAGATGAGATGTTGGGACTGCTACTACTTGCTACTCTACTAGATTCATGGGAGACTTTCCGAGTCTCACTTACGAACTTTGTAGTCAATGAGGTCGTTCCTTTGGAGACAGTCAAGTCTGGTATTCTCAATGAGGAGATGCGAAGAAAAATCCAAGGAAGCTCTTCACATTCAGAGGTTCTTGTCACAGAGAACAGGGGGAGGAGCCAGACCAAGACTGATAAAGGTAGAGATAATGCCAGAAGCAAGTCCAGATCTAGATATCGGAATATGGAGTGGCACTATTGCAAGAAGAAAGGGCATATCAAGAAGTAGTGCTTCCAATTTAAGAGAGATAACAAGAATGGCGGCGACAAGCAAGAGAAAAAAGAATGAACAAGTTACTGCATCTGCACAACATTAGCTCCTCATTGTCTGTGATGAGGAGATGGTAAATGTCACATAGGATGGTACTTCTTGGCTTGTTGATAGCGGATCTGCTCCACATGTCACATCTTAGAGAGAGTTTTTCTCTTCATATACAACTGGTGATTTTGGTACATTTAAGATGGGGAATGGTTCTTTATCCCATGTTATTGGCATTGGCAATATTTCATTGAAGAATACCAGTGGAGCTGTGTTGACGCTCAAAGATGTGAGGCATGCACCAAATATGCACTTAAATCTCATCTCTGCAGGCAATATTGATGATGAAGGATACCTTAACACTTTTGGTAGCAGTCAATGGAAGCTTACTCGATGATCCTTGGTTGTTGCTCGTGGCAAGAAGTATAGCAACAATCTTTACATCATGAATGCATCCATCTCTCATGATGTTGCACATGTGACTGGAGATGCAAAATTTATTGAGTTGTGGCATCGACAGTTGAGGCACATGAGCGAGAAGGGGCTGTAGTGTTTGGTGAGGAAGAATATGCTGACATATGTCAAGAAAGAGAAGCTGGAGAGATGCACACACTGCTTGGCTGGGAAGTAGAAGAAAGTCTCCTTCAAGAGTCATCCACCTTCTAAGAAGATGCTTGGAGCTTGACCACACAAATGTTTGTGGTTCATTGAAAGTAAGTTCTCTTGGTGGTATACTTTATTTTGTTACATTCAATGATGATTTCTCAAGGAAAGTTTGGATCTACGCCTAAAAGAGGAAGGACCAAGTCCTTGGTGTTTTCAAAGACTTCCACGTACTAGTGGAGCGACAATCTGGAAAGAAACTTAAGTGCATCCTCAGTGACAATGGTAGTGAGTATATTGGGCCATTTGATGAGTATTGCAAGTCTCATGGTATCAGACACCGAAAGACTCCACCCAAGACACCACAGTTGAATGGCATTGCAGAGAGTGAACATGACCTTGATGGAGAAAGTCAGATGTCTCCTTTCTGAAGCTAAGTTGCGTAATTTTTTTTGGTGTGAAGCACTTTATACTGCTATTCATGTTATTAATCTATCTTCACATGTACACTTGGATGGTGATGTTCCTGACAGGATTGGGCATGGAAAGAATGTCTCATACAACCATTTGCGAGTCTTTGGATGTCGCACGTTTATGCATGTTTGCAAGGATGAGAGGTCCAAGTTGGATGCAAAGACAAAGCAATGCATCTTCTTGGGATATTGACAAGATGAGTTTGGCTACAGGTTGTATAATCCAATTGATAAGAAGCCGGTGAGGAGAAGGGATGTGATCTTCTCTGAAGATCAAACCATTGAGACATCAAGAAGGCTGCTAAGGACTCTCCTTCGAGCAGCTATCAACCAGATGATATGGAACCAGTCCCTTTGCAGAAGGCTCCACATGTGGTGCCAGATGATGCATATGAATAGGTACCAGATGCAGGACATGAGGAAGATGTACCACCGATCACCACTCTTGATGATGATGATACAGATGACGGTAGTGATCATGGTGGGTAGGATGACGAGAGCTCTTCTTCTTCCGAGGCTTTCCCACCACAGAGACCCGTGAGGGAGAGGCGACCCTCCACCAAGTATTTTGCACATGAGTATATTTTGTCGACAGATAACGGCGAGCATGAATACTATGAAGAAGCCTTGCAAGATGCAAACAATGAAAAATGGGTAGAAGTTATGAAAGGGGAAATGGAGTCCATTCATGACAATCATACCTTTGAGCTTGTCAAGTTGCCCAAAGGTAAGCAGGCATTGAGAAACAAGTTGGTTTATATAGTGAAACATGATGAATACTCTACAAACCCAAGGTACAAAGCTAGGTTGGTTGTGAAAGGTTTTAACCAAAGGAAGGGAGTTGACTTTGAGGAGATCTTTTCTCCTGTGGTGAAGATATCTTCTATCAGGGTAGTTCTCAGCTTGACAGCTAGTCTTGATCTGGAGGTTGAACAGATGGATGTGAAGACAACTTTCCTCCATGGTGACCTTGAGGAGGAAATTATATGTTGCAATCAGAGGGCTTTACGGTCAAAGACAAGAAAGATTGTGTTTGCAGACTGAAGAAAAGTCTATATGGCTTGAAGCAAGCACCCATGCAGTAGTACAAGAAGTTTGACTCGTTCATGGGGGAGCATAGTTACTCCAAGACTACTTCAAACCATTGTGTATGAAGAAATTCTCAGGTGATGATTTCATCATATTGTTGCTTTATGTTGACAGCATGCTTATTGTAAGCAACAATGGAGAGAGAATTTCTGACTTGAAGAAAGAGTTGAGCAAGTCCTTTGCTATGAAGGACTTGGGACATGCAGATACTGGGCATGGAGATCACTCGAGACAGGGAATAAGGAAACTTCAACTTTCAAAAGAGAAGTACATTGAGAAGGTACTTCAAAGATTTAGTATGGAGAAAGCAAAGCCAATTAGCACTCCTCTTGGAGCGTATTTCAAGTTAAGTTCCAAAGATAGCTCACAGAGCAATACATAGAAGAAAGATATGGAAAGAGTTCCCTATGCATCAGCCGCAGGTAGTCTCATGTATGCCATGGTTTGTACGAGGACATATATTGCTCATGCAGTTGGAGTTGTTAGTAGGTTCATCTCAAATCCAGGAAAACAACATTGGTAAGTAGTTAAATGGATCTTGAGATATCTTCGAGGTACTAGCAGTTACTCTCTTTGCTTTGGAGCAGAGAAGCCTATTCTTCTTGGATACACAAACTCAGATATGGCGGGTGACATTGATGGGAGAAGATCCATATCTGACTACATAATGTCCTTTGCAGGTGGCGCGGTTTCTTGGTAGTCTCATCTCCAGAAGTGTCTTGCTTCATCTATTACAGAGGCAAAGTTCATTGCAGCTACAGAGGTGTGCAAGGAGTTGCCGTGGATGACGAAGTTCAAGCAGGAACTTGATTTCCAAGACAAGTATGTGCTTTACTGTGACAGTTAACGTGTTATTCACCTTGGCAAGAACTCTACATTCCATGCAAGATAGAAGCACATCGATGTCAGATGTCATTGTATATGTGATGTGTTAGAACAGAAGTAGCTTGTACTTGATAATATCCACATAGATGACAGCGGTGCTGATGTGATGACAAAGACTTTGCAACTTGGAAAGTTTGAGAGATGTTGCTCCCTCGCAAGTTTGGAGCAGTTTCCACATCGTCAGTGATGGGGAGATTTGTTGGATGGGTTCCCTCCTTGTGGGAACCTATTCCATATTTATAGGACATTGGTAGTTCTATTTAGAAAAGGAAAATCAATTATTGTTGGAGAAGGAGATCAATTTCCTTTTAGGATTAGGAGTTATCTTTTCCTGATCCTATTGGAAGTAGGAGTTCAGGTTTCCTTATTTGCTCATCTCCATGAAGTATAAATATGGGGTATGGGGTGCATACCAAGATCATCCCAACACAAGCTCTCCTAGCACAAGAAAGAAATAAGAGAGAGATAGAGAGGGAGGGAGAAAAAGAAGGTCTGCGGTTGCCGCGAAGTTTGGAGGGAGTAACCTTTGGAGTAGTTCTTCTCCAGCATTTTTCCCTACAATTTAGCGACGGATTTATCCGTTTTACTATTCTCTATTGTTTGGTGATTTGTAGTACCGTGTTGAGGGTCGACCTTTTGTAAGTCCGTCATGAGAGATTACTTCGATTATATTGCTTGGTTTTGGGTTACGATCAACCCCGTGGTTTTTCCCCTCACATGAGGGTTTTTCTCATTAAAAATTCTCCGTACATCTATGGTTGATATTCTTTTATGGTTGAGATACTTTCTCGTAGTTGATATATCGTGCAGGATCTACCTACCGACTTTGGTTATTTTTCCGCAATTCAATTTATACGGGGAATCTGTTCCCAATATCACCATCATACATGTTGATAACACATGATAACCAATATGTTTTTACTTTAAGATGCATTTGAATAATTAAACAATTAAAGCAACATTTTTCAGAAAATAGGATGTATTTTAAATGGATGCATTATTTATCATGGCGGATGTTTGGTACAGTTGTCCAGCTCGGCATGCCGATGATCCTTGCGCATGAGCATGTGTCCAAGGACTCACTCCACGGCCTCAACTATGCGTCAACGGCCGCGGGGATCCTCGAGGATACCGACGAGAACTTCTTAAGTCTGCTGCTTAAGGATGCATGCAAGAGGAACACATACGCATGGCCTTCTGCAGCTTAGATCAATACTGCATATGGATCGTTCACATATATCCATCACAAAGACTTCTGATTTCAAGGAAAATTCATTTGACATGCTTGTTGCATAGTTATTCCATTTAATTCATGCATCGTGGAACTCTTTGTAGTGATATATACATGCCATATTTATAAAATAATGGTATTTTTACATCCATAATCTTAAATAGTTTTATAATTACGTACCTAACTCTTGATAATCACGAATTATACCTACAATGATGAATACTCCTTAACCCTTACATGACATAACCATACATACATTTCTATGTTAATTTTTGACGGAATCCATCAAAAATTGATAATTTTACCCCTTGAATAAAATGGCATTTCCAAAAGTGCCCCTATCTTTCCTAACTTGGTCAATGAAAGCATCACCTTCTTGTCATCTTCTCTCCTAATCTTGTGCACGATGGAGAACCCCATAATGCAGGTACTTGGCACACTACAACAAAATTGAACTATAATGACGGTTTTTTCAAAATCTGTCACTAAATTAGCCGTTGTTAAATATATAACGACGATATTATTCTTTGCGAAATGAGTTTTTGTACTCGAAATTAGCGACGAATATCATATCTGCCGTTATATCATTAGCAACGGTAGACATAGCGACGCTTACCCGTTGTTATTTTTCAAAATATCAACTAATCATCGCTATTTTTTTAGTTCAAAATTTAGCGACGATTAATTAGAAGTTTGAAAAATAGCAACGGATAAGCGTCGCTATGTGGACCGTTGCTAATGACATAACGACATATATGATATTCGTCGCTAATTTCGAGTACGAAAAATCATTTCGCAACGAATAATATCATCTTTATATATTTAACAACGACTAATTTAGTGAGGGATTTTGAAAAAATCGTCACTATAGGTCAATTTTGTTGTAATGGCAAATCAATTCCACGCATACACATTCCACGTTCGAAAACATAATTACATACACATGAGAAAATAACAATAGACTAGAAATTAAAATTTCTTTTTATTCATTTACATTCACATCATATCCATCAATGATTACAATCCATGTCCACAAAAAGTCCACATACGCCATGTATGCATCAAAAGAGTGTCTATACATCCACATTACTTATTATATGCCGCTCAAAAAGTACAAGTAAAGTAAAATAGTAAAAACTACAAGTGAAAGCTAGCTACAAGTAGTGTACCACAAGGAAATCATGTAACTACACAAAAGAAGTAGTTCCAAGTAAGAACTGTTCATTGTTGTGGCTACTCCGGAGAACATGTGAATCCAACACAAAGGTATGTTATGAGTAAAGTTGTTGAGTACAATGCTAAAACTACAACAAGGATGGTGCTAAGAAAGTGTGCAAAAGAAAATAGCTGGAAAAATTATCCTCACCAAGGAGAACTCACTCAGACAATCATCACTTTCATCATCCTTAATTACAAAAGCATCGTGGATTATCTATGATCTGGGTTTACGTGGGAAATCACACTATGATAAGAAAAATCCTAGGGTTACGGTGTCTTCGTAGGCATGCGATGGGTACAATGCATCCTAACTAAGTTCTCCACACGTCCACTAGCTTCACATACTAATGTATAACTCCATGTTAAACCTGAGTATTCCACCTGATTCACCATCACCTCAATTACTTAATAAATTTCCAGCATGTGAATCATCGGGAACCATACAAGTCCACAACCCACATGTAAGAGTCCACTGTGACGTAGGGCATGAGTAAGGGTACCGATCATTAGGATCATCCCTACCATAGTTGAAATCCTCATGACTATCCTGATAATCCTTATACATATGAGACATGATTCATTTTCCAAGATAAATAACTATCATTTTCCGGAACTCCCCTCTTAGTGCTTCCACCCGTAATACCAACCGATGTGGCCTACACTAACCAGTACATGAGTGTTAATCCTAGTGAGAAAGTGAAGCAACAGACCACCAATCATAACTACTCGGCTCACTCTCTAAATACTATGCTGAAGGCATGTAAGTATAGAGTCTGAACACCACGTGGTGACTCCTTGGTGTGCCAAGCAACATGTCCTCCAATCAACTCCTGTTGGGATCATGGCGTTTAAGCTTCTACTCGAGACCTCAAAGGTGCATGTTCCTCATTTGATGGCAGCTACTCCACTACACACTTGTCATTTAAAATAAATCACCATAGTATAGACAAGAATACAATAGAAAAAGCATTTGCTCACACAAGATGTAACCATGCAGATGTGTATATTTCCCTCCATGACCATTCGGTTCAATACTCAAGATGCTCTTATTCACTGAGGATCATTATGCCAAGTTTTAGCCTAATTTACTCACAATGGACCCATTTCCATTATTTATCAACCCATTTCAATTAGTTCATATATTTAACATATGATATAATCTTAAATGATTCTACACATTTTTAAAGTCGATATACATTATTTCAATGTTCATTTTGTCCATAGTTTCCAGAATGACATATCATATAACTTTGATGATTTGTCAGTATTGATCGATCAATAAAGAAACTATGATGTATCATTTTGGTGTCAAAGGACCGATCATCTATTTGGCATGATAGATTATGCATGATCGATCATTCAAATATACATGATCGGCCATACACCTAGAACAATGGACGAAATCACTCCGGCAACGTCCGACAAAGTTTCTCCTATCGTAAAACTAATTACATCCCCATAGTCATTTTGTTACCCACATCAAGAATATATATATTTATCCTTTCCATGCATTCATCCATTCACCGGGAAATTACAATTGTAATACGCATTTTGTACACTATGCCTTTGAATGTTATCAAGTATTATTTCAAGGAAATATTGGATTGATAGTGTTCGTACTTTACGGATAACATAGTCAATAGATTCGCCGTGATGCAATGATTTCATTGAAACTTGTTGTGTTTATATCAGAGACCATCTTGTATAAAAATGGACTTAAAAAGGTTCTCTGAATTGTGTAGCACATCAAAACATAGTACCACATCTAGTAATCTGGATTTTTGGTAGTACCTTATAAGTAGTAGAAGCCAGTACTAGCATAGGACCCATAATGTTATAGACTTATGCTCATTAGCCCATAATCACATCATTAAGACTAATTAAGCGTGATTAGTACTGATTATCTGTCATTAGTGATAATTAAGTATCATTAGCAAAAGTAAGACACATGGTAAGGAAATCACGGGACACGTGTCGTTATATAGTCAGGACAAGTGTCAAAACCTCAATAGTGCCATGTGTCATTATCCTAAGACTAGCACGTGTCATGGTATAGCCCCCTTGCTTGGGAAACAAGTTATCTCGTGGATAAGCCACACCTTGCTTGGGCAACAAGTTATCTCGTGGATAAGCCACACCTTGCTTGGGCAACAAGTTATCTCATGGATAAGACAAACGTATTACTTGGACAACAAGTTTTCTCATGATTAAGCCATGTGCCATGCCATGTGTCTTCATACATGGATAAGAGACAACATGTGTCTTGTAGCCTCCCTTACATGTTGACACATGTCATACATGTAAAGGGGGTGGAGGCCTATAAATACCCATGACCCCCATATTCCTCCTTACTTCATCCCACGCCCATCTCTCCACCTTAGTGCCGCAAGGCCGCCGAGGTTGCGGGAGGAGCACGAGAGGAACCACGGCGAAGCCCTGTCGATGATCGAGAGCATTTTTTTAAGCCGTAACAAAGTTCCGTCCGTACCAAGCCGTAGTATTCAATCTAAGACGGTTATAGGGGGGATTTCACTAAAGAAGGTGATTCAGACTAAAGTTAGATAGCGTTCAGGTGAGGGATTCTCAAGCGCTATTTTAAAGCACTAGTCTTTTGTTTTTATGCATGTTTATGATAACAAGTATGAAATCATGTTTTCTAGAGATTTTACATAGGAATTTCAAGTACTGTATACCAGATATGAAATCAAGTATTTAGAAAGTATTTTCAATATCATTTCAAGTGCTTTATGTTGATAGCATGTTTTCGAGCATAAAATTCGTTGTGGAATAGAAAGCATAAGTTTCATTTCTTAGATTTGAGTTTTTATGTAAAGAATTATGTTTTGCACGGTTATTATGCATTATGGACTGGTTTTTCAAGTTCTTAATGGTTTTAGTGATCGGAATATTTATGCTTTGTCAAGATTGTCTTATGTTATTGAATTAGTTGTTATGAGCATGAAATAGCAAGTTTACGGATTGTTAGTGACAAGAAAAGGATCAGAATCAGAAGATAAGCACCACAGTAGCTCTTTATACAAATCATGAACTAGCCATTAGATATGATGATGTCATTAGATATGACCCTGAAACCGCCATTAGATATGGCAAACCATTAGATATGGTATCAAGAGGACTTTGGGTCCGCATTCTGTATACATATAGGCTTTGGGCCGTATGCAGGGTGTTTTGGTCTTTGGGACCGTCTGCGCTTATGACTTAGCTTTGTTTCAGCGTTCGTGAGTCAATAAATTAGCCACAGTAGTGATTAGTACAAACAGCTTGATAATGATGATTATGTTTCAGTTTATCTGCTTTGGAAGTGATTTCAGCATTTAATTTGTAAAACTAGCATGTTGTTATATGTAATTTCTTTCATAAAGTCTCTTTCAAGCTATTTCACAGTATTCAGCATAAATTCTTGTCATGATGCTCATATTTCAGATTTTAGCTATATGTAAAAAGCTTGAGATCCTTTCACTCGGTCTAAGATCATAAATGAGTTTAGACTCATCCCTTTATATTATAATTATGTACAAATCAGCAGAATCACGACTAGCAGGGGAAAGGACCGCTGATACACTTGGAGAAGGTGTCTTTTGCTTTTCGTTGTTTTTGAACTGTTTGTGTTTTTTTTGTGAGAAGTTGTAATAGATAGAACGTGTGTAATACACTTCTTGGTGTTGTGAACTTGAAATACAAAGATGTTAAGTTTTTGAGATTGCCATATGTTTACTTGAGGAAAAAGAAGAAGAAAGATCTCTTTCACGGCACGTCTCAGTTAGCGGGACGGGTCGTGACAACTTGTGGTATCAGAGCAAAGGTTTTAGGACCTTGAGCAATAATTATATTAGGAGTTGATCTATATGTATTGGAAGATATTTTAGTTATCATAATTTGATATGAGCTTAGAAAAAAATTGTAGTTGTAGTCTTGAGGATAATTGAAATTGTTATTGGATGATTTATGTTCATGGAGGATCTAATTGAGGTTTTATTTAGGAAACAATGGCAGTAGAGCAGCCACATGCGACCACCCAAGGCCCTAGTCAGGAGAATGATAACAACAACGTGTATGACACATTGACCTTGATAGCTCAAACACTAGGAGGCATGGCTGCCCAGTTTGTTAAAAGACATGAATTAGAGCACCGGTTGCCATTTGGACATGTATAAAAGTAAGGAGCAGAATCATTTGTAGGAGAAAATTATATTGAAGTAGACCCGATTCCTATTGAGATAAGGGAATTTGATGCTATCATAGGAATGGATTGCTTAAGTACATATCATGCTCTTCTAGACTGTCATAAGAAGCATGTTACTTTTAGAAAACCAGGTGATGTCGAATTCACCTTCTATGGAGAAAGAAGGATATATCCTAACCATGTCATCTCTTGTCTCTTAGCCCAGAAGTTGATAAGGAAGGGATATTCCTCTTATGTTGCTTATGTGTTTAATACTAAGACAGAAGCAGTCAGTTTAGAAAATATCTCTGTTGTGAAGGAGTTTTCAGAAGTGTTTCCAAATGAACTGCCAGGAGTTCCTCCCGATAGGGAAATTGAATTCACTATTGACCTCATTCCAGGTACCAATCCAATTGCCTTAGCCCCTTACAGAATGGCCCCAGCTGAACTTAAAGAACTCAAAATCCAATTGCAGGAGTTGATAGATAAGAATTTATACAATCCAGTATGTCTCCTTGGGGTGCTCATGTTCTATTTGTCAAGAAGAAAGATGGTTACATGAGACTTTGTATAGATTACAGAAGACTAAACAGAGTGATTGTCCGCAATAACTATCCTCTGCCCAGAATAGATGACTTATTTGATCAGTTGCAAGGGGAATCTGTGTTTTCAAAGATATATTTGAGATCATGGTATCATCAGCTCAAAATTAAAGTTGAAGATGTTCCAAAGACTGCCTTTAGAACTCGTTATGGACATTACGAATTTCTAGTAATGCCTTTTGGATTGACAAATACCCCATCTGCCTTTATAGACTTGATGAATAGGGTTTTCCATCCATATCCAGACAAATTCGTGATCGTGTTTATTGATGATATTCTCGTATATTCTAAAACAGAGGAAGAACATAGAGAACACTTGAGAATTGTACTTCAAACTCTGAAGGAACACCGATTTTATGCAAAGTTTGATAAATGTGAGTTTTGGTTGAAGAAGGTTGCATTTCTAGGCCATGTCATATCTGGAGAAGGAATAACAGTAGATCCATCAAAGATTGAAGCTGTTCTTAGATGGGAACGACCGATAAATGCATCAGAAATTCGAAGTTTCCTTGGATTAGCTGGGTACAATCGAAGATTTGTAGAAAACTTCTCTAGAATTGCTGCACCATTGACAAGGTTAACTAGGAAGAATGTAAAGTATAGTTGGGATGAAGAATGTGAGAAGAGTTTTAAGGAACTCAAGAGTTGCCTCACCTCAGCACCTATACTTAGCCTTCCATCAGGAAAAGGTAATTATGTAATCTATAGCGATGCCTCAAGACAAGGGCTAGGATGTGTCTTAATGCAGAATGATAAGGTGATTGCTTATGCTTCTAGACAGCTAAAACAACATGAGTTAAATTACCCAACTCATGACCTTGAGTTAGATGCTATAGTATTTGCCCTAAAAATCTGGAGACACTACCTATATGGAGAAACTTGTCGAATCTTTACAGATCATAAGAGTTTGAAATATATTTTCTCTCAGAAAGAGTTGAATTTAAGGTAAAGAAGATGGTTAGAGATAATCAAAGATTATGATTGTTCCATAGAATATCACCCGGAGAAAGCGATTGTTGTAGCTGATGCTCTCAATAGAAAGTCTAATGGTCAGCTATCTCACTTAAAAGGAGAATATTATCAGTTGAAAGAGTTACGTGCAAAATTAACCATGAATAGCTCTGGAGCCTTATTAGCATCCTTACAAGTGAGAACCATATTATATGATAAAATTAAGGAGGCACAAGTCCATGATTCCGAAATCATTAGAATGATTGAGAAGATTAAGGGAGGAGATGAAGCCGGGTATACAATAGATAGTCAAGGGGTCTTATTTTTTAAAGGAAGATTATGTGTTCCGAGGAAATCTGATATAAAGACTGAGATTCTGGAAGAGGCACATAACTCCATGTATACTATGCACCCAGGAAGAACTAAGATGTATAGAACACTTAAAAGTTAGGGTTTTTATCAGTTGTGCCCCTCCGAGATATCGCAATATCAGTTATGCCCCTATCTTTTCGGTAACATCAGTTGTGCCCCCGACTTCTTGCCAATATTTCACTTGTGCCCCTCAGAGGGGCATAACTGATAAAAATCTTTTATCAGTTATGCCCCTCTGAGGGGCACAAGTGAAATATTGGCAAGAAGTCGGGGGCACAACTGATATTACCGAAAAGATAGGGGCATAACTGATATTGCGATATCTCAGAGGGGCACAAATGATAAAATCCCTAAAAGTTACTATTGGTGGTCTGGCATGAAGAGAGATATTGCACAGTATGTTTCTAGATGTCCTATATGCCAACAAACAAAACCGGAGCGTTTGAGACCTGCGGGGACATTACAACCACTTCCAATATCAGAATGGAAATGGGAACACATCACTATGGATTTTGTTACAGGATTTCCAAGGACCCGTCGAGGTCACGATGCAATATGGGTCATAGTGGACAGATTAACTAAGTCTGCACATTTCTTAGCCATTAACATGACATACAGTCTAACTGTTTGGGAAAAGTCCTTGTTAATGATATAGTTAGCCGTCATGGGGCTCCTGTGTCAATTGTATCTGATAGAGATCCACAATTCACTTCTAAGCTTTGGCCAAGCTTACATAAAGCTATGGGAACAAAATTAGCATTTAGTACAACGTTTCATCCTCAAACAGATGGCAAATCAGAACAGACTATCCAGACACTAGAAGACATGCTTAGAGCTTGTGCACTGAGCTTTAAAGAAAGTTGGGATGAACATCTCTCACTTATTTAGTTTGCATACAATAACAACTATCATATTAGTATTGGGATGGCACCTTATGAAGCATTGTATGGAAGACCATGTAGAACACATATCTGTTGGGGTGAGGTTGGAGAACGAAAATTGGCTCAACCTGAACTAATACAAAGTACAATAGAAAAAGTTGAGGAAACCAAGAGATGCTTAAAGGCAGCGCAAAGCAGACAGAAAAGTTATGCAGATAAGCAAAAGAGAGACTTAAAATTTCAAGTGGGAGACCATGTGTTTCTAAAAGTATCTCCATGGAAAGGCCTAATCAGATTTGGGAAGAAAGGGAAACTAAGTCCTAGATACATTGGCCCTTATGAGATCACAAGGAGAATCGGAAGTGTGGCCTATCGTCTTCGACTTCCATCTGAACTAGCAAGGATACATGATGTCTTTCATGTCTCAACACTTCGAAAGTATATTCCAGATCCAACCCATATGATACAACCCCAAGATATTCAATTGAAGGAAGATTTGTCATACGAGGAGGTTCCTGTGGAAATTCTAGATTAAAAAGTACAAGAGCTTCGTACAAAAAAGATTCCTTTAGTTAGAGTTTTATAGAGGAGGCACGCAATAGAAGAAGCCACCTGGGAACGAGAGGAAGAAATGAGATCTCAATATCCCCACTTATTTTCAAGCTAGCAAAGGTACTCAAATTTCGAGGACGAAATTTATTGCAAGTAGGGGAGAATTGTAATACGCATTTTGTACACTATGCCTTTGAATGTTATCAAGTATTATTTCAAGTAAATATTGGATTGATAGTGTTCACACTTTACAGATACCATAGTCAATAGATTCGCCGTGATGCAATGCTTTCATTGAAACTTGTTGTGTTTATATCAGAGACCATCTTGTATAAAAATGGACTCAAAAGGTTCTCTGAATTGTGTAGCACATCAAAACATAGTACCACATTTAGTAATCTGGATTTTTGGTAGAACCTTATAAGTAGTAGAAGCCAGTACTAGCATAGGACCCATAATGTTATAGACTTATGCTCATTAGTCCATAATCACATCATTAAGACTAATTAAGCACGATTAGTACTGATTACCTGTCATTAATGATAATTAAGTATCATTAGCAAAAGTAAGACACATGGTGAGGAAATCATGGGACACGTGTCGTTATATAGTCAGGACAAGTATCAAAACCTCAATAGTGCCATGTGTCATTATCCTAAGACTAGCACGTGTCATGGTATAGCCCCCTTGCTTGGGAAACAAGTTATCTCGTGGATAAGCCACACCTTGCTTGGGCAACAAGTTATCTTGTGGATAAGCCATACCTTGCTTGGGCAACAAGTTATCTCATAGATAAGACACACCTATTACTTGGACAATAAGTTTTCTCATGATTAAGCCATGTGCTATGCCATGTGTCTTCATACATGGATAAGAGACAACATGTGTCTTGTAGCCTCCCTTACATGTTGACACATGTCACACATGTAAAGGGGGTGGAGGCCTATATATACCCATGACCCCTATATTCCTCCTCACTTCATCCCACGCCCATCTCTCCACCTTAGTGCCGTAAGGCCGCTGAGGTTGCGGGAGGAGCACGAGAGGAGCCACGGCGAAGCCTTGTCGGTGATCGAGAGCGTTTTTTTAAGCCGTAACGAAGTTCTGTCCGCACCAAGCCGTAGTATTCAATCTAAGACGGCTATAAGGGGGATTTCACTAAAGAAGGTGATTCGGACTCAAGTTAGATAGCGTTCAGGTGAGGGATTCTCAAGCGCTATTTTAAAGCACTAGTCTTTCGTTTTTATGCATTTTTATGATAACAAGTATGAAATCATGTTTTCTAGAGCTTTTACATAGGAATTTCAAGTACCGTATACCAGATATGAAATCAAGTATTTAGAAAGCATTTTCAATATCATTTCAAGTGCTTTATGTTGATATCATGTTTTCGAGCATAAAATTCGTTGTGGAATAGAAAGCATAAGTTTCATTTCTTAGATTTGAGTTTTTATGTAAAGAATTATGTTTTGCACGGCTACTATGCATTATGTACCGATTTTTCAAGTTCTTAATGGTTTTAGTGATCAGAATATGTATGCTTTGTCAAGATTGTCTTATGTTATTGAATTAGTTGTTATGAGCATGAAATAGCAAGTTTACGGATTGTTAGTGACAAGAAAAGGATCAGAATCAGAAGATAAGCACCACAGTAGCTCTTTTATACAAATCATGAACTAGCCATTAGATATGGTGATGTCATTAGATATGACCCTGAAACCGCCATTAGATATGGCAAACCATTAGATATGGTATCAAGAGGACTTTGGGTCCGCATTCTGTATATATATAGGCTTTGGGCCGTATGCAGGGTATTTTGGTCTTTGGGACCGTCTGCACGTATGACTTAGCTTTGTTTCAGCGTTCATGAGTCAATAAATTAGCCACAGTGGTGATTAGTACAAACAGCTTGATAGTGATGATTATATTTCAGTTTATGTGCTTTGGAAGTGATTTCAGCATTTAATTTGTAAAACTAGCATGTTGTTATGTGTAATTTCTTTCATAAAGTCTCTTTCAAGCTATTTTACAGTATTCAGGATAAATTCTTGTCATGATGCTCATATTTCAGATTTTAGCTATATGTAAAAAGCTTGAGATCCTTTCACGGGGTCTAAGCTCATAAATGAGTTTAGACTCATCCCTTTATATTATAATTATGTACAGATCAGCAGAATCACGACTACCAGGGGAAAGGATCGCTGATACACTTGGAGGAGGTGTCTTTTGCTTTTTGTTGTTTTGAACTGTTTGTGTTTTTTTTGTGAGAAGTTGTAATAGATAGAACTTGTGTAATACACTTCTTGGTGTTGTGAACTTGAAATACAAAGATGTTAAGTTTTTGAGATTGCCACATGTTTACTTGAGGAAGAAGAAGAAGAAAGATCTCTGTCGCGGCATGTCCTAGTTAGCGGGACGGGTCGTGACAACAATAATATGATGTGATAAAACAATTTTTTGACGTAAAACTCGTCCAAACGTAATACTGATGCAACATACTGTTTATAGATACTAACAACAACTTGTGGTGCGAAAGCTATGTGGATCTAACAACAAGAGGAAGGTGAAATCCGTACCTATGGTATTGTTCTTCCACCAACTTCATTCATCCAGAACGAGAGTTCTGCAGTATTTCATGGAACACTAACGTGCCCATGATGATCATCATTCCTTGCTCTTTGAAGTGACATATTCTACATACTTTAAAGTCAAGTTTTTACCATTTTTAAGGTCTATTTAGTTCACAGTTTTCAGAATGATCGATCATCTAACTTTAATGATCGATCGGTACTGATCAATCAACAAAGAAACTATGATCTATTATTTTGATGTTAAATACTAAATCATTCATTTAAGATGATTATTATGCATGATCGGTCATCCAAACGACATGATTGATCATATACCTGGAACAGTGGTCGAAATCACTCCGATGATATCCGAAGAAGTTGTTACGATCGTAAAACGAACTACATCTTAATGTTCCTATTGTTACCGACATCACGGATATATATATATATATATATATATATATATATATTCATTCTATGCATTCATCCATTCAACAGAAAATTGCAATAATATAATACGATAAAATATGACTTTATTGGGAAAACTCGCCCAAATGTGAAACCGACGCTGAATATAGGTTCTAAATACTAACAACAACTAATGGTGCAAAATCACGTAGATTTGACAACAAGAGGAGGGTACAATTCATACCTATGGGAATGTTCTCCCATGAACTTCCTTTGTCCGGAATGAGAGTTCCGCAGCATTTCATAGAACCCTAACTTGCCCACGACGATGCTTGCTCCGTGCTCTTCGAAATGACATGCTCGAACTTTCGATCGGTGGTCGAAATTTGCTCCGGCAGAGATCCAGCAAGAAGGTGGCAACAGTAAAAGAAATGAGTCAAGTGGTATGTCCCATTGGCTCAGCCATCCCCTTATATACTGGCTCAGCCTTAAATGAACCCAGTTCGGATCCATATCTAAATAGGCATAGACTAACCAGATTTTACTTGTATTTCTCTTATACAGACTCTGATTTCGATGTTCTTGAGGTCCTTGGAAAGATCTCAACAAACACTACAAGATGGTGTGCTCATTTCTCTGATTTAGTTACTGGATCGGATCAGAATTTAAGAAAAGATTAAGATCCTAATGAAGGATCTCACTCTGAGAATGTGCGACGACTACGACATGTGGTGGAGGGGCCTAGAAGGGGGGCGAAGGAGGGGTGGGGGGAGGGGGTGGGGCAAAAGGGGTTGACGAGGAGGGGTTGTGGGTGAAGGGGCTGGAGGACAGGGGTTGCGAGAGGAGGGGCTACATGGGGAAAGCAGTTGGGGAGTGTGGATGGGGTTGGAAAGGGCGGCGTTGGAGGAGAGGTGGGATTGGATTTTTTTTCTTTTTTTGATTTTATTAATAATTGTTAGATAGAATGTATGTTAGATGAACTCTATAATCTGGTTGAGTTAATGGACTAAATTAGCATAGGGTTATGAGTGTGAGACAAAGTGACTATTCGAGATTCTGAATGTAATTCGTAATTATTGAGGGTTATATATAATTACAAAACTGCAACTACTCATGATTATATGTGTAAATATCCCTAAAATAATTGTATACATTTTTGTTTATTAACAAGTGAATATAATATTTGTGATTTGTTTCATTGTTTTTTTCCTTAGAAGTGACATCCTATGGGTGCTGCAGGTATTTGTTACTCATTCATATAATCCAGATACCTATTAGAGTAGTTCAATGATCGAATGGATCGGATATCCTCTCCTAAATGCCCCTATAATCTTCATTGTTACATTTTCCGACTGTTAATTTTCATAAAAAAAGATGCAGATAGATTTATTCCCCTTTTTCTCTCGGATCATGGGGAACTTTGATAAAGCAAACGACTATATATTCTCTCTCTCTTCGTTGTTCTAGATGCCTGGTTGTGTGACACATGTGCTCATTGAAGAGGCTAGACACACCACGTCATCAACGTAGAGACAGAAAGATCGAGATAGAAATCTGTAGCACGTGTGTAACTTGAGAAAGTGGAGGATGGAAAGCGTGTTTGAAAGGGCCATGCGGGCCCCACGAGTGCTGTCCAGTAGCGTACCCGACGTGTTGATCAAATCACCGCAGAATCTGTGATCGGATGTCCATTTTGCAGGAATCCAACACTATTCTCTCTTTCTTTTGTTTATTTTGTATACATACACCCATCCTTACCTTTTATAATCGAGCAGGTCCAGACGAATCTTTTTGGGATGCAAACGGTCGGATACGGATACGGATATAGGTATTACCGTATTCTATTCTGTTTTTTAATACGAATACGGATGTGGATACATATATTGGTGGATATTAAAAGTATCTTGCCATATCTTTAAAAAACGGATACGGATGTAAAACGGATATTGATCGCATACGAGTAACATTAGAAATACTCTATAGAATCGACATAAATATACACGAATTGGATGAAAAACACATGATATAAATTTACTAAATTTGTTTGTATCATAAAAATTATACAAATATGATAAAAAAAGGTATAGAATTATGTTATATAGTGTTAAAAATAAATATATGACTATATTTATATACGAAAACGGATATACGGATACTGATACGGATGTTAACGAATATCAAAATGATATCCATATCCGTATCCATTTTAAAACGAATATGGATATGGATGTCAAAATCTGTACAAAACGGATACGACGACGAATCGGATATGGATATATCCGTAACCGTTTGCATCCCTAGTTGCTAAGGACTCTTTCTAGTTTTGCTAACCAATAATTAATTAAAAAATACCATCCTAGAAGGGATATCCAGATGAAAATGTCCGGATATAGATACCAATATCTTTCTTTTTTAAAATCCAGATACGAATACAGATATCACATGAATATGTAAAACGTAGAATCACATCCTCAAAATACGAATACATATGCAAAATGAATATTGATAATTCGGATATGGATATTTGCCAAATGAATATGAATTAATATACGGATATTATACATATCTAAAATTTACTTAAAAGGTATAAGCATTTTAGGTTCATAACAATTTATAATATATATAAACTATAATGAATATTTTAATAATTAATATGTGCATAAAAAATAAGTAAATAATAAAAGAAAATGTAAAAATATAACTAAATAATAAAAGGAAGCTTATGAAACTTAATTCTTTGTGAGTCATATAAGTAGTGGCATCATCCAGAATTTGAACATTTATTTTCGTACATATTTGTATCCCTCGAAAAACTAATATTCATATTCGTATCCTCAAAATGTTGAACTTTCGTATTCACATTCATATTCGTCAAAATTGAAGATATTATATTCATATTTGTATTCAACGAATATTGAACATTTGTATTCGTACTCGCATCCGTATTCACTAGATACGAAAAAATAGCATACATATCATCTCTTTGACGAATGCGAATACGAACGGATAAGAATATATCTGTATTCATTTTTTATCCCTACGGATAACTTAAAAGATGAGGAGGAGATAACTAGTATGGGATGTAGGCTCAAAGTTCATAGAACTAGATTTTTTTATTATGGTTTGATCATTTAAACAAGTCTAAATAGTGAATTATATAACTGCAATGGGTATTAGAATTTTAATATTTACAAATTGTATCATCATTATCAGTAATCCTAATGTGGTGTTGCATGTTAAATAACAATTTATTATCATGACACTTAAGGAGACCGGTGACAGAGTTCGTAAAGCGGAATAAGAATAAGAAAGTGAAGGCTCTTTGTTTCACAGGGTGTATTCATCAATCTTATTAAGTGACTCTAATTCAATGTTGGTAATCTTAGGAGCTGATTAAGCAAAGGATTTGCGTCAATGATAGACTTTTTAAGGGGAGCATTTGAGAGTCTGTCGGTTTAATTTTGGATTAGGTTAAAATCACCTAGCATCAAAGTCGGATTATGGTATAAGTCCATAGAACATATACTAGTAAGAAAACCCCCTTTATCGGAATTAGACAGAAGGCCGTAGGTATGAAGTGTAAAGATGAGATGTACATTTTTTTTGAAAAACAGATAACATGACCCAAGTCTTCAAGTCTGGGTTAAAAACTCAAATAAAGTTTTTCCATTCCAGGTCAAAGTTTATTTCAACGTTAGAGGCGTTAATCGAATCGAATACCTTCAAATCCTTCAGGATTCTGATTCAGTTCATTATAAAAGTTTTGAATTCGTATTCAAATCAAATTTCAAAGGAATTCACTAACTTAAATTCAGATGCAATTCATTTTGAGTTTTGAATATACAAATTCAATTTACTTTATTTCGAATTTGTAATGTCAATTGATGTTTTAAAGCTTATATAAATAATATTGTATGAAGACGAATACTATAATAAAAATATTTTATTGTATAATTCTAATTTTAAATATAGATTACTAAGATAAGTTGAAAAAACTATATAATCAAGGGAAATATCAAAGCGATAATATATAGTGGATAAAAATACCTAATTCTACTATTATTGTATATCTTTTAAAAATCTAAATATACTCTTTTTTTATTATGAAAGAAATATATAAATACAATATACCTACACGAGCCTATCAAAGATAGAACATCATTGACGAAAAAGTTGAACATGTTATGATAACATTATATGTCAGGCAATACAATATCAAGAACATTTAGAAAATTCGTACCATTAATATTATTATTTGAAATAATGATAATAACAAAAAATAACTTAGAAAGATTAAACCTCCTCATTCAACACGGGGACATTCAATATCAAAAAAAATAAAGCCATGAAAATGAAATGCGTGGAATTTTTGATGTATAAAGGAACAACTTATATCATGGTGAGGAGATCTTATAGATTACTCATGTGATGATAAATTTCACCTTGACAATGAAAACCACAATCATGAAATGTCACGTAACAAAAATCAAAAGAATAAAAAGGCTGAGGAGTATATGGATAAACTTTGAACCACAACAAATGTTAAAGAGGAACTCGATGTACTAAGACCATCGTTTTCACATGCTAGGAGAAGAAGCACCATAATCTATCAAGTGTTCGTGAGATCTTTAATCAATAATGAAAATAGGAATGGAAAAGATAGAGTAAGGAATGTGAGAACATGAACATAAATATGGGATGAGGAATTGCAATATCAATTTTAAACATTTGATTATTCCTGCTAGATTTTATGACTAATATTTCTATTCTTTTTTATATTCAGCATTCATTTTTTAATTAATAGGATTGTACATGCATACATGTATACATATATATTAAATTAAGAATGATTTATGGTATTTTGTGATCCTCTTAGTGCTATCCTCTTAATGCCTTGAAAGTTCTAAATAGCAAGCTAAGAATTGATTATTGTACTTATATTGAGTAACTCATACCAAGATATTGTGATTAGGCTAAAATAAGTAGAAATGGAACTTATATATTTTGTTTAACCGATGCATAAAGGACCCACTATCAGTGCCCCAATTCTGGACCGTCGGATCCTCCCATATCCAGATTTGATTACTCGGTAGTAATTTATTCAGCAATCACAACTAACATTTAGAAATAGTCTGTAATTAGAAAATAATCGGAAAGAAGTATTTCAATACTTTTCTATTCACAAAATAAAGTTTACATGATACATTATCCCACTATAACCATTTACATGTACGTCAGTTGGGAAAAAATACACAAAAAGATTACTAACTACCTTACATAGTAAAGCTATTGTGGTTGGCTGGATTATTAAAGTCCTTATGATGGCTCACCGATACCTGTTGAGTTTTCCATAAATCATAAGATAACAATTAATGAATGCTAAGTAACAAAGAAGAGAAAAGGAAACAAATGAGAAAATTTTCAAAACTTGTTATCACAAAAAATTTCATTCTTTCTCATTAGTTTAAGACATATTCCTTCTATTCCACATCAGGGATTAGTCCTGTAGAACCCCATCATTAATAGACTCTGAAGTTGTGGACACTTCAAGATTGGAGATTGCATTGATCTGATGAGCTTATGCTGCCGCATGTCGCCTCAACCAATCCTCCAATACTACCCTGACAATTTTCTTTTTCTTTTATTATCCAAGGTTTCAAATCCTCAGCCTAGAAAACAAAGAAGCACACTATCCTCGAGGATTTTTGGTTGTTTAAAACCTTAGGCTAACCTTTTATCATGTATACTAGTGGTTTTAAATACATGTTATCGTGACCCCGCCACTATCTAACCACCCGTGCCTCTACATGGCACGATCACATCTTCAGTCAGTCAATCTGCCTAATGTCAGCCGAGTACCATGCATTGCAAATAATTTATTTCACGAGCTCAACATATCCATGCAACCGTGTACCACCTAGGTTTGGTCTGCCAATACGGATGTTCTTCTGACAATCCTACAGATTACATGCACGACCTGTAGTATCTACTCCAGGTCATTCTTAACGTAACACATGATCCTTTTCAAGATCTATTTCAATACATATTAATTCTCATGATGCAATTCTTCCGTTAAGTCTTCGATTTTCATTTCATCAACATTGAGTATAGCCTCACATATATATTAATTCATGTGTATACATACTCATATTTATTCTTAGTTTAACTCCCAAACCCTAACTTGTCATGCCGCTGCATCTATTCGATGCTTAGACATTAATTTAGTGGAAATTATAAAATCAACTTTTCATATTTTCTCAAAAATAGCTAAATTAGGGTTCTTCGTAGCGAAGAACATAAAATCAGGAATTTCAATGATATCGTATAAAAATCCAACAACAAAAGGAAGGATTTTGTTACCTAATCGAGATGTCTCTCGTGTATGGAGTACTTTATCGTGATTCGTTTTCAGAAAAGGATGATTCACATCTCATGAAAACGGTCGAATTTCATTTTTTTTATCAAAAACGCTAAGAACGTGCCAAGAACATGAAGAACGAACGAAGAATGCGAAGAACACACGAAGAACACTAAGAATGTGAAGAACATACTTTTCTCTTAAAATTTCAACAGAGCATCCCCTTATACGGGGTGATATTTCTAGAAAAATTTCGACAGACCCTTATATTGGGACATATTTCTATAAAAATTTCGATAGAGTTTTTCCTTATATCGGGATATACTTTTATAAAAATTTCGACAGATTTTTCCCTTATATCGAGATATATTAAAGAAAAATGAAAAGAATATCCTCTATAAAATCACCAAGAGGAAAACAACAACGAAACTGAAAAAATATAATCAAACTGTAAGAGATAGATGATCGATATACACCATGCGTCTTAGGTGAGTGGAGGTGTGATGAATCACATGATTCACTGATGTGTATAGCCGCCCGTACCTAAGTAGGGTATTACACAGATTTCTCCATCAAAGCAAAAAAGCGAAATCGAAAGAATAGAACCATAAGCGATGGAGAATCGGTAGACACCAAGCGTCTTAGGTGAGTAAAAGTGTGACGAATCACATGGTTCACTGACGTGCATAGCCGCCCGCATCTAATTAGGGTGTTACACAGATTTCTCCTCAAACCAGAACAGAAAATGAATCGGAAAGAAAGATGAATCGAAAATAAAGCTGGAAAAAAGAAGATGAATCGAAAACCTAGCTCACAAAGCAAACTAAGAGGGGATCGTACCTTCCTCCTCGTTCTCCCAACAACGCTTCGATAATGTTCCATCCCCGCCTCCCTCTCCTCCTCCCAACCTCTCGACCCTATCCCTTGGGGTAGTGGTGGTAGTAGAAATTGTATAGAATGAATGAGTAGTGGGGTATTTATAAGTTCCAGAAAACCACTAACCATGGTTAGTAAATCATGGTTTAGACCTTAACCGCAGTTAACAGACCATGGTTTTGGCCAAATCTTATCCAAAACTTAATGCTTAAGTTAGAACTTTCTAGAGTATTCTAGATTAATTAATGACGCTTAATTAACATTAATTGTGATTCACTTTCACTAATCGTGATTTATTTTTCGCAGTTCACGCTTAACTTTTGCTAACAATTGATTAGTGTTTGCTAATATTATTATCGATCCTCAATCCATCATTAGTTTCTTTAATCATATTTAATTAGTCTTAATGATGGTCATTACAGGTTAATGACATCTTAAACCTCCTTACTTCTCTTTCTTCCGAAAATTATAACAAATCGAAATGAAGTCTGATTCATATGAAATAAATTTCGTTGATTTCCTCTTGACGAGACAGATCTTTTATATAGGATCCGTGAGACATCCAGTTCAAGACTTTACACCCACATCTTTGACCCAAGACATATTTCAGATTAAAACCACATGAATTTAGTTATACTAGGGAAGGAAAGACATTGCATCACACTACAATGTCCCAATGTTGTATATACACATCATGCAATGGCAAGTCATGTCGGTGTAGTATGGAAGTAAGGAAATCACGTCTATGAAGGTTAGACGTGATAAATCATACCGATGGATCCTGCATATGATAACGAGTTCAAGAGTAACCACATAGTCATTATAGTAAGTGGGTTTGAGGGCACTTTTAAATGCTTGTTGCAAAAGAAGTTTGATAATACTCTTCTCTTTCTCATACTTAGCAGCCAAAGTATGATTAGCAACTTTGTAATTGATGCAATCGAAAAAGAATATAGAATTTGGTTATTTCCATTGCCAAACTTTGGTGTGTTATGACTAGAGATACAATGCAAATGATAAATCTATGTGAACTAAATGCCATATCATTTTCTACTATATATTCATATATCATTTTCTATATCTATTTACTCACAAATGAATTAGATTAAATGCATGTCAACTCTTTAATGTAGTTATTATATAACTCATTGCATAGAAATATTCAAAAAGGATTCTGACTGGACCAAGGTCGGGCCGTTACAAGTGCTTATGTAAATATGTATATATTATAATCATGTATACATGTATATATTATATATATGAATATAGTATATAAATATATGCGTGTATGCATATAAATATCGAATCAAATTATTATTGAACGAATTCAAATTAATTCATATTCCATTCATTTGAGAATCAAATCCACTAGTCAAATTCAAATTCAGTTCATTTTGTTTCGAGTCGAACTTTTTTCGAATTTATATCAAATGAATCCTAACATAATCGGATGATACATTTCAATAAGCATCCCTAGTCAACATGCCCATGAATTCTAGCCTCTTGAAGGAATATTAACTTCATTTTAAGTGTGACTCTTAAACTTTTTAGTCGTTGCCATTTATAAGAGCCACCAAGGCCCCTAGTATTCCATGTCAGAATGTTCAAATCCATTAATAGATATTTCAATAAGATGTAATCAACTAAAGGTAATGAACAAGGTCTCTACTCATCATACGGAACTTCAGATAAGAAAGTTCGATGCTCCGTCTAATTTTCATAGACAAATTAAAAAATCTAGGAGATTTTCTTTTTGGGTCAAAAAAATTGGTGATAAACCTAAAAAAAACTTCTTGATCCGACCATGGTCCACTGTATTCCAAGAAAGTTCCAGGGCAGAGGTCAAATATCTTAGTGTTTAGCTCCACGACTGGAAGATGCTTTCGGGTTTATCATAATCATTTGAGAGATCTACCACTCATTTCTTCCTCGATTTTATATGACACAATTGGGTTCAGTGGAGTAGTTGGTTCAACAAGGGGGTGAGTTATAATGACAAAATTTGACCGCAGGAAGGTCACCCGCCTGATGTAAAGAGAGCTCTAAGATACCGACAATGGTGATGCCCATCATAGTCTGTGGAATGTTGGCTACATTAGGGATTGAAGGATATGTTGAAATCCTTAAGCACGTCACGGAAGCGTGAGGATCACATCGTATGCGATCAGGAACGACTAGTCGCACTGCTCGAGGCAGCGGGATTTAATTTTTTTTCATGTGATGAAACCACATGATCCAAGAACACTTCTCGGATCGTTTCATCTAAACCACAAACAAGTACTAGGGTTACCTCTTGAAGCGTGGTTGCGATCGAGTCTCTAAACGAAGAGACCTCTTGTCTCAAGCCCGATCTGACGGAGAGAAGCTTGTGAGCGCGTTGATGAAACGCGTGCTCTTCGCAATCCATGTTGATGATCCAAGTGACGAATCTCCTGATCTCATCACACGAGATACAATGTCTTCTTCACGAGCGAGGCACACCGAAGGAGACTGAGATCCACGAGCAAACGATCCGGCAACATAATGACGACGCTGCGGCGATGGAGACTCTCTCTAGGGCTTCCATGATGGACGACCGTAGTGAGAAAGAGAGAGAGAGGGCATGTAGAGAATGAGAGAGAGAGAGAGAGTTGTTGTTCTCATGTTGTGTGTTGTAACTTTGAAGAGCAAGGGGTGCCCTTCTATTTATAATATTTTAGGAGTCCATGGATCACAATTCATGGACTACACAAAATCAATGGATGAGATTGATTTGTGTTTCTTTCAATGGACAAGATTTTGTTGTAAAAAGTCAACAATAATTAATTTAATTTAGATTAAATATATATTTAAAAATCAATACAAATTAATCCCAAATTAAATCAATCAAGTATGGAGATTATGGAATGAAGATTGCCTCCTTCCATATTATGGGAGTTGGTGGTAATCTCATGAGATCTCATGAGATTACATTATTCTATGGAAATATCCAAGATTTACAACAACACTTGTTGTAAATTATTCTACAAAAATAATTAATTCATAATTATTTTGTGAATATTGCAATCTTGTCATTAGAAATTTGTGAATTACATTCACAATCTAAAATAAAATGTAAATTACATTTTCAATTAATTATCCAATATGAATCCAATTCATATCAATAATTAATTAACAAAGTAAATTACAAATAGCTCTCTATTACATATTATAAATCACATTTATAATATATATGATTAATATGGACAGTGCTATCCACATTATTCATATCCATGATAACTAAATCATATTTAATCATCTCGGATCTCTATTCTCATGTGCCCAAATAATATGAATCACATTCACATTATTCACATCTTTGATAATTAAATCGCATTTAACTATCTTAGATAACAATCCATATAATATGAATCAAATTCATAATATTCATGATAATTAAATCACATTTAATTATCCATTTTCTCAATGCTTGGATATATATATATATATATATATATATATATATATATATATCAACAATGAAATTATCCATGAACTCTTTCGAGGATAATGCGCTTTCTCCATGAATACTTGGAGATAAGGACATGACAATTGTATTGTTCCATGTATAGTGAACTAGATATTGAGATCACATCTCAAATCCACATCTTACGGACCTCTCATAGATGCTTGATTAAATCAAGACCGCATATCTAATCTTCTCATTGCATCTGAATCACATTCAGATCAATGTCCAACATTTGGACCACGATCAGATCACTTCTCTAACGAGAGGAGTCACTAAAATCCAGACCCATTTCATCACAACCTAGGAATGGAAGCGTCATGGTTATACAATCATTTATGATCACATCACCCTTAAGCATTCCTAATATCTGTACATCCTGCATACTGGAAGACCCAGAATAATCCCAAAGTATAAGATCATCTTTACTCTGTCTACTTCAAGGATTTATCATTAAGTTTCTCATTCAATCATTGGCAGTCCGTATCGATCATATGCTTTACAAAAGCATATATCATACCCAGGTGTTGATCATATACTTTTCAAAAGCATATATCAAACCTACAAATTCAACTAAGCTTCTAAAGCGAGACGACCGCACGTGGAATTTTATTCTTCCCAATATCTCATGAGTGAGCTCATGTCTTCTGGTTCAGTAATGAATGTGTATGATCCCTTTGAGTGCCCTTATATGCACACTAGCGCACCGGTGTATAGACCTTGATTAGGTCATCAACCTATTGGTCTGTCAAATGTACATCAGACATATAATAACACATCTATCTCCGGTCAGAGGATGCGTGCCTATATCGTGATAGCATACGACACCGGACTTTGATTATCTCAATCTCGTTAAGTCAACTCTTTGACCTAACTTATCTAACACCTCCGAATCTTTATTCCTATGCAGAGGACCTGCATCAAGAGGTCGGCTAGATATCAGCCTTTAGAGAAAGGATTGCCATCTCCTTCTCAGGCTGGAGATCATCTCTTAACAATCATTTGACGGTACTTGATGAGTCCTCAATCTAACTCTTTAGATATTGATCCAAGCACCAACCTCTATGATTCAATAATTGAATCAACAACTTTATGATCATTAAGATGGCCATGGTACGTAACTCTAATTGTACTAAGAGACCTATTATGAAAATTAATTATTCTTCATTTCAGATCAGGGAATGATATTCGCAATAACATTTATTGCATAATGACTCGCCGTGGGCTCCCATGTCTAACAATCTCCTATTATCCCAAAGAGCCATTAATGGACTAACCATTAAACCCACAGTCATGTGACAATCATATGCTATTTAGAAATTCGCCAGGTAAGCTGATCAGTCACTCTTTTCCCAAGAGACTATGTCAAGTCCTTTTACGACACTTGCATATCTTCTAGTAATAGTGCTCGCATCCAATGCGAATATTGCATATTATGCAACCAATACTCAATATTGTCAGTTATAGTATCATTGACATTACAAATCAATAATTATTAGAACCAGTATTTCCATTATCCTTATCAGAATACCATTATTCCTGAAAATCTCTATCTCCTAAGGTATCCGTTGTTAAGACCTTTTAGATTACTATTTGTAAAGTCTTAATTTCTTGAAGATAAGACTTTGAGATCACTATCTCTAAGTCTTATCATCTTTGCAGATTTTGTTATTACTGCAATCAAGTGTTTTATCTCCATAGTAGGATTAGTAACAGTTTACTACTCCCACTGCATGGCAGACATATGTTTTTTGTACACATTTAGCATACACTCGACTTTTCATAACTGATGCATAAGGGCAAGCAGTTTTAGCATTCACTTCCTCAACTCTTTGAGGTGTTATCCCTTCAGATAGATCAGTACCATATCTTAAGGGAAGGAAGCCTTCCTTAGGATTTTCTAAGAATGGAATATATCCAAGGTGTTCCACTAATGTGACGGTTCTAATACCCTCTTCTCTTTACTTCTGTACACCTTCAGAACTAAGATCCACGAGGTATCCTTCATACCATATCTCAAGGTATGGAATAACCAATCTATAAGACACTTATTATTATCCTTAACTCATTCTAAATGATTAGAATATCATCTACATTTAGCATGATGAACACAATGGCACTCCTACTAAGCTTCACATGGTTCATCAAGATTCTTTATGAAATTATAACACTTATAATTTCATCAAATCTGATGTTCCAACTACAAGAAGCTTATTTGAGTCCATAGATGGAATTCCTCAGCTTGCACACCTTGTATCCCTCATCCATGAAGCCATGGAGATATTCATATGAATATTCTCGGAGATATATTCATAGAGGAATGCAATTATTGACTTCCATCTTGAAGATGTCAAAGTAAAGTTGTGTAGCTATAATTAGCAATACTCTGATGGGTTTAAGCATGGTCACTAGAAATCAAGTCTCATCACAAGCGATGTCTTCTTTCTATGTGTATCTTGAGGATACGAACCGTGCTTTGAAGGTCTTTACCTTCTCATCAGTTTCCCTCTTGTTCTTGAAGATCCATTTACACCTAACAGGTTTTACCCTTATAGGTGGATCCTCGAAGGGTCCATATACAACACTTGTATATGAAGTCTACTTTAGACTTTATTGCTAACATCCATCTCTCCATGATATGATCTTCAGAAGCTTCATCACATGAAGTTCGATCATTTTCAGATTTCTCTGACACATGGAATCCATCCTCAAACTCATTTGAAGAGGTAGGTGTGTTTCATCTTTAATTGCCCTTTTACTTTCCAATTTTAGGAGCCCCATTATATTCACAAGATTAAATGAGTTCCTTCACTTCATTTTCATCTTGAGTGAAGAGAGTCGTCCTCTAAGAATCACATCCTTATAGATGAGATCTTTTAAGAATCTCAAGGTCATAAAGTAGGTATCCAATACCATCCTTTATTTTCCTAATGAAGCAACACTCTCTATTGTTAGATTCCAGCTTACTTGTATGGAACCTTATTAAGGATATATATCGTAGTCTCTTCTACTTATATACCTTGAAACTAAGAGGTAATTATGCTAAGATTCATCATTGATCAAATCATATCCTACACGATCAATTGTATCTCCACATAACCCTATTGAGTTTAGGTATATTAAGAGGAGTGAGATAAGAATGATATTCATATCTCTATAAGGCATTCCATGAATTCATCTAATATGTACTGACTACCTAGATTAGATCAAATTCATTTTCATCTTCCTTCAAACTTTAGTTCTAAACCAAAATTGTGAAATCTCTGAACATTTCAAAGTTTTCTAATGTAAAGAGAAGAAATCTTATATCATAAATAATCATCGAATGACATCACATATCATCAATGTTTATTATGATACAGATGATCCACATGCATCAATATGTATGAGATCTTGGATGCCTTGACATCTTACAACATTCCTAGAGAATGGTGTTTTGGACATTTTCTATTTTGAATACAACATTCATAAGTATGTATGATTTGAAATTTCCAAATTCCAATATTTCATCTCTCACTAGTCTATTGATCACATCAACAAACATATGTCCAAGGCTTGATGCTAGATCATTTGACAAATGATCTTCATCCTCCTATTGATCTTGTTAAGGTTTAATTTTCAGTATTAGAAATGTTAATGAACCATTCATTAATCTTCTAATTTAGTAGAGTCCACTAGATTTTAGATTACTATCTGAAATATATCCATCATAATTAATTATGATAGGTCTATTCCAGAATTCATGTTGACTTCTAACATTTAAAAATAAACTATGAGTGTATTCTAATATCTAGGTCGTAGAGACATTCTCTAAGACTAAGAGCTCTCCCATTGAAAATATGAAGTCTACAAATCCAATAGAGATTGTTGCAACAATTGCATTAATATTCATGTAAACGACTACTAAAACCTTAAGATGAAATTTTATTATCTTCTAATACATATGCAACTAACTGTAAGCATTATTAGAATAATGAGATACAATTATTAGACTTTGATCTTATCAAATAAGAAAGTCAATTCCAATGATTAAATGTAGATTAGATTATTCCGATGCACTATCTGGATCCTTCTCTAAGGATCCTATATAGACTAGATAGTCACACTATCAATACATCGGCTTGTCTGGAAGTCACAAAAGTACAATCAACTCTTTGACTTTCCTTCTTACTTGGGTCCTACCCATGATTCCACTGCGCTCCTTTCATTTATAAACAACCATTGCTTAATACAAAGGATCTCTTATGTTGAATTCACATACAGAACATCTTCTTAGACTTTTATAAGGATTATTTGACAATTGCGATCATCATCGACATGTCACTTCCAAAGTACATTCGATGAGGGATCAAGAGTATAGAGACATACAAACCCTAGGGTTGTAGTCATATTTTCTATTTAATTGTCATTCCTCATTATTTTGAGGAAACTTGAACATTGCAATCACATACAATATGTTTCCAATCACAAATACAATATATTGATCATGGATCCAATCCATGATATTTTACTGGTTATTATTAAGTATAATATTGAGTGGGTTTAATGAAGGATTATCTGAAATAAGAAAATTTGCATAAATTAATATATATTACTTTGATTAGGGAATTTTTATATCAAAGTTGTCTTGCCCTGTCAGCATTGAAAGTTCATTCCCTTAATTACTTTCAATGCAAGAGATATACTTACCATTATATCTCAATCAAGATCTGGGATCTCCTTCCTTATCTTTGTCACATCCCAATAATATGAGAAACTGTAACTCGGATAAAAAGAAGTGGGAACACATTCCGCCTTGCAAGTCCAACTTGCATTTGCCAATTCAGTCTTTAACACCCGGACCCACCACCCCTAAGGTGATGTTGACCCGTCATTAATTGAACCAACCGTCAATAGGAATACAACTCGCTACGCGCAATCCAATATCGCCCCAATAATATGAGGATCCGATATTGGGGTCACTACGCATATGTTCTTACTCTTTCGAAAAGCAAAGAACCCGATCCAAATGGCTTGTATGTAGGAGCTGTCACTTCGGAAGGCATCTCCGAAATACAATCTCTGACGACAGAACCCTTTGCCTTGACGGGAGACCATGGATGTCACTTATATGATCCTCCATATAATGTTCAAATTCTAGTTAATCATTATTAATCATATTCATTATGATTAATTCTTCTAAGGGAAATACAACCCTATTCATTATAGATTATTTTAATTTTAATTGGATTCTAATTAATCTAATCATATTAAATTAATGATCCAATTAATATCCAACAAACAATTTTTTATTGTTACTTGAAATATGGTATTATCTCAAATACATATTATTTCAAATTTTAATAATTAGAAAATACATCATGATCTCTCCGGCATTATCCCTCCCCTACCCGCTGTCATGGCCAGTACCGACGAGAGTGGGACAGACCGCACACAGTGCAACCTGCTACTCCAACGCTCCCTGACTAGAAACCATATCCGCCTCGGGTTAGGATAATGTCAAATTGATCATTATGTACTTGAGATCATAATCGATTTTTCAACTTAAGTTATACCATATAGTAATAATCAAAACTATTTTTATTATAAGGAATTGCTAAACAAATTCCCAATCATATTCAAACAACATTGTTTGTTGGAATATAGATCATGTAGATCATGTAATCAATTTGTGATCTTGATCATATCTATCAATTATTACTTAATGCAATGCCATTTAAGAAAATAATTATCAATAAAATATTTCATAAAATATTTATCTTTAATTATTCTAGGAAATTACACCATTTAATTTCACTAATTGATTAAATGATAATCACAAGGTTCTTGATTAGGAAAGTAATTTCCAGCAATGACCCTCACTTACTAAAATTAGCATATCTCAATCAATTTAAATCCAAATCATGCAAAATAAGTTTTCAAAGTTTGCTAATTTTATTTGAAACAGAACGTAAGTGATTTGAATACATTTCAAGGTGTTTCAAAACAGTAATTAACTCCTTAATTACGTCAAAGATTCGCAATCCTTGAAACAGTGGATACATGTTCACTAAAATGATCATAACTAGAGCAATAGGATTCCAAATCATGCAAACTCAAATCTCACGGTTTCCTTATTTAATGGAGAACGTAATCCATAAGATAATTTCGTGTTTAACTAATTTGTACAGAGTCAAAAATATTCACAAAATAGGGCTGCGTGAATGAAATGCGACAAAAAATTTGCAAACCCTAACGAGCCCAAGTCGTCCTAGATTTATGGATCATATAAGAAATCTCCGACCTTTGGTTTGATACCACTTGAAGGATATGTTGAAATCCTTAAGCACATCACAGAAGCGGGAGTATCGCATCGTATGCGATCGGGAGCGACTAGTCGCGCTAGTTGCTCGAGGCAGCAGAATTTAAAATTTGTTTCATATGATGAAACCGCATGATCCAAGAACACTTCTCGTATTGTTTCATCTAAGCCACAAACAAGTATTAGGGCTACATATTGAAGCGTGGTTGTGATCGGGTCTCTAAATGAAGAGACCTCTTGTCTCAAGTCCGATCTGACGGAGGAGACACTTGCAAGCCCGTTGATGAAACACGTGCTCCTCACAATCCATGTTGATGATCCAAGCGACGAATATCCTGATCTCGTCATACGAGATATGTCATCTTCTTCACGAGCCAGACATGCCAAAAGAGATAGAGATCCACGAGCAAATGATCCGGCAACATAACAACGACGCTGCGGTGAGGGGACTCTCTCTAGGGCTTCCATGGTGGACGGCCACAATGAGAGAGAGAGAGATGGCGTGTGGAGAATGTGTGAGAGAGAGAGTTGTTGTTTTCATGTTGTGTGTTGTAAATTTGAAGAGAAAGGGGTGTCCTTCTATTTATAATATTTTGGGAGTCCATGGATCACAATCCATGGGCTACACAAAATCAATGGATGAGATTGATTTGTGTTTCTTTTAATGGTCAAGATTTTATTGTAAAAAGACAAAAATAACTAATTTAATTAAGAATATATATTGAAAAATCAATACAAATTAATCCCAAATTAAATCAATCAAGCATGGAGATTATGGAATGAATATTGCTCCTTCCATAATATGTGAGTTGGTGGAAATCTCATGAGATCTCATGAGATTACATTATTCCACGGAAATCTCCAAGATTTACAACAATACTTATTATAAATTATTCTATAAAATAATTCATAATTATTTTATGAATATTGCAATCTTGCCATTGAAAATTTGTGAATCACATTAAAAACCCCAAATAAAATGTAAATTACATTTTCAATTAATTGTCCAATGTGAATCCAATTCACATCAAATTACATTACAAATAGATCTCTCTTATATATTATAAATCACATTTATAATATATATGATTAATATGGATAGTTCTATCCATATTATTCATATCCATGACAATTAAATCACATTTAATCATCTTGGATCTCTAATCTCATGTGCCCAAATAATATGAATCATATTCACATTATTCACATCTTTGATAATTAAATCACATTTAACTATCTTAGATAACTCTCCATAATATAAATCAAATTCATATTATTCATGTTAATTAAATCACATTTAATTATCCATTTTCTCAATGCTTGGATACATATATCAACAATGAAATTTCCCATGAACTCTTTCAAGGATAATTCACTTTCTCCGCGGGTACTTGGAGATAAGAACATGGCAATTGTATTGTTCCACTTATAGTGACTTGGATATTGGGATCACATCTCAAATCCATATCTTGCGGACCTCTCATAGATGCTTGATTAAATCAAGACCGCAAATCTAATCTTCTCATTGCATCTGAATCACATTCAAATCAATGTCCAATATTTGGATCAAGATCAGATTACTTCTCTACTGAGAGGAGTCACTAAAATCCAAATCCGTTTCATCATTCCCTAGGAATGGAAGCATCATGGTTATACAATCATTTATGATCACATCACCCTTAGGTATTCCTAATACTTGTACATCTTGTATACTGGAAGACCCAGAATAATCCTGAAGTATAAGATCAATTTTACACTGTCTGCTTCAGGGATTTATCATTAAGTTTCTTATTCGATCACTAGTAGTCGGTATCGATCATATGCTTTCCAAAAGCATATATATACCTAGGTGTTGATCATATACTTTCCAAAAGCATATATCAAACCTACAAATTCAGTCAAGCTTCTAAAGCAAGATGACCACATGCGGAATTTGATTCTTCCCAATGTCTCATGAGTGAGCTCATGTCTTTTGGTTCAGTGTTGAACATGTATGATCCCTTTGAGGGATTGTATTATTCATATACCCTTATATGCACACTATCGCACTGGTGTATTGACCATGATTAGGTCATTAACCTATTGGTCTGTCAAATGTACATACTCAGACATATAGTAACACATCTGTCTCCGGTCAAAGGATGCGTACCTATATCGTGACAGCATACGACACAGGACTTTGATTATCTCGATCTCGTTAAGTCAACTCTTTGACCTAACTTATCTAACACCTCCAAATCTCTATTCCTATGCAGAGGACCTGCATCAAGAGGTCGTCTAGATATCAATCTTTAGATAAAAGATTGCCACCTCCTTCTCAGGCTGGAGATCATCTCCTAACAATCATTTGACGGTACTTGATGAGTCCTCAATCTAACTCTTTAGATATTCATACAAGCAATAACCTCTATGATTCAATAATTGAATCAACAACTGTATAATCATTACGATGGCCATGGTACATAACCCTAATTGTACTAAGGGACCTATTATACAAATTAGTTATTCTTCATTTCTGATCAGGGAATGATATTCACAATAACATTTATTGCATAATGGCTCGTCGTGGGCTCGCATGTCTAATAGGGTTATCTACGAGAACTTTGATCATGGAGGCATCAACACAATCACCATCAAGAGCATGACATTCATAGTGAATTAGTGTATCAAACTACTTAGCCATGCTTAAGAGAATTTATGGGTACTTGTGATGAAGTGGTAGGCCCAACGCCATTATCCAATAGGTTAATAGCTTTTCCACATGTTTGACCCCAAAGGACATGGACCATTTGTAAAACCAAACCCAAGAGCCATTGATATCTTGGAGAGAGGTATGAGCCAGATCATCAAAGAGTTATAGAGAGTATTCGCAATAAGCTGGAACTTGGCAATTTGTAGTAGCCTTCGAAATGCTCCCTCACAAGTATGGAATTACCTCCTCAAGCACGTTTATGTTCTTCTATATAAGACCCATCATGTCTAATATTTTCCTCAATTTCTACTCTGATCTAGTAATCAAATCAGAAAAATGACCGTCATATTATATTGCTCGTCGAGACCTTTACAATGAGCCCAAAACATCAAAATTAGGATCCATATGCGATAGATATGTGCGAAATACGAGCGGATTGTGGATTTTTGGATCCGGATCTGAACCCATCCGTTTATCCCAACCCATAAATGTGGGGTGGCTGAGCCAATGGGTCAAGCCACTTGACCCATTGTCCTTGCAACCGCCACCACATCACCAGAGCGAATTCTAGCCTCCGATCAGAAGGTGTAACGTGTCATTTCGAAGAGCACAGAGCGAGGATCGTCGTGGACACACTCGTTTTTCATGAAATATCGTGGAACTCTCATTCTGGTTGAAGGAAAGTCATGGGAGAACATTCCCGTAAGTACAGATTTCACCCTCTTCTTGTTGTCGGATCGCGTAGGAAATGTCGATTTTGCATTTGGGCGAGTTTTACACCCAAAGTTAGTTTTTTATCGCAACATCCTTTTGTGATTTCCCGTTGAACGGATGAATGCATGGAGATATAAAAATATGGTTGTGATGTGGGCAACAACATGATCAAGAGGGTAAAATTTGTTTCGCGATCAGAGGAACCTCACAGACGTCATCGGAAACAGATCCAACTATTGTCCAAGCAGATGATCGATCATGCCACAGGGTTGATCAATCATGCCAGCCCAAAATGATCAATCATGCATATTTGATTAATCGAACATCTAGGATTATGGACCCATATGGAACTAAAATTTGATACATGTTGACTCTAAAAGGATGTATATGCATCCAGGATATTACATTTTATGATAAATGCCTGGATTAATAGAAATAAGTTGATAAATAACTGATATGGGTTCAATCTGAGTAAGTGACTTAAAGGTGATGCGGTGAGCCTAGGTGAGTTGAGAGCATCTTGAGCATCTTTTGGATGATCAAGGGAAATTACCAAGCTGATACACATCGTGTGGCCATTGGACGACCTTCCCGTTGTGCTTTTATCTCATGTTGCGATGATTACCTTAAGTGTCATGTGGGTAATGGAGTAGTTGCCACCAAGGGAGGGGCATGCACCATTGGGGCATCGGGTAGAAGCTTAGATGCCATGAACCCAACAGATGCGTGGGTTGGGGGACATGTTGCTTGGCACACTGAGGTGCCAATCTGATTGTTTTTGTCCTTCATACTCATGTATCTTTAGCCCAGTACTTATAGCATGTCAATTAATCATTGTTGGTGTTCTATTGCTTTGCTTTTTCACTTAGGGTTTACGCTCATGTAATATCTGGTCTAGGCCACATTATTTGGAATTTTAGGTGTGAGAAATGTATTGAATCTCATATTATAAGGAGGATTGGGATAGTCATGGGAATTCCGATTATTTTTTGGTTGATCTTAGTGATCGGTGCTTTGAATTATGCCCTGCACCACCATGGACTCTTATATGTGGATAGCATACTTGGGCAGTTCCTGATGATTTTTGAATAAGAAGTTGATTAAGGAATCAAGTTATGGTGAGTCAAGTAGAATACTTTGGGGTTTAACATGGAGTCACAGTTTGGAAAGTAAAGCTAAGTGGACGTATTGGGAACTCAATTATGAAGCATTGTATCCCACCGCATGCCTATGGAGGCACGCTAACCCTAAGGTCTTTTAGGTGCTTTAGCATCATAGTGTGAGGTCCTATGTGGATCAAGATCACTTACTATCCATGAAGCTTTGTTCAGGGCTAATGAGAATGTTTGGAGTGTTGTCTTCTTGGTGAGGACGGTTTACCCAATTATTTTCTTTTGCACACTTTCTTACACCTTACTTGTGTAGTTTAGCACCTTAATGAGAAACTTTGCTCGTAACGTACCTTTACATTGGATCCGTAAGTTCTTAGGAGCAATCACAATAGTGAGCAGATAGGACTTGGAGACACTCTTTTTGTGCTGCTACAGCTTCTTCGTGGCACAATACTTGTTGTAGTTTTTAGTGCTTTACTTCAATTGTAGCATTTTAAGAAACATGTGATATGTAATATGTATGTATGGACCAACTTTTTGATGCATGCATGTAATGTTTTGTGGACATGGACTATAATATATTGATGGACGTTACATGGAATGGAAATGTAAATAAAAATTTAAATTCCAGTCTTTTTGTGCTATTTTCTCCTACTTACATGTATAGTTGTTGTACCTCAAGTGTGGAATATATGTGCATGGAATTAGTTTGTTGAGCACTTGAATCCTCAAGGGTTGAGGCTGTGATAGTTTGATATCATGGAAGTGGTACTCCATTCCATTCTATGCATATATTTTTCTTCATTGGAATTTGATGTATAGGATGGCATCTGAGAGTTTTCTAATCCAACATTCCTTATGCGTCTCTTAATTAAAGCAAGTATTATTGCTTTGGTTCTTTATGAAAAATCATGTTGCCTCGTATGGATCCTGATGTGGCACATCAACTGGTCTTCCTTCTGCTAGTGATATCGGGAATCCATCAGTGCCAATAGGTGATTGAGCAGTGACTCTAGCAGTAGGACAATCCCTTCTACTATTCCTCTCATGATGGGAGGAGAGTGGTAGCATATATGTGACTTTGGAGCCAGAATAGATGGAGGATACTGATGCTTTATAGATCATAAGAGTACCTTTACGGCACATCATAAGGCTACGGTACCACAATTCTTTGGTACCACCACCCCTGATGATGCAGAGTTGTGGATGGTAATGTAGCGAAGGTTCTGAGGATGATCCATGCGCTTGAGGACACATGTGTATCTTTTGCATAGTACTCACTGGTAGGATTACGTATAGTACCAGTGGAATGCCACCAAGGAGTATCTGACCAGGCCCATCACTAGGGAGGTCTTCTTTGACAAGTTTTGCATAGAGTTCTACCCTGATAATTGGGTAGATGATTAGAGAAGAGGGTTCGTAGAGATGACCTAGTTGACAGTGGTCCAGGAGTACTTGATCTGGTATATGGAGTTGCCTTGCCACTCCCCTGCTACGACAACCTAGTCGGAGGAGTATTTTCATAAATTCATTCGTAGGATGCACAAGGTGGTCCATGACAAACTCTCTACTTTGGACCTCACCTCCATCAAGGAGGTTACTGTAAAGGCGACAAAGTAGGATGCCACACAGAGTCAGTAACATAGAGGTCAATAACAGTTTCCTCCATCTTAGCCTAGCAAAGCAACATATTGGGACTTCTTTAGGTTCCATAGAGATCTCTACCACCAACCGTGATGGAAGCAACAGCTAGCAGGCTCATACCACCCCCTACCTTGGGGCAGGTTTTGGATGTTTGTGTCTTTGTCTCTTCAAGCCCCCTACATAGACACAGAGTCATAGGCTCGGGGTCGGTAGTTTACCTCTAGATGGAGTTTGTCTCAGTCAGAAAGCCATGTGTGTTAGCATTGTAGACCGTCGGGCCACTTCAAGGCACAATACCCATTACATGGTAGTAGTTTGAGTGTGCAGTAGCTAAAAAGTAGAAAACTAGTTGGGTCTTTGATGAATGGCAAATCGACTAAGATAATATGCATTTGTTGTATCACGAGTCAATTCACAATCAATAGACCAAGTCAAATGTCTCCACGAAGAGGACTCGATTTTTAATGTATAATCTAGGAAGTATAGGGTCGAACACAATGACACAAGATATAATATAGTTAATCAGGCTTACATATCTATGTTAAGTGATTAATAAATCACCTAGGTCAAAGAGACAAAAATACAATGCCTCACAAAACAACACAGTACATATGAATGGATGAATATGCATTTAAAAAATTTCATGCAAGTTAAATACGTAACAAAATGAACATAATGATATAAGTCTAGCATATGGATTTAAACATATAATTATGCCCTATAAGTGATCAAATGACTTAAGCAATACTCAGAATGCAATCTAAATCCAATCGAGCAATTAATTCAAAGGCAAGCTTCATTTAATACGAACAAAAGTATGTAACTCATATCTGAATAACTAATCTATAATCATGCGTTAAATAGAGAATTAATGAATCCATATGAAAGAGAATTGAATTAGCTTCGCAATAAAACAGAAATCAAGTCAATTGGACATCATATGCTCAAGTTATCCATTGAAGAGTGCAAGGACATAATTTTCATAAAACATAATATAAAATATCACATATAGGTCTCTGTAGGGAATAGAATGCAAATAATGAAAACTACCTTTTGAATTTATGGAAAACCCCCTTGTAGGGGCATTGTTGCACATATAGAACATTGGGAAGCATTGATGCAATTTGTTCAAGACTTCACGTGAAGTACACATTCGTTGGACCCATATAATATTAAGGAGAAGAATGGGAGCTTGGTTGCAATTCACCCAAGCTCCTCATGTGAAAGGCATTTGTGGAAGGCATGGGTCGAGGTTTGGGCCTACTGCAGGTGGTCCGGGCCACGTGGTTGGCCCAGATGCTTAGGAAGATGGCTCAGCTCCTCCGAGGCAACTGGTCTAGTGATGAAGACATGGATGTTCCTCCTCCCTTTGATTGGTCTCGGTTGGACCAGATCTAATGGCATCTATACCTCGGTAGCTTCTCCTCCTCCTCCTCCGCTGCACAACGACGAAAGTGGGGCTTCGGTGAGAGCTGTTGTGCTCCTACGTCATGCTCTTCACTAAATGATGATCGATGAGGTTCCACAAATACCTTGCGAAGATCCTGAATTTGGAGGGGATCTCCAAAGACCTCCAGAATATCTGTTCGACAATCACACATTGGGGAATAACCTCTAGAATGGAGCTTATCCTCAAACTCTGATCATTTAAGATTAAAGGAACAACAAAATGTTAGCAACAACCAAGCATGTGTGTGTGTGTGGATGTGAGCTGAAATGGAGGGTCAATGGCTGGTGAAGGAAATGGGACCCTATTGTTCTCAGGCGATCGAAGAAGAAGGGGGTGAACAAAATCATATTCTGAAGAAGGGAAGAAATGGTTTGGGTCCTCTCGCGAAGGTCTGGATCACATCAATTTGAGGAATTGCTGACTACTTCAATCTAATTAAATAGGAGAAATGAGAACACAATGAAATTTAGAATCTCACCTGAATTGAAGATAAACGCAACAGAGTGAATGGCTTGGGCTCAAGGTCTTGATGACCTTGAGGTCTTAACTAAACATGTGCAGCCAACACAAGATACTCGAACGACCGATAATGGACCGTGACATGGTCTATCAGCCATAGGTCGAACCACAAGTCAATCACCGTTATCGAACCTTCTTCCCTCCATCTCTCTGTCACATAGAAGAGAGAATGGCTAGGTTATGCTTCACGCAATGTTTGACCCCCGATTTTTTCTCTTGTGAGGATTATTTGAAGAAGATGAAGGAGGAGGTTTGGGTGGCTTCGGCGGAGGTTACAACCACCAAGAGTCGATGATTAGGTTAGGATTAAGAGAAGTTAAGGTGGTTAACATGAATCAGGAAGGTTAGGTGAAGAGAGTGGCGGTGGAACTTGGTGGAGATGGTTGCCTGGAGAACTTGGAGAAAATGAGGAGTTGGATTACCACGGTAGGAGGATGGACGAAGGGAGGTTGACGATGATCTTTGATAGTTTGATCTTGTGATAGATGGCTCTCATTTGACATGCTGGATGGAGTTCGATCAGATGAGAACAAAATGTGTGGGTATGTATGTGTTGTTTGGAGCGCATCAAATAGTTGGGCGTGAAAGAACTCAGGCCATTTGATCAATTGATCAGACGGTCAATATGAAGAGAGGGTGGCGTGCCAAGGATGGGCCACATGGGTGGATGTGGGTGTACCATGTGGCCCAATCACAATTAAGATAAATGAGAAAATCTGAGATAATTACAAATAAAATAACTAGGTGCCGACTTAAAAAACTGATGAATATGAAAATTGTAGATCTCGATGAGGTCTACAACTTGTATGTAGAACTCAAAGAGAAAAAATGTCATTTATTCATAGTTATTAATTTACACGTAATTAAAAGAAATACAAACATTTTATTTTATTTTATTTGGATTTTTTATTTCATGTTAAATTAATTTATGTACAATACTATTCTAATTTTTATTTGATATTTAATAAAAAAGACATAAAATAATAGCACCATAATAGGTTATATAATATTAAATAATTAAGTTTAAGTATTTACAATACACAAGTGATGAATCTCTATTTCACCATCTTTATTCTATCATTTTGGCTTTAAAAACCCTAGCTAATGCATGTAAATAACATTAAATTATACATAATAGCACTCATTATTTATTGTATAAAATAAGGTTTTTAATACCAAAATTATAGAATAAAGAGAAGAAAAAAAAACCGAAAAAAATATCGAAGATATTTTATGACCCTGAACCTCGAGACCAAGTCAAGAATTGAGTTGGTCGATAAGGAATAAAGTAGGGGGAGATAAGGGCCCAAAAATAGAATAAAAACCCAATTCTTTTATTCATTATTTATGTAATTTTGACACCTATTTTATTATTTATTATTTGTTTATCAAATGAAGAAACTTTGTACATGAAATTGTAGATAACAATGTAAATAAAAATACAAAATTGAGTTTATGTAAAAATAATACACAATGTTCATTTTATACACAAAATAAAAAACAAAAACCCCAACTTCACAGACCCATATCTTTTAAATAAAAACTTAAAACATAGCAAGATCATCTCTGATTGTATAGAACTTTTCACAAGCTATTTAATGGTGGCGGTTTTATATTTTTTGGAGTTACTGTGTGAAAGTTAGGTTTTGACCCTCATTGTATATTATACCGATTAAAATATTAAATTTATTCATTATTCATTATTTTTACAAATCCATATTTTTATATTTTTGTAATTATTATTTATACAAGATGAGCACATAAAACTAAAATAAAACCAATAAGAAAAAAGTAAATAAGTCTATGTGTGAACATAGACAAAATACCTATATTGTTACTTGTATATAAATAATAAGGAACCCCATTCTTTTATATTTTATATTTTTATAATATAGAAAATATTGTATATATTCTATCAAAAATACAAAACCAAAATTAAACAGACTAAAATACATTAAAATAAAAAGATGTATATAATACCTAGGTAAAATACATATAAATATACCTATAAACCATACATATTTATTTATTTAAGTATACAAACAACATCATAAAAATATATTTATACTCATAAAAATAAGTTATAAATATATAAAATAAAAGAATAAAATAATAAAATAAAATATACAAAATAAAAAACGAAAATATAAAAAAATATAGGCAAATATACCTATAAATACACTGATAAAAATTAACTACTAATAAAATACACCAATAAAAAAAATAAAAATCATATTAAAATACTACATGAAAAAATAAATATTTTTTATTTTATACACAAAAATTAACAAAATCATCTACTATTTTAAAATAATTAATTTTGAATAAAATCCATAGTTTTATCACATAGCGGCCGACGTGGACCAATGGGGTCACGTCAAAAGTTGACCGTTGGTCAACTACCCCCTCTGCTCTAGATTTGACGCGTTATGTATTTTCCCCAAATTTCTGCCATTTTTCGCGAATGATCTATCCTTCAATCGACGTCGCTGCCTTCACAAGAAATGATCATTGATCATTATACATACTCGCCATGCTCTGTAATCATGTGTATATACACCCAAATCCTCAGTTTTAGCCGATCGATAAGGGTAGTCAACTTAATACGTAAATAAAATCCTCGAGTCTCCTTGCAATTTTGGTCACCTTCACGTGTCCAAGAGCCCTGGTTTAGTGTCTAGATGAATTCCTTGTGATAGGGGGAGCTTCGTCGAGGCCAAGCCAAGCTCCAGGAGCACGGGTGCGCCCACGGCCGCCGAGCTCCGACGACCCTACTCCCTCATCCCAGGTATAAGAGTTGCATTTTTCTCATTTATTTTGCTTGCATTTAATCTTAGCTTCAATTTAAAATAGTTTGCTTAATCTCTAGTTAGTTAGATTAGCCTAATTAGCCATCCACGTACTTCACCGGAGTTGAGCTCCAGCGAGCTCCTCCGCGCGCCAACATCGCCGCTCAATCGCTCCATCCACTTCCATCTCGATCATTGTTCCCTTATGATCGCCCTGCACATCTTCACTCACCCAGATTGATACCCGATCTGGAGATCCGCTTCTACTCCTCCGTCGCTCGTCGGAGAAGCTCCATTTCGACCCAACTTCGCTCCGTACCACCCAATCAAGGCCCCCAGACCTCCCTTGTATTGCGTGGAGTTTACTTTGCAGGTCTAGCAGCTAAAAGACCCTGTTGGGGGTCGATTCAGCAGGAGACGAGGAACCTGGAGTTCACTGCCTTTCTCGACGCCGCCCGGCCACGTCGGAGCTCTAGGCGCCATTTGGAGCACACCAGCAGCTGTGGAACGCCTCCCCGGAATGGGTAGAGCCCAACGCCATCACCAAAGACCATCTGGAGGAGGAGGAATCATCGATCGAAGGAAGGGTAAGGCACTGTTCTTCCCTGTTCTTCGTCAACATCAACCACCGTCCGATCTGGGGAGGCGCCCCAGATCTGATCATAGTCATCCGATGGAGCCACATTTCGACCGTTGGATCCTCTCTTGAATCGGATCTCCTCCGCTCATCGGAGAAGTGGTACTAGTCGTCGGATGCGCGACACGTGTCAAGTGGAAACCCATCAGTCGTTGGATCTGCACAATAAAGGGGTAATTTTCACATTTTACCTCAAAACTTTTGGTATTTAATGTTTAGTCCCGTAATTAAAATATAGCATAGTAAATAAATCGATTATTTTGCAAATGGAAGCTTGAGTTTTATGTATTTGTACTTTAATCCCTCCTAGAGTCACGTGTTGTCCCCACGTGACTAGGGAAATTTTGTAGAGAGACCCCTAGAAATTTTTGTAATTATTGAATATTATAATAAAATTAAATAAAGTGGCATATTTTTGGAAAAATCTGTGCTCTTGAAGTATAGGACATATATTTTGTGGCATTTTATCAATTTATTAAAAATACCTACTGAGTCCTAAAAATACACAATATAGGGAAAATACCTCGTGCTTAATACTTTCACGCCACGTATTTACTTGGCATTTTTATGTATTTTAAGAATTTATTAAATATAAAAGGGATTTTTACACCCATAACCCTAAGTAATTTCACAATTACATTCATAACCCTGTGAAATCGCGAATTACACCCAATACCTCGAACAAAGCTTAACTCTTACATGGCATAACCCTGTGTTAGTCGCCATCTATTTTTTCCGTTAACTCTCACAGAAAAAGTTACATGTTACCAATTTTACCCCCAAAACTATATCACATTTATTAAGTATGCCATTAATATAAAAATTCTAAGAAAACAAGGACATCTGGGCAGCGGCACACCCCCAACGGAACAACCCGACCCCGACCTCCTGGCAGCCCAGGCAGCCTCGACGACCGGCCCCAACGTCCCCCAGCCCAGGCTCCCCCCTCCTCTCTCGCATGCCCCCTCCTCCTCCCCGTACGCCTTGCGACCGCCCCCCACCCTCCTACGCATGCGGCCTGCATCGCCCCGGACTGCGCCTGCAGCCTGCCTATTTTACTGCTCCTTATTTCTCACTCGCTCTCTCTCTCTCTCTCTCTTGTGGTGGCACTCTATTTCTCTCCTCTCTCCCTCTCCACCGCCGCTTTCGCCCGTAAAGAAGGAGGGAGCCCTCTCATAGTCGTCGAATCTTCCCCCTTCACCTTAAAGGTACTCTCTTTGTTGCTTTTGGCCCCGGGATCAATCTTACTTCAGTGGACTGAAGCGATCGAGTGCCGGTCTTAGTTATTGCGTGATGCAATGCTTAAATTTATGCGGATTTGTTTAGATCTGAACTGTTTTGATCCTTTTCGTGGGGTTTTGTTTACTTCGACATGCGTGATCGGTAGATCTGTAGGGTTTAGGTGCATATCGTGGGGTTTCGATGTATATCATGGAGTTTCGATGGATGGATCGTGTTTGTTGTCGAAATGATTCGCATATCTAATGCTTTGGCACCTACTCCTGGGCTTTGGGAGCATGTTTTGCCGTGACGTGCGAGTGCCTTGGAGCTCTCATAGTTAGCACGTTGTCGTGCTGGGGACCTACGGAGGAGAAGGAGGGGCGACGAAGTAGGAGGTGACAGGGGAGGCGGTCGGTGGGGGTGAAGGGGGGAGGTGGTCTGAGGGAGAGGGAGGTGGATGAAGGAGGAGGGGCCTGGAGGAGGAAACGAGGATTTCTTTTTTAGTTTTTTTGTTAAATTCTCAGCCTTTGGATTAAAGATTAGTTAGATTAACTCAACAGCTTGGTTGAGTCAATGGAGTAGACTAACAGAGGGTATGGGTGTGAGAAGGAGTACTATTCGGGGTTCCTCATGTAATTCACGATTACACATGGTTATGAATGTTATTGCGAAATTACTTAGGGTTATGGATGTAAATATCCCAATATAAAATGGTGCCTATTTATTCCATGTTTGATTTATAAAATACAAAAAAAATAAAAACATCTCTACAAATTCCAAAAAATTGTTTGTAGTATATTTTATCCTATTTTATTTACAGACCAAGAATCATTAGAAATAGAAAAACAAAACTCTAAAAATTGAAAAACCCCAAAATATCTTTATAAAAATCTTAAAAATTCTTTAAAAATCCATACAACATATTTCTTTATTTTATAATTTTATTTACACAAATATTTATATATTAATATATTTATATAATTTTCTATTTTTAAAATCCAATTCAATTTCGGGTATTTATTTAATCCATTATTCAGGATATTTTTATTTAAAAAACATAAAAATTATCAAAAATTCCAGAAATATAACAAAAAATAGAAAAATATTAAAAACCCCCAAAAATTTATTCTCTGAATTTTATCTATATTTATTAGTGTTTATAAATATACAACTATATATTTTTTATATAAAGCCTTATATATATGTCATATTATTTATATTAAAAGGAAAAGAAAATATAAAAACTAAAAAAATAAAAAGAAAATACATAATAAGATAACTAAAAATCAAAATACAAAAAAATAAAATCAAAAATAAAATAAAAAATATAAAATTTAAAACCCACAAAAATATCTACGTACATGCTGGATGATTGACTTGGTTACACAAAAAGAAAATAACCTTTGGCTACCTGTATTGTTCTCTGTGGTTCGACCTCTACATGCTTGCTTTCTATGCATTTTATGGTAGATAAATAAATTTTAATTCCACTTGTTTGCTATTAATTGAATTATATATTGTGGGTTAATTGTTGATTAATTGATGTTTAGTGTGAAGTCATCTCAAAGACCATTGGTCCGCCTTATGGATTAACACGACCTCCGGAAAATCTTGATTATTAGATGGTGCCGTTGTCGGGGAGAAATGAACGTAGCCTAATTTTTCTGTCATTCTTGTATAGTCATTTATTTGATTTATTAGTTCATTGTTGTAGCTACCCATTAATTTATTTCCAACTCATTCTTTGATTTTTATTATGAATATTTATTTGATTATTTAATTACCCATGCTAATGATATCTCTTTGTGACCTTGTTGCGAGGGCCCGCCACGCAAGGACGGCTTTCTAGGAAGATGATGCAGCCAAGCATGGAGGAGGTTGGTCTTCTCTCTATGACCAGCTGGAGAGAGCACCAAGGAAGCAAGGAGAAAAAAATTAGCCTAGATTTAATTTAAAAATTTAATTATATAATTTATGGGGAGAGAGAGACATTTTTGACATGTAAATTAATTTGGACTCTACTCTTCACAACGAGGTCTAGTGCCCGAGTGTCTATTCACCTGCGGGCCTCATCACAGTTTTCTGCATTTTCTCGCCTTCTTTTATTTGTTTCCTGCTGTTTTGAGTTTTCCGCCTTCTTTTTTTATTTGTTTTGTATGCATGGATCCCCTAGACTTAGGTTGCTTGACTCAATAACTAGGTCCAAACATCAATAAGAATGCTTGTTCCTATAGTCTCTTACGTATGAATCTAGTCAAATTAATAATGTTAGTAATTCAGATCTGAGACCGCGTGCCACTAGAGGTCGTATACAACACGTGCAGGACCCATTGTGGCAGGCACCGATCGCCATCAGAGACTGGACCTTGGTCTCATTTCTGAATAACTAACAACTGGTTCTTCACGATTAATAGTTGCTACTGTTTAGGGCGATTTTGTCAATTGCACACCGCCATATAGATAGGTTTAAAAATTCTGTTTTGCATACCGCATGGAGACAGCTAGGATGCACTGTAAGTCCTCTAACTCAGCATGCATCATTAGATTCAATGGTGAGATTTCCATCATTCATTCGACTTGCACTGCTTTTTCGCTATCTCCCTCTGATTTTGAGCACATAGGACTTTAATGAAAATCTACAAAAACGTTAGGCGCTTGTAAGAAAACAGGCTCAAAAAAGTGAAAACCCAAAAATTAAACAAGGGGTCTGCTAAATAAACTTTGTCCTTAATTAAAATCTATATTGGACTATCATTGTTTTGGGTTCATAAAGCCCTCAATTTTTTCAGGTACCTTAGGAGGGGACCAAAACCCCTCCCATGAGCGAGGCATGTTCGCTAAGGATTAAAGCCAAAATCCCAGTCTGTAACTGCCTTGTGTACCGCAACAATTTCCGAAGTAATGGTGCTTCTATCATACGTGACTGAGTAGGGCCTTGTCAACGATGGTGTTCCCGCTTTGTGTGGAGCATTGACATGGTCTGAAGTAGTGAGCATAGGCCATGCCTTCACAGGGGTGTCTGTCTCATCAGTTTGCATCCGAGTAGGTTCTTGCATGCTCGCGGGTGATTCCGTACTGAGCAAGAACAGAAGTATTGGTTTCGCCTATCGGCTTCCTCTCTCTATTTCTTTGGCTGAGTAGGGATCCAGGAAGGGTTACAAGGACCTCAAAAAGTGCATACTACATGTTATAAAGGAGGAGGACAAGTATGGGATACTTTTCTGGCAGTACTCTCTCTCCTATAGGTTAGCATGCTAAGGACTTGTTATAAGATATGCTTGAAATAACAACTCTAAAACTGAAAAGATAATAAGTAGCCTAACCATCACGGCTTCACATGGCGTGAGTTGGTGAACCCAATTTTGTATTGTGTTTGTATGGATCTAGATTAGGGTTCAAAGATCAAGTCCCGTGTACTTGCGCAAATTATTATCATATGTTTCTCCCTTTGACCCTCGCTCAGTCTTGAGCCTTTCTACTATTTTACATTCCAATTTATTCCTCGTTGATCACCGTATCTTTCTTCCTTCATCTACCCTCCTCTTACTTCGCGATGCCGAGCCATGGATGGTTTAGTCGAGATACCGCCGACACCTACATTGATTCCATGGACTCGACCTCGCCAATAATTCAAGGCGATTCCCGAGAACCCAATCCGGACTTTGTGGGTCGATCTCCAGACTCCTCATCTTCTACCCTTCCTTTTGATCGCCTAATAAATCAGGATCACTCTTGTCCCACTTTCACCGTTGTGAATGAAAGTCGATTGCAGTTCATATCCTTTTTCATTCACAACACTCTGGAATTGACACTAACTCCATATTCGTCATGGCAGCTGGGATTCAATTGCAAGTGGTCTGATTGGGATTCTCTCATCTTGTAGATAGAAGCCAGACCAAGCCCTGTATCCCAATCCAGAATTCATCTCCTCAGATTCAGACCCTGAGATGGCTCCTCAAGGAAAGGGCAAGGGTCAACAGCCCCCTCAGACAGAGCAAGGACAGATGCCTGATCGGAACCAGATGAATGCACAGTTGTTAGCATCTATCCAAGCCATCCAACAACAGTTGACAGAGCAATCCCTAGCACAGTCTGCATTCCAGGAGATGCTGAATGATGTTATGAATAGACCAGAAGGAGGAAGAGGTAGACCAGGAGGAGGAGGAGGAGGAGGTGGACCCCGTGATAACCCATACGAGGAAGAGCCTGAACAAGGAAGGTCGAAACCTACGTTGAAAGAGACATACAACCCTGGAGACAACCAAATGACCGAGTGGATCCGCATCCCACCGGTGCACGCTCATTTTGAGCTAAAGCCTTAGTTCCTTGCTCTTCTCCCTTCTTTCCACAGGAATACCAATGAATAGTCTTACATTCATCTGCAGCAATTTTCATGCATCTTCCGTACAACCCACTACCGCAATGTACCATTCGACATAGTGAATATGATGGTATTCCCCTTCAGTCTACAAGATAAGACACTTTACTGGGTCAGCCATATGGGGAAGGTCGTGATAACTTGGGAGGAGATGAAGTCTGCCTTTTTGCACAAATTCTATCCTCTCGGTCAGCTCAACTAGATGCGGGCGATAATTAGCAACTTCTATCAGGGAGCCCACAAATCCACTCACGAAGCTTAAAAGAGATTCACAGATCTGCAAAAGAAATGCCCCCATCATGAAATTCCAAGTACCAGCTTCGTCCAACACTTCTTCAGGGTCCTGAACATAGAGAGTCAAAGGCTCGTTGACGCAGCCTGTGAGGGCTCACACTTTAACAAGGATGAAGACGTCGTATGGCAGATTTTTGAAGAAATGGCTGAGGGAGAGGCCAACCTCTCTTCATCCAAGGCATATCAGAAGCAGCCCCAGATCCTCCAGAAGCAAGTGCACATGACAGCGTCCTGTGAGGCAGAGAGAGATGAGAGCTCCAACCTTAGTATCATTGGGGGCCATTTCTCGAAAGTTGATATCATTGAGAAACGATCGCAGGATCTCGAGAAACTCGCTGTGATCGAGAAGAGGATGCAGAATCTCGATAAACTAGACCAGATCACCAAGCAGTTGGAACTGCTGGTGGGCACCATCAGCTCTGTCCAGTCGGTGACTGATGAATCCACATTTCATCATCTTTATTCTATCATTTTGGCATCAAAAACCCTAGCAAATGCCTGTAAATAGCATTAAATAGAGCATCTTAGCATTCATGCATGTGCACTCAGATAGTGTCTAAAATACTGTAATTAAGGCCAAAATTATAGAATAAATAAAGAAAAGAAAAAGAATAAAATATTGTAAATATTTTATGACCTAAAACCCCCGAGACCTAGGCATCTTGATGAATAGGTCGACAAGGAATAAAGTAGGGGGAGATAAGGGCCAAAACACAGATAAAATACCTATACATTTTATTCATTCTTTATTCATTTTGGGACCTAGTTTTGGTTCCACTTTTTGTACATCAAATAAAGAAACTTTGTACATGAAAGTTGTAGATAATTTTATAAAGGAAAATACAAAATTGATTTCACAGAAAAATAATGTACAGATAAAAAGTTATGGTCCGAATAAAAATCCAGAATGCCAACTTCCCAGACCCGTATCTCACAAATAAAAACTCCAAATGCAGCGTACTCACCTTTAATTGTATATAGAAGAAAATAAGCTATTTAATGACGGTGGTTTTGCATTTGGCGGAGCTACGGTTTGAAAGTTGAGTTTTGGACCCCTATTGTACACTTGTACTGAATAAAATATTCAATTTATTCTTTATTCATTATTTATTCATTTTTATATAATTTTGTAAATATTACTTATAATATATATGTGCATTAAAATTAAAATAAAATGCAAAGAAAAATAAACATAAAAATACTTGTATAAAGACTACAGAGGTATACTGCCTATATCTATACCTGTACAAAATACTCTTAGATTTTATTCAATATACAAAATACATCAATAAAAATAAAATAAAAATATATGTGTGAATCTAAAAGTATTCTACAATTTTACAAAATACTAAATAAAAATAATAAAAATAAAAATACAAAATAAAAATAAAAGAATATAATATATAGAATAATATACCTATATAGGGGTATAAAGGCAACTTGTAAAAATATAACTCATAAAAATAAATAAAAATCATAATAAAATAATTTATAAAATTTTAAACATTTTTTATTTTATAACCAAGATTAATTAATTCATTTTCTATTTTAAAACGAATTAATAAATCATTTTTTCCAAGGTTTTTCTGGTTGGTCCACGTGGACCAACCAGCTTCAGCCCTTGGTTGACCTTGGTCAGCTCTCTGACCGAGGTCTGTACATGGCAGACTTGCGTTTTCTTGGTATCTTCTCTGAATTTTGGAGGTCGCGCCATGCATCATCTCATGAATCTTTCTTCTGCAACTTTGTTCCCCTACCATCCACCTAGCTCGCCGACCTAGAAGATCCCCTCAGATCTTCGTGGCGCACCCGTGATCGCGCCTCGAAGTTCGCTTCTCCACCATCTTTCAAAAGACCACCCGCTTCTTCCTCTTCCTCTTTGAACCACTCCACGGCCTGGCTTAGACATCCAGGGGGTACTTGCGGGTCTCCGGTGACAGGGGAGCTCACCCAGCCCTTTGTAGAGGTACGGCGACGCCAGGAGTAGGATTCCAAGCTACCTCCGGCCACTTGGCCGTCGAGGTTCTACCTTGGGCTCCTAGCCCTCGAGGTCCATTTCTTCTTCATTTTTTTTGCTTTGTTTTACTTGCCTTAGGGTATAGACTCAATTACCACCCTCCATTTCGCTCGTTATCCATCCAATCACCTACGCCGCCACCTCGCCGGAGCAAGCTCCGGCGAGCTCATTTTCACGCCATTCACTATTTAGTTTGCTCGTGCTTGCTCTGGGACCACCGTCTGCCGCTGGCGCTTTGATTGCAGGTACCAGGTGCAAGGAGGACCTCATCTGGGGTCAATTTTGTCGAGGTCCGACCTTCCTGGAGCCGCCTCCCTTCATCAACTCTACGGCGGCGCTCCGGCGAGCGACCCGCCATTTTGAAGCCGCCAATCGTTCGAGGAGGCTCCCAGGTGTCGTCCGGGGCATTTTGGAGGAGCTCTAACGTTGGAGGAAGCCCATCATCGACGGAGGAAGTTCAGCTTACAACTGTTCTTCCTCTGTTCTTGCTGGATCCCTTCGCACCGTCGATCTCGCCCCCGTTCTTGGCGAGCTACAGCATCCCTTGGATCATTCCCACGGCCAGCCGTTCGATTGAGCATCGCCATCTAATCTGAGCCATGGATTTTGAAGGGGTATCGCGAGCTGCGGGATCGACACGTGTCGTAAGTGAACTCGCACCCGCCGTTGGATCGCCCTTTTATTGGGCATTTTGCATAGTGAGCCCAATAACTTTTGTATTTATTACTTAAGTCTAAAACTTTCCTCGGTAGCTTTTAAATTTTTAAGGGAATTTGCAGCTAGCCCCCCACCCCCCCCCCCCCCCCCGAATTTTGTAATATTGCAGAAGTATCCTCCCAGGCGCACGTGCTCTGGCACGTGTTTCTTGGGAATTTTGCGGACATAGTCTCGTGAATTTTGCCTTTAATATTCAGTCCAGCAGTTATTTTATTAAGTCATATATTCTGTGGATAATTTGCACGAACAACCCTGATCTTAGGGATTTTGCATTTAGATCCTCCCCAGGCGCATGCCTTGCACGCGCGTAGGTGGAAGTTTTGCAAGAAAGCCCCTGCGGCTTTGGGCATTTGCGTTTAGTCCAGAGAATATTTTATTCAGTTGATAATTTTTGGTAAAAAATTGCAGGCGTGCCCCCATAGTTTTATCTATTTGCATACAGGTCCCTGCTAGGCCTTTAATTTTTGTATGCTTGTTGTATTTATTTAACCTATCATTTCATATCCAAAAATTCCACAAAAATAGGGTTTAGTTTCTCGACACGTGTACTTCCACGCTATCATTTTAGTTTTTGATTTTATTTTATTTTAGTATTTATTAAAAATAAAAAACAAGCTTTTTGTGTACTGTCTAGCTTAGAAAATGCCAAAAAAATATTAAAACCCCTCCAAAAATTCCAAAAAAAATTACCTAGTGTCTATTATATCCTATTTTAGTGTCAGTCCAAAAATCATTAAAAATCTCAAAAGAAAAACACTAAAAATTTAAAAACACTCAAAAACTTCAAAAAAATATATAAAATAGTAGAAAACTACAAAAATCAAAAACTCAGTTCCTGTTTGTTCCTTATTTTGTCCTTTTTATTTGAAAAATAGTGTGAAAATTTTTAGCTACTGGTTGCTATTTTTAAATCCCATTTTACTCACAGCCAGCACCCTTTCCACTGTTTTGCCTTATTTCAGCATTTAAAAATACCAAAAACACCTTGAAAATCCCCAAAAATCACAAAAACAGTAAAAAACCCTAAAAATACCAAAAATATTTAATTTCTGAATTTTTGGTTATTTTTCACCTTTTTATAAATACTTCATCTTGTCTTTTATTAAATTGTCTTTACTTTCCAATATTGAAAAAAGAAACAAAAAATATAAAATATAAAATTATAAAAATCAGAAAATTAAAATCAAAATATAAAATTAAAAATTAAAATAAAATAAAAAAATTTTAAAAATTAAAAACCCACAAAAATTACTTTGTTTGCTTGCTTAGTGTAGACACTTCACACACACACACACACACACACACACACACACACACACTGTCGCACATTTTTGTGAACTACCTTGTTTGCTCCCTGTGTTCGAACTCTCTACATACTTGTCACTATACACCATTTGTGCAGAGTTAAAAATAAATTTTAAACTCCACATTAGTTCTAATTTATTGATCTTTAGTGTGGGTTAATTGTTGATTTTAGTTCAGAGTTCATTGTGAGTCGTCACAGCGACGGTTGTCTCCGCCTTGTGTGAGACACCACTTTTAGACTCCGTGAATTTTGGCTAAATCAAATGGCGCCGTTGCCGGGGAGCAACAGCGAGTAGTTCACATTTTGTTTGATTGAGTGATTGTTTACCATAGCATTATTTTCCATCTCTTACATTTTTGATATATCTTGTTGAGCTATCTGACCGTCTCTTTTCTTGTCTTCTTGCGAGGGACCGCGGAGCAAGGCGGATTGCTTCGGTGATTCGGAGCATCCTTGGGAAGCGGAGCCGGCCTTCTTAGGTCACGCCGGCAAGAGAGAGCAGGAGAAGTGAGGGAGAGTGATTAGATTAGCTTACATTTATTTTTGTGAGAGAGAGACTATTTAATTGTAATAATACAGGTACACTTGGACTCTTGGACACTCAGACTATCGGGCCTAATTTCCGGGTGTTTGTTCACCCGGGGGCTCACCGCAGTTTTTGACGAGTTTTTATCGCCGTCATTTTCCGGTTTTGTTTTCATTTTTCACTTTCTTTTGTGGATTGAGCTCTTAGTTCTAGGTCCTGCTTGATTCGATTAGAATAGGTCCAAACACCTAATTATCTTTGCACGCTCCTATAGATTCATATTTGGACTTAGACTAATTAAACAGTTAGCTAGTAGCTTCCGATCCACGCGCCGCGAGCTCACACCCGAACAAGCGCTTTCTCCTAACTCAAATGTGTTGAGCAGAGGAGGGGTGAGCCTAGACCGGACACTCGGATTAGGAGTTAATAGTTAGCTTGTGGTTCTTCACGCTAGCAGTTGCCTGTTCTAGGACGATTTCCGCTTGCATATCGCCATATAGCATAGGTTTATAAATTCTGCTTTGCATCCCGCATGGAGAGAGCTGGGATTCGCTGTAAGTCTTCTTACTTTGCATACATCATCTAGGCACAAAGGTGAGATTTCCACCTTGGTGTCGACTTGCACGGCTTTTCCGACTCTATTCTCCCTCTATTTTTGGAACAAAGTAGGATAAAGGAAAAATACAAAAAATGTTAGGCGCTTGTTTGAATCTACTCAAAAGAAGCGATAACACCAAAAAAATTAAAAAAGGGACTGCTAAAGAAAACTTGACCAAAATAAAATAGGTAATTGGATTCATTGCTTGGGGAGAGTAACACCCTCACTTGTCTTCAGGTTGCATGGGAAGGTTTCCTTCCAAGTGAGGTGAGCGCTTCGTAAGGATTAGAGCCCAAAACCCAACTTGTGGCTGCCTTGTGTATCGCCTGGATTTCCGAAGTATTGGCGCTACTATCGTACGTAGTCGAGTAGGGCTTGATCGCCATTGGTGACTCGCTATTGTGTGAGCACCGACCTTGTCCGAAGTATCGAGCTTAGGCCACGCCTTCACGGGTGTGTCTGTCTCACCGGCTGCGTCCGAGTAGGACCTTGTACGCTCCCGGGTGATTCCGTTGCGAGCGAGGTCCGAAGTATCGGTTTCGCCTATCGGCTTCCTCCCTCTATTTCTTTGGCTGAGTAGGGATCCAGGAAGGGTTACAAGGACCTCAAAAAGCGCAAGTTACAGGTTACACAGGAGGAGGACAAGTACGGGGACACTTTCCTGGCAGTACTCTCGCTCCTATAGGCGTAGCGTTCTAAGGACTCGTGAAAAGATAAATACCTGAAAACAAGCTAAAATTGACAAGATAAAAGCCGAACCTTCACGGCTTCACGAGTTGAGTTGGTGAATTCACCCTTGCTTTGCGTTTGACTGCTAGATTTATTTAGGTCAAGATCAAAAACACCGCACAATTGTGCACAATTTTGTTGCATATCATCTTCTTCTTCTCTTGCATTATCCCCACTCTTCTCGAATAATCAAGATGATGGGACGGAGATCTCTTAGGCCGACCTTGTCGGCACCGCTATCTAGCACTCCTCCTTATTCATCTAGGAATACCTCGGAGAGTCCGCTCTCCGAGCCTGAGTTCACATCCACCCTGTTCCCCCTCGACCACCCTTCCCATTCTCCTTCTCTCAGTCCAATTGTGTCAGAATTCAGTGCATCACAGAGTTCCGCTCATTCGACAGCACCTGAGATGACCTCTTTTGCTTTTTCAGAAAATCCAGCAATGGCAGACAGAGGCGAGCACCCAGATGACCACGATCACCCTCCATTCATAATCGATCAAGTGGCCATCAACAATTCCTTGCTAGCGTCCCTGGAGAATATGCAGAGACAGATCCGTGACCAGGGAACATTCATGGGTGACCTGATGAGAGAGATAGCACAGCTGAGAGAGAACCGACCTGGGGGAGGCGGTGGCGGAGAAGGAGGAGGACCCGATGCAGGAGGAGGCGATCCACACGCTGAGCGACCGCCACAGACCATCATGAGGGAACTGCACAACCCAGCTGCATCCCTCACTCACCGATGGATCAGACTCCCGCCAATCCACGGAGATTTCGAGCTTCGGCCCCATACGATCCAGCTTCTTCCCAAGTTCCATGGGTTGCCGACCGAAGAGCCGCACCTCCATCTCCAAGAATTTGAAATGATATGCAGTACTATCCATGATCGGTTGATGACCGAGGACACCATTAAGATGATCGCCTTCCCGTTCTCATTGGTTGATAGAGCCGCATATTGGCTCAAGCATCTAGGGCGATTCATTGATACTTGGGCAGATCTCCGGACCGCATATTTGAAGAAATACTATCCTCTCGGCCGGACCAATGCAGCTAGAGATATGATTAGCAATTTCGTCATGATCCCAAATGAACAATTCCATGAAGCCTGGGATCGATTCAGAGAGCTCATAGACCGGTGTCCACATCACGATATCTCCAAGCCCAACCTGGTGCAGAGTTTCTTCTGTGGGCTGGCACTGGAGCTGCAGGGGCTTGTGAACGCCTCTTGCGGTGGGTCCTATTTCTCCAAGGGAGAAGATGACATCTGGGCCATCTACGAAGGCATGGCAGAGAACTCCACAGTGATGACCCAGGCCCGAGTCTATACACAGCAGAAGCCCCCGCAAGGAGCGGGATCATTTCAGAGGATCACCCGCATCGATGCCGGTCCCAACACAACGTCGGTAGCCGCAGCCCAAGCCGAATCAGCCACAGCCGACATGGGCATCATTAGTGAAAAGTTGGACCGCATGGAGATCCTGGAAAAGAAGCAGAACCAAGGTCTAGCCCAGATGGACCTTCTCACCAAAACCATGAGTGACCTGAAGACTCAAATTCTATGTATTCAGGAGGCACAAGCCCATTCCCAACAGCCTCCCAGGTCACAGGTTGCTTCCAACAGCAACAATCCCAACCAGGCCTCTACCTCATACCGCCAGGTAAACCATATCCAGGCAGAGCCGGTTCCACTGCTGCAGTACCATCCAGAGCAACCGCCGTCTTAGGAGACTCAGATGGTGGTGTATCAGCCGGAGCAGCCACTGGCAGTTCTTCCTCCACCCTCCTTTGAGCAGGAACCATTGATGGAAGTCAATGGGATTTGGTATGACCGATACCCTCAGCCCGCAATTCGTAGGGATCACCCCGGATTCCGTTGGGGCAATGGTGGATCCTCGTCCCAGCAGCATCCTCCTGCCCAAGGACAGCAGAACAGCCATCCGACACAGCAACAACAGCCCCAGTATGCCCATCAGCAACAATACCAGAGTGGTCCTCGTCCCTCCTATCAGGGACAGCAGTGGAGGCAGCGACAGCCGCCTCAGCAGTCTTATCACCAGCCTTCCCCCCAGTATCAGCAGCAACAGCAGCAGCAACAACCCCATTTCCAGCAGGGACAGACATCTGGTTCTCAGGGTCCAACCTATGAGAACCCAGCCCTCGATGATCTTGCCCGCTTGCTATCTGAACAGCGAGCGTCATTCAGGCAAGAAATGGATGAATTCCGGCAGGAGATGCGGGATATCATCAAAGGCAAAGCCGCCATACCCGCTCAGATCGAACCTAATCCTAATAACCTAAAAAGAAAATCTGAGCAGGTAGAGTTCACAGAGGATACCTCTCCTAGTGACTATTTGAGTGACATGTCTTATTCCTATTATGATGCTGATTTTGTTACTACTAGGAGCGGTAGGATGCTAGTCGGCGGCGCCTCTTCTGAGCGACAGCCAGATGCAAGATCAGGAGCGCTAGAGGAGCAGAGGAGCGGTGCTGATGCCGCCCAAGATGATGTTGAAGACGGTGGTGCTGATACTACCAATGATGGAGTCCAGGACGACGGTGCTGATGCCGTCGTGATACCAGATGCAGACGGCGGTGCTGATGCCGCCCAAGATGATGTTGAAGATGGTGGTGCTGATGCCACCAATGATGGAGTCCAGGATGACGGTGCTGATGCCGTCGTGATACCAGATGCAAACGGTGGTGCTGAAGCCACCATTTTGGATGATGAACCCAAGCGCGGTGCTGATGCCGCAAAGACCGGTGCTAGTGGTGGTACTGAAGCCACCACATCTACTTTTGTTGAGCCATCATCTGTGATGTTGCCACATTTTGTATCTAGAGACTGTGGGAACAAAAACAAAAACAAAAATATGAATAAAGGAAAGGTTTCTGTTCAAATTGCGGATCCATATGTGGTGAATGATGATTATTGTATGGATTCTCCGTCTTCATAGGCACAGGGATCGATTCCTAGACCTCCATCTGAGGAGGCCCCTACCATCCCCTTCCCTGAGGCACTCCACCGTGTGAAGGGGAACAAAAAAGAAAATCCAAAAAAGAATCAGCAGGTAGAGTTCGGCGACCAAATGATTGATAGATTTCACATTCAGCTGACTCTACGGGAAGCATTTGAGCATATCCCCTTCTTCAAAAAGAACTTGAAAGAGACAACTACTGTTCGAAGGAAGAAGAGGCACAGAGATCAAATCCATATGCTCACTAATGACACATGTTGCATCATCCAGAACAAGCTGCCAGCCAAGCGACCAGACGCGGGAGCTCCCTATGTCAGATGCGAGATTCAGGAGCAGCAGTTTGATCGTACTCTATTAGACAGCGGCTCTTCAATCAACCTCCTTCCGGCAACCTTACTTAAGCAGTTCGAGTTTGGCCCTCTTCTTCGAAGAAGAACGGTCCTTCAGTTTGCTGATAGGTCGATTAAGAGGCCGAAGGGGTTATTGAAAGACGTGGTCGTTACCATTCAGGGCCTGAAATTCCCCGTGGACTTCGTTGTGTTGGACATGGAGATCCCTGAGGCGGTAACTGATGCCCCCATCATTCTCGGACGTCCATTTTTTGCTACATCCAAAGCTGTGACCAACCATGATAGCGGGAAGGTATGTTTTCGCGTAGAGGGCGAAACCATACAAATAGAGACGATCGAAGAAATCAAAGCCAGAGAGGTAGAGTGCTCCGAGCAATCCAGTGAAGCAGCGCAGATGACAGAGGAGGAGCTAGACATCCACCAGGTTTGTGATTTTGAGATGACTGATGATGAATCCAGTTGGAAAGATCCCGTAGCACCGACCCTCGCCTTGCCTACAGATTCACTGTATCTCAAGCTCATGGTAGTCGAGAGCCGGGAAAGCACATCCCTGGATGAGGATACATCTGATGCTGACAGTGTTGTGATGAGTGGTGCTGAGGAATTTCAATCATGCTCATCTTCTTCTAATCCCTCAGATTCAGACATTGATTGGGATGACTTTGATGACTATTTACCTTGTCTGATTCCTACTGAGCCAACAACCATGACAGAGTGCGAGCCGGTGCAGTTTATAGTTGATTCAGAAGGCCGCCCTTCGTCAGCAATTCATGCAGAGCGAGAGTTCTCCCATGCAGACCTGGTAGCATTTACACAGACATATCAGAAGCCAGATCTGCCACCTCCCAGTTGTCCAGAACGGAAACCTCTGCCGCAGTCGATGACATACAGATTCCTTGCGGGTGAGCCAGAAATGTACCCAGTCATCATCTCAGCAGATTTGACTGGAGAGCAAGAATCTCGTCTGATGGAGGTTCTTGAAAGAAACCGCAAGGCAATCGGTTGGAGTATAGCTGATCTCCAGGGGCTGAGCCCAAATCTTTGCTCTCACCACATCTATCTTGAGGATAACGCTAAGCCGCCGCGTGAGTTCCAACGACGGCTGAACCTGAATCTTCGAGACGTAGTCATGAAAGAAATTTCCAAGTGGTGGAGCGCCGATTTTATCTATCCCATCTCCGACTCCAAATGGGTAAGTCCGCTACATGTGGTACCTAAGAAGACGGGTATCACTACAGTTGTTAATGAGTCTGGAGAGGAGATCGCTACCAGAGTACCAACTTCTTGGAGGGTCTGTGTGGACTACAGACGATTGAATGAGGCCACCAAGAAGGATCACTTCCCGCTACCATTCATTGATCATATTATCGAGCGGCTAGCTGGGAAGAGTCACTATTGTTTCCTTGATGGGTACTCTGGATACAATCAAGTGGCCATTGCGCCCGAAGACCAGGAGAAAACGACATTCACCTGTCCGTTTGGGACTTATGCTTTCAGACGGATGCCCTTTGGTCTATGTAACGCTCCGGCGACATTCCAAAGGTGCATGTTGTCCATCTTCTCGGACATGGTTGGTGACTGTTTAGAGGTCTTCATGGATGATTTCTCGGTCTACGGCGTCGGGTTTGATGCTTGTCTTGGATGCCTAGACCGTGTGCTCAAGCACTGCATTGAGGTTAATCTTGTCTTATCCTGGAGAAGAGTCATTTCATGATGACTCAAGGGACGGTCCTTGGTCATATCGTCTCCAACAGGGGCATGGAGGTCGATCCGGCTAAGGTGGATATCATCAGAAAACTCAATCCCGCCGTCCAATTTGCGTCAGTTACGGTCTTTTCTGGGGCATGTCGGTTTTTACCGACGGTTCATTCAGGACTTCAGTCGAATTGCCCGACCGCTCACTGACTTGCTCACCAAAGACACCGAGTTTATTGTTAATGATAAGTGTCTTGAATCATTTGAAACTCTCAAGAATATGGTTGTTTCAGCTCCTGTCCTTCAGCCACCCGATTGGTCTCTTCCATTCGAGATCATGACGGATGCTTCAGATTTTGCCGTTGGGGCTGTGCTTGGACAGAGGAGGGATGGATTACCTTTTGCCATTCACTACGCCAGCCGGACTTTGGATGCCGCGCAGCGGAATTACACTGTGACTGAGAAAGAGATGCTGGCCGTAGTGTTCGCTCTTGATAAGTATAGATCTTACATTCTCGGATCTAGAGTGACCATTTACACTGAACATACCGCCATCCGGTATTTAATGGCTAAGAAGGATGCCAAAGCACGTCTCACCAGATGGATCCTTCTACTCCAGGAATTTGATATTGAGATTAAGGACAAGCCTGGAGTCAAGAATGTGGTGGCGGATCATCTCTCCAGATTGGAGAATCTTGAGGAATCTGAGCCCAGCGCACCTATCACTGAGACATTTCCAGATGAGGCGATCTTGGCTGTCACCTCACTCCCGTGGTATGCTGACTTTGTAAACTATCTTGTTGCCAAGACAGTCCCTCAGGGTTGGCCCAGGCAGAAACTTGAGACCTTCCTAGCTAAGGCCAAGTTTTATCATTGGGAGGATCCCGTCCTTTATCTTGAAGGAGGGGATAGTATCTGGAGGAGGTGCATTCCTCAAGAAGAGCAGCATAGCGTCCTCACATACTGCCACAAGCTTGAGGCAGGAGGACATCATTCTGGAAAAAGGACAGTACAGAAGGTGCTTCAATCCGGCCTATGGTGGCCTACTCTCTTCAAGGATTCTGATGAGTTCGTGAAGAGATGTACTGACTGTCAGAAAATGGGAACCTGCGGGCAGAGAGACATGATTCCCATGCAACCTATTCACTTCTGTGAGGTTTTTGATGCATGGGGAATTGATTTCATGGGCCCATTTCCTAAGAGTCAGGGATTCGAGCATATTTTGCTCGCTGTGGATTATGTCAGCCGATGGGTTGAGGCCATCCCCGCCCGAGCCGCAGATGCTAAAACCGTTTGCAAATTTTTGAGGAAAAATATCATTTCACAGTTCGGGGTACCTAGAGTCTTGATTTCAGACGGGGGGTCTCACTTCATCAATGACAAAGTCAGGGCCCTTGCAGACGAGTTCGGCATTGACCATCGGGTTGCCACTCCTTATCACACTCAGACTAATGGTCTTGTCGAAGTATCGAATAGGGAGATAAAGACTATCTTGCAGAAGGTTGTCCGCCCAGACCGAAAGGATTGGTCACAGCTTTTGGACTCGGTCTTATGGGCTTATCGGACTTCTTTCAAGAATCCATTGGGAACATCTCCCTTTCATCTCGTCTATGGCAAGCCGTGCCATTTGCCAGTGGAGATCAAGCATAAATCTTTTTGGGCAGTTACTGAGTTGCTTTTAGATCCCGAGAGTATAGGAGACCAAAGAAGAGCTGAATTGGCAGCCCTGGAGGAACTTAGAGATACAGCCTTTTCGAACAGCTTACAGTACAAAGAGAAAGTAAAGACATGGCACGATTCGCATATCAGCCATAAACAGTTTGAGCCAGATCAGAGAGTATGGTTGTTTGATTCCAGGCTGAAATTATTCCCAGGGAAATTGCAGAGCAAGTGGAAAGGACCGTATGTGGTCAGGAAGGTACATGACAATGGCAGCATCGACATATCCGAACCGTCATCTTCCTCTATCTTCCGCGTCAATGGTCAACGCTTGAAACTATATCTTGATCATGATCCGCTGACCATTGACGTTGCCCCCATTCTTCTGGTATGAGATGTGTCCTTTGACTCTCATCATCTGCATCTCATACATGGTGATCAATTCTATCTTCCGCTATACAGATCCATCTGTTTATATCACTCTGTTGTCTGTTGATTTATTTTCTTATTTTCTTCTTTTCTTCTTTTCCTTTTCCATCTTCTTTATCTATCAAAAAGGTGTCGCCCTGGTAGACAGTTTTCCATACTTAGGATGTACTTTGTCCTAAGTATAGGGGGGCGTGCACCCCGAGTTTTTTTATTCTTTTCGATCCTCTCCATTGTCTCCTCTTCTTGTCTATACTTAGGGATATCTTACCCTAAGTATAGGGGGAGACAATCTGAGTACGATCTGTTCATTCCCACCCTTGACCCTCCCTGCGTTGTGTACAGTCTGCTATACTTAGGATTATTTGATCCTAAGTATAGGGGGACGGTCAACTTCTCATTGATTCATTCATTTATTCTTTTTTATTTATTTAGACTTGTCTATACTTAGTACGAGTTATGTCTTATCTTTTCTCTCCGATCTATGAGGACATAGCTCAAGCTAAGTATAGGGGGGTCGTATATACTACGTATTATACTTTAGCCATAACTCGTACTTTCGTATTTTCTTGATAATATGGCTAAAAATTCTTTAAAATTCATTAATAAAAAGATGTGATTATTCCTCAAATTCTTTTTGTATTTACTGATTAATAAATCAGGTGAAAATGTTTTTGCAAAATGTTTGAAAATAGTTTGAAAATATTTATGAATATCTATTGAAAACTATTTTGAAAATATTTTGTTACACGTTTTCAACCTTTGTAAAAATGTGTGGTTTGTAAAACTTCTTTTCTTTGTGTGAAATAAAATGTTTGAAAAATGATTTGCAAATGGTTTGAAAAATGGTTGCAAAAATATTTTGAATAATCTATATATACTGTTTGAAAAACCTTTGCAACATGTTTTCAAATGAGTGTAAAATGTTTGTAAAATTTATTTTGGACTATAGTTTTCAAAAATTGTGTGAAAAATTGTTTTCAAATAAGTTTGAGGAATATACACATCACACCAAAATCCACTATATATATGTATAAAATTGACCTCTTACCTTGTAAATTCTTAAAACCCACTTCTTGTATATATAAGAAGCACTCCCGTGTACATATTTTTAACCTAGCTTTTAGCCAAAAACTTTTTGTTTTCAAAAATCCCAAAAATATTTGCAAAATTAAAATCCAGAAAACATTTGAAAAATCTTTTTGAAAAATACAAAAAAATGCATCTGCATATGCATCATCATCATATTTCAAAAACCCATAAAAAGTTCAAAATCTTGAAAATTGCATCACAAAAATATTTTTTGCATGGCATTTGCATGGCATTTGCATTTCTCGGATTGAGTTTGATAGTTGAACAAGTCTAAGTAAAATCCGGAGATTGGAGCTTGATTGAACCTTAAAATCTACCTAATAACAGGAACCTTATAGGAACTGAGTTTGAGGTACTTCAGGTCTAGTTGACTTAATTCTTTGAGGATCACGAGACTTGGTTCAATGGATTCTTGACTGCCTAAGTAGAGTATTTCGGAGCACACGCACGACTCTTGTTGATAATGACCTAACTTGGACACCCGCACCTTTCACATGGCTCAACTAAGTTGGAGTGGTGAGGGGATTGGATTTGCCGGTATGAGACGCACACAAGTGGAAACATTTGTCCTCATCTAGGGAGGGAAGTGCACCCCAACCCGTCCAGTGATTAGGAAGTCTAAAGACAGGAGGTTGTGGGTTACGATAAAGCTTCAAAAGAGGGATAGTCTACTGGCTCAAGAGGAAAAACTCCTTATGTACATGCTGCTGTGAATAGTATTTCAAAAAAAAAAAATGTTCAGGCATGTACAAAAATAAAAGCCTGCAAAGTATGTACAAAGTCAATAAGCAAGCTTGAGCATCAAAGTCATATCATGTGAGCCTGCAGCAGGATGACTTGACTACACTGGTCTTGTATCCCAGGATAGGTAGCTACACTGGCTACCGTCCATTCTTCTCTTCACCCCCTCCTCTTGAGCTGGTTGCCACTTGAGCTTAGAAGGGAATACCCCGCTCCTCGAGGATGGAGTTGCTGGATTGGGGAATCACTGGGTTGTCGTACTGGAGAAGTCAGTTTCTTTGTCATTCTAGTTGGGGAGAGCCACCATCACTTACACTGTACAAGTCAGATTCATGGTCGTAAGAGTTTGCGTATGAGTTGAAGTATTTCTGACCTGGCTATTGAGGAGACTTGAACAGAGTTTTGGGATTCTCAAGGGCTGTTGGATTTCAGACACGGTTCTCACTAAGGTTCCGCCCACACTAAAGTTCCAAAGGTACGACTTAAGCTCCAAACTTTGATTTTGTGAAGACAAGTTTGATAATTGAATAAAATCCAAGTTCTTCTTTTTCTTTTCTTTCTTTTCGTTTGCACTTATTGCATAAGTGTTTGCTAGGGACTAGCAAAGGTAAAGTATAGGGGGATGATGAATCCACATTTCATCATCTTTATTCTATCATTTTGGCATCAAAAACCCTAGCAAATGCCTGTAAATAGCATTAAATAGAGCATCTTAGCATTCATGCATGTGCACTCAGATAGTGTCTAAAATACTGTAATTAAGGCCAAAATTATAGAATAAATAAAGAAAAGAAAAAGAATAAAATATTGTAAATATTTTATGACCTAAAACCCCCGAGACCTAGGCATCTTGATGAATAGGTCGACAAGGAATAAAGTAGGGGGAGATAAGGGCCAAAACACAGATAAAATACCTATACATTTTATTCATTCTTTATTCATTTTGGGACCTAGTTTTGGTTCCACTTTTTGTACATCAAATAAAGAAACTTTGTACATGAAAGTTGTAGATAATTTTATAAAGGAAATACAAAATTGATTTCATAGAAAAATAATGTACAGATAAAAAGTTATGGTCTGAATAAAAATCCAGAATGCCAACTTCCCAGACCCGTATATCACAAATAAAAACTCCAAATGCAGCGTACTCACCTTTAATTGTATATAGAAGAAAATAAGCTATTTAATGACGGTGGTTTCGCATTTGGCGGAGCTACGGTTTGAAAGTTGAGTTTTGGACCCCTATTGTACACTTGTACTGAATAAAATATTCAATTTATTCTTTATTCATTATTTATTCATTTTTATATAATTTTGTAAATATTACTTATAATATATATGTGCATTAAAATTAAAATAAAATGCAAAGAAAAATAAACATAAAAATACTTGTATAAAGACTACAGAGGTATACTGCCTATATCTATACCTGTACAAAATACTCTTAGATTTTATTCAATATACAAAATACATCAATAAAAATAAAATAAAAATATATGTGTGTATATAAAAGTATTCTACAATTTTATAAAATACTAAATAAAAATAATAAAAATAAAAATACAAAATAAAAATAAAAGAATACAATATATAGAATAATATACCTATATAGGGGTATAAAGGCAACTTGTAAAAATATAACTCATAAAAATAAATAAAATCATAATAAAAATAATTTATAAAATTTTAAACATTTTTTATTTTATAACCAAGATTTAATTAATTCATTTTCTATTTTAAAACGAATTAATAAATCATTTTTTCCAAGGTTTTTCTGGTTGGTCCACGTGACCAACCAGCTTCAGCCCTTGGTTGACCTTGGTCAGCTCTCTGACCGAGGTCTGTACATGGCAGACTTGCGTTTTCTTGGTATCTTCTCTGAATTTTGGAGGTCGCGCCATGCATCATCTCATGAATCTTTCTTCTGCAACTTTGTTCCCCTACCATCCACCTAGCTCGCCGACCTAGAAGATCCCCTCAGATCTTCGTGGCGCACCCGTGATCGCGCCTCGAAGTTCGCTTCTCCACCATCTTTCAAAAGACCACCCGCTTCTTTCTCTTCCTCTTTGAACCACTCCACGGCCTGGCTTAGACATCCAGGGGGTACTTGCGGGTCTCCGGTGACAGGGGAGCTCACCCAGCCCTTTGTAGAGGTACGTCGACGCCAGGAGTAGGATTCCAAGCTACCTCCGGCCACTTGGCCGTCGAGGTTCTACCTTGGGCTCCTAGCCCTCGAGGTCCATTTCTTCTTCATTTTTTTTTGCTTTGTTTTACTTGCCTTAGGGTATAGACTCAATTACCACCCTCCATTTCGCTCGTTATCCATCCAATCACCTACGCCGCCACCTCGCCGGAGCAAGCTCCGGCGAGCTCATTTTCACGCCATTCACTATTTAGTTTGCTCGTGCTTGCTCTGGGACCACCGTCTGCCGCTGTGCGCTTTGATTGCAGGTACCAGGTGCAAGGAGGACCTCATCTGGGGTCAATTTTGTCGAGGTCCGACCATCCCTGGAGCCGCCTCCCTTCATCAACTCTACGGCGGCGCTCCGGCGAGCGACCCGCCATTTTGAAGCTGCCAATCGTTCGAGGAGGCTCCCAGGTGTCGTCCGGGGCGTTTTGGAGGAGCTCTAACGTTGGAGGAAGCCCATCATCGACGGAGGAAGTTCAGCTCACAGCTGTTCTTCCTCTGTTCTTGCTGGATACCTTCGCACCGTCGATCTCGCCCCCGTTCTTGGCGAGCTACAACATCCCTTGGATCATTCCCCACGGCCAGCCGTTCGATTGAGCATCGCCATCTAATCTGAGCCGTGGATTTTGAAGGGGTATCGCGAGCTGCGGGATCGACACGTGTCGTAAGTGAACTCGCACCCGCCGTTGGATCGCCCTTTTATTGGGCATTTTGCATAGTGAGCCCAATAACTTTTGTATTTATTACTTAAGTCTAAAACTTTCCTCGGTAGCTTTTAAATTTTTAGGGGAATTTGCAGCTAGCCCCCCCCCCCCCCCCCCCGAATTTTGTAATATTGCAGAAGTATCCTCCCAGGCGCACGTGCTCTGGCACGTGTTTCTTGGGAATTTTGCGGACATAGTCTCGTGAATTTTGCCTTTAATATTCAGTCCAGCGGTTATTTTATTAAGTCATATATTCTGTGGATAATTTGCACGAACAACCCTGATCTTAGGGATTTTGCATTTAGATCCTCCCCAGGCGCATGCCTTGCACGCGCGTGGGTGGAAGTTTTGCAAGAAAGCCCCTGCGGCTTTGGGCATTTGCGTTTAGTCCAGAGAATATTTTATTCAGTTGATAATTTTTGGTAAAAAATTGCAGGCGTGCCCCCATAGTTTTATCTATTTGCATACAGGTCCCTGCCAGGCCTTTAATTTTTGTATGCTTGTTGTATTTATTTAACCTATCATTTCATATCCAAAAATTCCACAAAAATAGGGTTTAGTTTCTGGACACGTGTACTTCCACGCTATCATTTTAGTTTTTGATTTTATTTTATTTTAGTATTTATTAAAAATCAAAAACAAGCTTTTTGTGTACTTTCTAGCTTAGAAATGCCAAAAAAATATTAAAACCCCTCCAAAAAATTCCAAAAAAATTACCTAGTATCTATTATATCCTATTTTAGTGTCAGTCCAAAAATCATTAAAAATCTCAAAAGAAAAACACTAAAAATTTAAAAACACTCAAAAACTTCAAAAAAATATGTAAAATAGTAGAAAACTCCAAAAATCAAAAACTCAGTTCCTGTTTGTTCCCTATTTTGTCCTTTTTATTTGAAAAATAGTGTGAAAATTTTTAGCTACTAGTTGCTATTTTTAAATCCCATTTTACTCACAGCCAGCACCCTTTCCACTGTTTTGCCTTATTTCAGCATTTAAAAATACCAAAAACACCTTGAAAAATCCCCAAAAATCACAAAAACAGTAAAAAAACCCTAAAAATACCAAAAATATTTAATTTCTGAATTTTTGGTTATTTTTGCACCTTTTTATAAATACTTCATCTTGTCTTTTATTAAATTGTCTTTACTTTCCAATATTGAAAAAGAAACAAAAAAAAATATAAAATATAAAATTATAAAAATCAGAAAATTAAAATCAAAATACAAAATTAAAAATTAAAATAAAATAAAAAAATTTTAAAAATTAAAAACCCACAAAAATTACTTTGTTTGCTTGCTTAGTGTAGACACTTCACACACACACACACACTGTCGCACATTTTTGTGAACTACCTTGTTTGCTCCCTGTGTTCGAACTCTCTGCATACTTGTCACTATACACCATTTGTGCAGAGTTAAAAATAAATTTAAACTCCACATTAGTTCTAATTTATTGATCTTTAGTGTGGTTTAA
>JAZKJV010005030.1:0-179703 GCA_037367405.1 Ottelia alismoides
GGAGGGAACCCTTGCGTGAGGCATCCGGCATCAGCATGTGGAGGTCTTTGGAGAGCACCTTGGGAGTGAGGAACACAATTTGGAGATTCATCTGGAGCTTTAGAGCCTTTCAACCTCCAAATCTGTCACTGGTCGTCATCGAGCTTCGTTTTCTTCATCAGTTTACGCAGCTAACCTACAGGAGTGTGCCTCCCTCTTCAGGAGGTTATTCTGGCGGAGATTCTCGAGCCTCAGCTGATCGAACTTTGTCGGAGGTTGCCTTCAATTCAGTTCTTCCAACGACACGTGGAGTGGCATGATCAAGAAATTCTTATTCATAATTATATCATGGCCATTGAAAAAAATGCCAAATAGCAGTCGTGGATCCTATGTCTAGATCAGATATGAGCCATCCATGCTAGCCTCATGCCCAACCGTTAGATCAAAACCTCAATGAAGATCAGCCGTTTGCTTCTCCACGTGTATCAAGGGTAATATTGCACTTCAATCTTGCATGTCATTTTTTTGAAAATAAGGCCCCATAGGGACACGTGTTTGTTTGTAGTTCATTGAATAATTACACTTATTTCCTTAGCATTAATTTTATTTGTGCTTCGGTCCTATTAGAACTGCAAAGTTGCTTCGTACGTGATTTTTGGTCATTTTACAATAAAAGTCCATGTATTTATTTGTTATAATTTGGACCTTAGAATTAAAATATTTGCAATTGAGTCCAATCCAGCGCTACTCAGGCCTCCGCCTGCATATTCTAGGCATATTGCACATTGAGCCCTCTACTTTCCCTATTTGTTCATCATTTAATCCATAAATTATATTTTCTTGCATCCTTACATATGTGTACTAGCATTTATTTGCATGATTAAAATGAATTTAAAAATAACAAACAACCACAAAAAATTCAAAAGATTCATAGTGATTCCTGTTAAGTAGCATTTGCATTATTAATTTTTATTTTGTATTTTCATTATTTCTCTTATTTTTAAAAATTCAAAAATAGCATAAAAAGTCCTTGTCTGCATTTCAAAATAAAAAAATAAAAATCTTCTTGAAAATTTCAAAAAATCTTGTTTATTTATTTTGCTTTGATTTAATTTTTATCTTTTCGTATTAATATTCTTTAAAAATACCAAAAATTAATAAAACAATAAAAAATAAAATATTCGTAGAAAATTCAAAAAAATTAAAAATAGACTTCTAGAAAAATTGAAAATTCTTCTTCATGTCTTTATATTTTTCATTAATTTTTATTTGTTTTATATTTTAAAAATCCAAAAACATTTGCATTATTTTCTATTTGCATTATTTTTCATTTTCCTTTAAATCCTTAAAATTTTGATAAATTCAGAAAAAAATATAAAATTATTAAAAAATTATCAAAAACCCAAAAATAAATTTATTTAAATTTTCTATTTATTTTTAGTATCTTCTAAAAATACTAAATTTTGCATTTTTCTTCCTTTTCTATTTGTTTCTTTCAAGTATTTGTATTTTCTTCTATTTTCAAAAGATAAAAACATTGCAAAATTTAAAAATCATGAAAAATATAAAATCAGAAAATGAAATAAATATATAAAATATTTAAAAAATTAATAAAAAATTGAAAAAGACAAAAAGCTTCAGAAAAACCAATCTAGTTTGCTTTTTTATTCTTTGTTTTATTTCATTGATTTTCATTGATTTAAATACCCTTAATATTTTTGTAGTCTCCCATAGTTTTATCAAGTATGCTTTGTAGGTAAATAAATAGAACTCATAGTTCTTATGCTGACATTCTTATTTTTTGAATGTTGGCTTGAGCTGATAGACTGATAATAAATAATTTTTGCTTGAATTGGGAATTTTAGGGGTTACAACGATAATTTAGATATTAATTAATTAATCCCCAGAAGAATCTCATTCAACAATGAGTACTTCTCAGATGAATTAAAGGAATGCCTTAAAGAGAGAGGAATTGGTGTCCAATCTCACTCCTCTTAGAACTCCACAACTAAATGATGTAGCTAAAAGATGCTGCAGGACCATCATGGGCATGGCCTGATCAATGACGAGTAAAGCACATTTACCTCTTACTTTCTTGAAATATGTAGTAGAGACTTTAATATACATTGTTAATAAGATTCCTAGCAATCTTGTACCTAAAACCCATCTTGAGCTTTGGTTTGGAATCCAGACCAATGTCAGACACTTGAGGATATGGGGTTGCTTGGTCCATGCTAAGAATCTGGGCACAAGTAAGCTAGAATCTCACATTAGAGAGTGCTACTTCATCGTGTAGGTGAAGGATGGTATTGGATATCAGCTTTACGACCCTGAGACTCAAAAGGTATTCATCTCTAGGGATATGAAATTTGTAGAGGACGATTTCCTTAAGAGTCAAGATAAAAATGAAGTAAAGGAACTCATTGAGTTCTATGAGGATATTGAGGTTCCTAAACTAGAAACATAAGAGATAAATGAAGAGGAAACACATGTACCTCTTTGAAGGAGTTCGATGGTGGTAATACAACCTAAAAGGTACTGATTCCATGTATCATAGAGTCTGACAGTGATCCTACTTGATATGATGAAGCATCTCACGGATCATGATATGGATAGATGGATGTTATCCGTGAAGTCTAAAATAAACTCCATGCACAATAACAGTGTATGGAACCTAGAGGATCCACATGAAGGGGTAAAACCCATGGAGGTGTAAATGGATCTTCAAGAGAAAAGGGGACCTGAAGGGAAGGTAGAGATCTTTAAGGTATGGCTCATAGCCAAGGGTTACATACAGAGAAAAGGCATCAACTATGTTGAGACACTCTCTCTCGTGGTCATGCTCAAGTCCATCTAGGCATTTCTAGCTTTAGTTGCACATCTTGACTATGACATCTGGCAGATGCACGTCAAGACTATGTTACTCAATGGATACCTCAAGGAGGATAAGTATATGGAGTAGCCCTAGGTCTTGAGGAAAGAAAAGTGTGCAAGATACAGAAGTCCATGTAAGGGCTCAAACAAGCTTCTTGTAGCTGGAACATTAGATTTGTTATAGGATTTCATCAAATCTTATGTTCCATATGCTACAAGAAGCTTAGTGAGAGAGCCATTATGTTCATTGTGCTTTACATAGATGACATCCTTATCATTATAAATGATACATGATTAATACCTAGTGTTAAGGTCTGTATGTCTCACATCTTCGAGATGAAAGATCTTGGAGAATCCTCTTACATCTTCGGTTTAAAACTATTCTGATACAGAGAAAAGTGGATTTTGGGATTGTCCCTAGATGGGTACATCAAGAAAATCCTGGAATGATTCCATATGGAAAATTTCAATAAAGTCTTTCTTCCCTCAAGATATGGTATCCACCTATCTAAAAGGATGGATCCTCAAAGCATTGACGAGAAGAAGACATGGTTGGATCACCAATAGACATCATCTACGGGAAACCTTAATGTATGACATGATGTGCACAAGGCCGGATATCTGCCATGTAGTGGGAGTGTTACGTTGTTACCTATCCTGTTATGGTGAACAATACCAGAATTCAATGAAGAACATCTTCAAGTATCTAAGGCGGATGCAAGATTACATCTTGGTCTATGGAGATGGTGATCTCCAAGTCTTAGGATACACATATTCAGACTTCCAATCTGACATCGATGACAAGATGTCAACTTCAGGGTTCATATTTTTGTTGAACGGTGGTGTAGTGAGTTGGGGAAGCAAGAACCATGACATCACAACTGATTCGACAACAAGATCTGAATAGATTGGCTCATCAGATGTTGTGATAAAGGCAGTGTGGTGTGCAAGTTCATATTGGAGCTAGGCATAGTCATCTTTGATACTCACATGTCATTGCTCTACAGTAATACAAGAGCAATAGCTCAGGTGAAGGAACCCATACGACATCAATAGAGCAAACACGTGAAGAGGAAATACCACATCATTTGGGAGATTCAGAAGCATGGTGACATATTCATCACAAAGGTGGCCACTATCGACAACATTGTTGATCCACTTACCAAACCTTTTTTGCATAAGGTTATGATCAACATGTAATGAGTATGGTTTATGGATTTTACCAGAATAGTTGTGAGGCCTAGTGGGACATTGTTGGACATGTGAGACCTGAGAAAATCACTGCTACATTAAATGTTATTATAATCCATTTATATATCAATGAAAGTTATTGATTTTAACTCCCTATTTACGATTAAAGAATGCATACAGTTATAAGTATCCTTCATACAATTAGGCTTATGTACCATGGCCATCTTGATAATCATACATTTGTTGATTCAATGGTTAGATCATAGAGGTTGATGTTGAGAAGATATTTCATGACTTAGATTGAGAACACATCCAACACTATCAAATGATTGTCAAGAAAAGATCTGTAGCTTGAGAAGGAGATGGCAATCCTTACTCCAAAGGTTGATATCCGATCAACCTCTTGATGCATGTACTCTGCATAGGAATAAAGATTCAAAAATGTAAGATGTGTTAATTCTAAGGGTTGAGTTGGCGAGATTGAGATAGCTAAGACCTTCGTCATATGTTTTCACAATATAGGCACACATCAATTTGACCAGAGAGAGATGTACAATATATGTTTGTGTATGTACATTAGGCAGACCATTATGTTGATGACCTAATCATGATCTATATACTGACGAGCTAGTGTGCATACGAGGGCATATGACTAATACAATCTCTCAAAGGGGTCATACAAGTTCGCTACCGAATTGGAAGACATGAGCTCACTAATGATATATTGGGACCAACCAAATTCCATCGATGGTCATCTCTCTTTAGAAACAAGGAATGATTTGTGGGTATGATATATGCTTTAGGAAATCATATGATCGATACCAACTCCTAGTGATCAAATGAGAAACATAATGATAAAACCCTAAAGGAGACAATCCAAACTTTGATATTAATTTTTGATTTAATCATGGTATTCCAGTATAAAGAATGTACAGATTTTAGGAATGATCGAGGGTGATGTGATCTTAAAAAAATTGTATAATATGACACTTCTATTATAAGGGAGTAATGGGATGGGTTTGTATTTTAGTAACTCCTCTCAGTAGATTAGGTATCCTATCTTGATCCAATTGTTGACATTGTTTCGAATATGATTTAGATGCAATGATAAGAAGGGATATCAAGATTGACATGATCAGACATCTCTGAGTGGGTCTTCTAGATATGGATATGAGACAATATCTCACTATCCACGTCACTATACATGGAAATATACAACCACCTCGACCTTATCTCCAACTATCTGAGGAAAAGGCACACATTTCTTGAAAGAGTTCGAGAATTGTTCCATGAGTAATTTTATCAAAACATTAGAAAATTTGAATAATTAAATAGTATTCGATTATCATAATTAATGTGTACAGAAATATCTGGGATAATTTAATTGGATTTAATTATCATGGATAGAATTAATATGGATAACACTATTCTCAATAATCATGGATAATGTGGATATGATCCATAATATACTGGAGAGTGCTAATTGTGATTGAGATTCACAATTTGTATATTAATATGGATTGGATTCACATTACATAATTTAATGTAAACATACTTTACATTAAATATTAGATGAAAGAATTTAATTCTCAATAGTCAATAGTATAATTGCAATTATTAAAAATAATTTGGAATTGTTTGTTGATAATTCAAATATTCAATCAATTATTATAATGGTTTAATTAATTTGACTCATTCCATTACCTAGAGTGGATGTCCATGGGTGCTAAAACCATGGTTCACATACACACTATATTTAGTAAATGGATAGAGCCTCTTTTTATTAAATCTACTTATCAATTAATTTTTTATTTGGAAGTTATTTCAAATTATCTCTTTGTGTTTTCTTTTGTATTTACTATAAACTTAGAAAAAAACATAAATTAATCTAAACCAATAATTAGTGAGAGCACATGGATTGGGATCCATGGAAAGAAACAAAAATCAATCTAAACCATTTATCAGTGTAACTAGATGGATTGGGATCCATGGACTTCCAAACTTATATAAAAAAGATGCCAACCGTAGCCATCTTTGCACTAGTTGAATACAATTGTTGCATTAACAAAACTCTCTCTCTATCTCTCTCTCTCTTTCTCTACGCACGTCCACTCTCTCTCTCTCCATAACCTTGGTGGAGATTGCTGATGTCATTGTGCTTCCAGACTATCGGCTCCGAGAAACTCATTCTTCTTCAGTGCCTCATGCTCATGAAGATGAAAATAGATTTTTTAATATGAAATCACGAGGTTTCATGCCTGGATTATTTCTTGGTATTGCACGGAGCACATGTCTCATCAACACGCCTGCAAGTGCACTTTCATCGGATCGGACTATAGTCAAGAGGCCTCTTCACTTTAAGGATTTGGATCACAACCACACTTATAGAGGAAATCTTAAACTCATGTTATCTGAATGAATTGACAAGGGAAAGGTTACTGAGTCATGTGATTTCATTCTTAAATATTTTTGTTTTTATGCTGCCATGCCAACTAGTACAGCTAGTTGACCTAGAGTAGGATTTGATTTGATCTCCATGATTCCAAGATATATGAGGCTATCACCTTTCATTCATCATGTTAGAGCATGTCATCTCTAAAAAGGGAATGGAGATCGATGATGCCAAGGTGGATGAGATGAAGGAACTTGACCCACTAACCAATGTAAAGTCAGTGAGGTTGTTCTCAAGGTACTTTGGATTTTATAGAATAGTCATTTAGGATTTTCAAATATTTCTCACCCATTAACTGAGCTATTAGAAAAGGATACCGAGTTTAATGTAGATCGCAAATGTTTGGAGGTCTTTTGAGCTCCTGAAGAGGAAGGTTTATGACTCGCCCATCTTACAAGCTCCTAACTGATCTCTTCCCTTTGAGATCATTACTAATGTGTTAGATTTTACCATAGGTATTGTGTTACGTGAGAGGGAGAGAAGGGATTCTATTTGCAATCCACCACATGAGTAATGTTTGGAGCCCGTACAGAAAAAATTGCATCATGATCAAAAAGGAAATGCTTGTAGTGGTATGGTCCCTCAAGAAGTTTAGGTCTTATGTTTTGGTCTTTAAGGTGAAAATATCACTTATCACATAGTAATTAGGTACTTAATAGAAAATAAGGACGAGAAAGCACATCTTCTTAGGTGGATTTTGATACTCCCAGGAGTTTGATTTGGAAATTAAGAATAAATCTGGAGTGAAGGATGTTGTAGCTGACCACCTTTCCCGAATTGAGTAGAAGGATTCTTCTGACATTGAGCAGATTTGAGAGACCTTCCCAGATAAGTCAATTTTTGTTATCAACTCACTCCTCTTGTAAGACAACATGGTGAACTACCCTGTCTCTAAGCAGGTTCCCCATGGTTGGAGTAGGAGTAGTATTGATCGACTGAAGTCGGATTCGAGGAGATACCACTATGAGGATCCGTTACTTTTCTTTGAAGGGTAGGATTGTGTCTGGTGGATGTGTATTCCTTAGGAGGAATACTAGAGTGCCCTTAAGTATCGTCATTCACTTGAAGTTGGAAGACACCATTCGGGGAAGGGAACTATGCACAAGGTACTCCAATGTGGATTGTATTGGTCGACCGTGTTTAGAGATGCCTTTGATTTTATACGGGCGTGCCCAATCTGTTAGAGCATGGGAGGGACAGTTGTATACAGAGACAAGATGCCAATGCAACTGGTGTTTTTTTGTGATGTTTTTGATGGATGGGGCATAGCTTTTATGGGTCCTTTTCATAACAACCAAGAACATGAGTACATCTTGGTAGCGATTGACTACTTGTCTAGATGGGTGGAGGCTATCCCAAGTCGAGCTGTAGATAGAAAGATTGCATGTAAGTTTGTAAAGGATCATATCAATGCTAGGTTCAAGGTACCAATGTTTATATTTTTTGATGTGGGTAGCCACGTTATGAATCTATATTTGAGATCATTAGCTAAGGACTATGGATTTGAGCATAGAGTTACTATTACCACTTACAGTCGAACGACATGAAGAGGTTTCAAATAGAGAGGTGAAGAGCATTCTTAAAAAGTTGGTTCATCCTGACAAGAAGAACTGGTCCCGGTTATTGGACCATGTTCTGTGTAATTTATTAGACAACCTACAAGGCTTCACTCAGTACTTTACATTTCCTAATGATCTCTAGAAAGCCATGATATTTCATCGTGGAGTTAGTTCAAAAATTAGAATGGGCAATCAAATAAGTGAATTGGAGTTGTCACCTAGGTAAGCTTTGTCGAAACTTGAACTTGAACCAGATGTACGACAATAGTTTGATCGATAAGGATAAGGTTAAGAAGTGGCATGATTTGCATATTAGGTGCAAGGACTTTATCCTAGGACAAAAGGTATGGTTCTTTATCACCAAATTGAAGATTTTCCACTGGAAGCTCAAATCTAAATGGATGGGTCCCTATATAGTTAAGGAAGTGCACATCATCGAACTGTAGAGATAGCCGATCTCACAAATGGTGCACATTCCTTTCTAGTCAATGGACAATTTGTTGAAGCACTTCGTCGATTCCAAAGAACAGTTAGTCCAAGTTGCAGATATTGACTTCATACAAAGCGATTACCATGTAGATACTTCAGACAACTCTTCGTGAAGATGCATCATACAGATTCAGTAGATGAGAAGATTCACCTATTCTTACTTACTTACACATTTGTTTTGTTAATGTTTTTTAAATTTAGGCTCCATCTTCTATAAACAATCACTCCTTATGTAGTCTATTTAAAGCATGAGTATATTGGGTCCTCAACTATTGTTTATAAATGATTTTGGTCTTTCAAGCCATTTCATTGGCCCTTCCCTTTGTCCATACATTCCTCATACTTAGGTTAGTACCAACCTACGTATTGGGGGGTCGAGCTTTTTCTATCCCTATTGATTCTCTTCTATTCTTTTGTAGCTGATCCTTTAGTGCTTCTTCCTATACTTAGTCTATTTAAATCCTAATTATAGGTGGGTTGTTCCTTTTTCTCTCTCCATACCTTTCTTCCTCTTTATTCTTAGTAAGAGCTATGTTTTTTTTATTTCACTTGGTACCATGAGGGCGCAACACTATCTAAGTATAGTGGGGTGTATATACATATTGCATATATACTCTATTCATAGCTCATACTTTCACATGTTTTACATATTATTATGGGGCTATGTGCATAGTAATTTGAATCTGATTTATAAAAATGATTTATAAAATTTGGAAAACTCCAATTTATGTGGCATGGTTTGTACAAATATTTTGCAAATTATTTTGAAAAGGGTACACTTTGTTTTGACACATTGCTACCTTATTTTGTATATATTTTTGAAAAAGATATTTTTTTGGAAAATTAAAATCATAAAAACACTAACTAATCGAGTTGGACTAATCCCTGACACTTACACATTCACACAAGAGATGTGAAGTTTTGGACACTTGGTTTATGAGGTCTTAAAATTCAGAGTTAACTAGCTTTAGTCATTAGGGTATGAATCAATAATTCACACTTCCCTAGTTTGAAAGATATGTGTGCTATATCACATACTTAATCTCTACATTAAAGAATATGACCCACACCTCACATGCACGACTACAGTTATGATGTGATGAGTCAAGGTTTTACTTGAGAAATTAGAAAGGGGGTTTTGAGTTTGGACCTGATCTTGTGATGCTCGAGGAGGGGAGAAAATCAATGAAGGCTTCTTGGAACTTGAGTGTCAGCAACTTAGCTAGTATGAAAATAAGGTTCTTGTACTAGTCTTTAAAAATGACCTAAGTGCCAAGGTTTGATGAAATTAAATAAAAATATTGATTAGTGATTGCCAAATTGGTAAAAGTAGTGGAGCTAGCAACAAATAACAGAAAAATAAAATAAAGAGAAATAAAAGATCTCACACAACAAAGATACATTCAAAAGAGATTCCACCAAAGGTGAGCGCTCCCAACCTTTCAAAGTATCCACTTGGACCAATATTTTAGGCTTTTAGAGTCGGGGTAGCACCATAAATGTGCTCTGCATCGTATAGTGATACAAGTCTGGGAGGTCTAAGGTATAATAGATACTCAAAAGAGATACAACCCAGTACATCCTCAAAATATAAGTGTAGATGACAGCTTTCTCTTGACGGGACACACTAATCAACACCAAAATACTTATGTTGAGTTAATAAGGAACTTGAGAGGATCCTTGTTCCAATGAGAGGGCGAGAAGCAAAGACACTAACCTATGCCCTCCTTAAACTGGCGGAAGGAGGCATTCCTTTCCTTCCACCAGGAAGAGTTAGAGTTCTAACCCTATGGTAGGACCTACGGTCCAGTGGAAAATCTAAGGTAGATAGTTACTTTGAGGTGTAGGCCTTCCAAAATGTAATGAAGGTTTGCAAAGGCTTCCTCAGGCTGGATGGAGATTAGCCCTTGATGAATATGTGACTCATCGCTATAAAAGAGGACAATTAAGCTCAATTACCGAGAATTCCTTGGAATTTAATCATATAAATTGCACAATTATCATTCATGTATGAGTAAATAATTTTCGCATTTTTTTCATTTATCATTACATCAAAATGAGGAGCCAAGAATCCAGTGTACAATTAATCTGTAAAACAGCTAACTTCATTGAATGCTAATGATTTTATTCTAACTCCAAGTCATGTAAAAACAACTCCATTGTGTACAAATTACGAAACTTAATCTATGGAAAATCGGTAAAAAATGCTAACATGTACATATATGAAATAATCTCAAACCCTAATTTCAGAAAATATGGATGGAAACGATGATATCTTTCGCATACAATGTCCAAATGAACTCTACTTACTTTTGAATTAATGTACGTTCAAATATCCACAAATCAAGACTAAATTCAAAAGAATGAAAATTCATTTGTGAAAATTGGGTTTTGGGGCCTAATTGTGCATTTAACATATTTGCTAATTTGACCCATCATTTCTTGTGCTTATTTCACTCACTTTGATCTTTTATTTTTCATTTCTTTAATTAATTCATTAATTTAATAAATTACAAAAAAAATAAAAATATGAAAAATAAGAAAAATAAGAAAAGCAATAAAAAAGACTTATTCTGACTCGAGCTTATTGACTAGGTCCACTTGTACATAATTAACTCCCTAATTTTTCTAACCTATTTAAAACCCACAAAAATTCCAAAAAACTCACATCTGAGCCCATTGCATCATATCATAGCATAGTTGATTTTTGCATGTATCAGAAAATGAAATAAAAATTGCAAAGCCAAAAATTGGTATTTTCTGTATATAAACTGCCACTAAAAAATCATATCTTGCATTATGCATTCCATTGGCACTTGGGCCATGATGAACATTGTAGATCACATTAAGATGAACACATTTCATGTCGGGTACTTTTGCATCCAAGTCTGTTTTCTATTTGTTATCTATTTATTTATGTAATTTTCATGCATGGTCAGCATCTGCTCAACTCTACACCATATGGCGCACTCCCAGTGGAGCCACCTGACTCCTGGTTAGCTCCTCTCTCTCTCTCCTCCCGTGCAAAGCATGTGGCGAACTTAGCCCCCTGGTCACGTGCTAAGCATGTGACCCTTGTCTCTTACCTCATACGTGCCCTGCACAGGAGGCTCCTCTCCCTTCGCCTTGTGTCGTCGAGCTACTCTGCCTAGCACCACCTCTCCAGCTGCCCTAACCCATCTCCGGCCAACCACCTGCAGCCTTCAACCGCATGGAGCAATTCCACTGCAATTCTCCCTCTTCCTATCATATCTCCTCCCAATGACCACCCATTGTCGGAACTTCTCACTTTCTCTATCCCCAACCTAGTCCCTAACCAAGCCTATCTCAAGTGCCCTTATCTGAACACCACCTCTATCCTCCGATCGAAAACACAACTTTTGATGATCCCTCTCCCGCTATCCTATCTCCTGCAATAGTCTTATCCCCTCCAATTTCATCGCTAGTGAAAGCCACCTGATGCCCATCCCCTGTTAAAGACCAACTATTGTCAACCTGCAAAGATCATCCACCGTTGGAAAGAGAGAGAGAAAGAGCCACCTTAGAGCTGCCACTACCTGCGAAGGAATAGGAGCCCCTCCGCACTACTTCAACGGTGACAGCGCCATGTGTAGGGGTTCGCCCTCGATAACTCCTCCTATTCCTCACGGTGAGATCAAAGGCACCTCCACCTCATTGCAGCTGGCTCCAGCCGCTGCCCTACTCCCGCTCCATCACCGTCGAGCCACCTTCCAAGTACTACTCTTCCACATTCTCATCTCCTCATCCCTCTTCTGATCACATTGTTGTTCCACCTCGCATCGTCTCCTACACTACTCATCTTCTATCCTTCGCTCTACCACCCCCACTCCATCATCTTCATATCCTCCTTTATCGTATCTCCATTGCTCCGCCCTAGCCTACATGTCCTGCAACTCCACTGCCCCCTCCTACGGACCGAGCCACCATCTCCAGGGGTTATATCATCATCGATGCTCAAAGAGGGCCTCTCCTTCTCAAACATCCCCCACAACGTTCTTATAAACGATCACCTGGAGGTCATGCACCAATCATGGACATTAGAGGTTCAAGGCTTTCTCGTCTTAGAGCTTTTGTACTCTACATAAACACTGGGTAGTGGTTTCATCTTCGTCAACAACCAAAGGCCTCGTTGCCACAGATCTCTAGGGGCTTCTCTAGAAGCCCCATCTTCATGATTCGACAATCAAAGGAGTAGCCAGCCCTTCACCCATCGACATTCAACAGCTTCATCTTCACCAACGTCATCATTGATGCAATGCTTCTCTAGGAACCCCGTCTTTGTCTTCATTGACTCCGTCATCGACTCCAGGAGCCTTTTCATACGTAGGCTACGCCACAACCAACATAGTTGACGCCTCCACCAGCATCGTACCTACGCAACCCCGGTGCATAAGAGCACGTCCCATGCATATGCCCTTGAAGAATTTTGCAATGAACCCTACCAGGGGATAGGTATTGCATATGTTCCTCTATGCATAAATTTTGTATTTTATTTATTCTTGTTTTGCATTGAAAACTCTGACTTTGTCATTTATTTAAACCTCAGCATTGCATCTATTATTCATCAAAATTCCATAAATTGTAGAATGACAATTTCACAACACTGTGGCATGTGATTTATAATTTTCTAATATGTAGTTAATTCTTTTTGAGAAAATTGCATATTTTTTCCAATTGATGCTCTGAAATTCATAATTAATTAACCACTTCTTTAAAATTACAAAAAATCAACATTAATAGAATTAGATGTATTCTACATTTTGCCCAAATATCATCTCATTTACATGAATAATTTATCCTACAGAAATCATTTTATGATTTAAGTAATTAATTTTTATAAATTAAACTCAAAACATATTTAGGATTAGGATTTTTCTTATATAGATCATTATTTAACATATCTTAGATAATTTTATCACCAGAAAATAATTACGTTTGATATTTATTAAAATTAATTTATTAAAAAAATGCATTTTCTACATTATTTTATTTATTAATAAAATCTTCTTGCATACATAAATTCCAAAAAAAATATAGTTTCTTAATTTCTTCTTTTTTCACATCCTAACCAAATTTCATAATTGTTGGACTTAGTATGAATGAAAATTGCATTTTAGTATCTAAAATTGGCCAAATTTCATATGCACCCATAAATTACATAAAAAATATATTCAGCCTCGAAGATTGTGCATTAATTTTGATAGACTTAACCTAGGTTGTTCCTTTGCCTCCTTTAGTCGACCTTGGGACTTGCCCATGTTAAATAAACATAGAACCACATCACTTAATTGATTCACTAATTTGTGTGGTTTAATTTCTTGATTGATCCCTACTGCCTAACTACAACACATATACAACATTTCGACATAATGAATATAGGGTTATTTCATGTTCATCAGATGGCACCATAGCCGGGAGGCAAACAACGTAGGTTTTTATATAGAAAATTTAATGTTAGGTTTTTCAAACATTTGGGTATTTTGACTCCCGAACCTTGCCAATGTTCATTTTCCATTTATTTTCTTACATTGACTTATTTTTTATAATTATTTTTTTTTCTTTATTTTTGATTAAATTTTGAGTCAGCTCTTTTACATTTTCTCTCTTATTTTGGTGTGAGTTACTTGACAGACATGGATCATTTTTTGTTCTCGAAATCGATGCATCTTGATAGCCTGTGGAAAAGATAAATAAAATTAAGATCGAGTCGAGTCGTGAGAGAGTGTAGAGTCTAGGATTTGTTTTTAGTATTTTCATTTTTTTATTTGTCATTTTTTCCTATTTATAGTGTTTTCCGTTTGGAATCTCGCTTGTGTAAACAAGACTTGGACTTTTTCTATGGTTTTGTCGGACATGTTTCACTCTCCAGTGAGGGTAGGGACCGACTTGAGTAGTTCGTTGGTTATACCTCCATTGTGGCTATTAGAGCTACTAGGTTTATTTTGCTTGTGCTCATATAATTTAGGACTACACTGCACTTAATGTGACACACCTTAGATCGTTCTGAAAATGGTGCAAAGCATGGGTTATTTACCCTATTTCTGACTCCAAGTTTGTGGCCTTGCTTCATTTGTCTCGAAAAATTTGGGAATTCAGATGGTCACCAATGAGGAGGGGGTGGAGATCGCAACACGATTACCCACACCGTATTGTGTTTCTGTTGATTAAAGATTCCTAAATGCCGCTATCAAGAAAGACCACTTTCCTCTACCATTCATTGATCAGATTTTGGAGAGACTCACAGGTAAAGCATTCTTCTGTTTTCATAACAAGTACTCGGTCTACAATCAGGTAGCCATAGCTCCTGAGTATCAGGAAAAAAACCACATTCACATGTCCATTCAACTCCTATGCATTTAGGCACATGCCCTTCGTGCTCTGCAATTCCCCAAGCACATTTTAGTGGTTCATGATCATCATATTTGTCGAGATGGTGGGACATTTCTTGTAAGTGTTCATGGATGACTTCTCGATCCATGGTGATTCCTTTCATACATGTTTAGAACACTTGGACCGAGTTCTCAAGAAGTATAGGGAGGTTAATTTGGTACTCTCCTAGTAGAAAAGTTATTTTATGGTCACAGAGGGTATCGTATTGGGACACCATCTCCAAAATGGGAATGGAGGCTGATCTTGTAAAGGAGGATGTGATCAAGAAACTTGAGCCACCAACCAACGTCAAGTAAGTGAGGTCTTTCTTAGGGCATGTTGGATTTTATAGAAGATTTATTCATGATTTTTCAAAGATTACCCGCAATTGACTGAGCTCTTAGGAAAAAACATAATTCCATTGTTGATCACTAGTGTCTAGAAGCCTTTGAGGTCCTAAAAAGAAAGATTTGTGAATCGCTTATCTTACAAGCTCCCGACTGGTCTCTTCCCTTTGATATCATAATTGATGAATCAGATTTTACTGTCTGAAATGTTTAGGGGCAGGGAAGAGATGGGATTCCATGTGTGATTCACTATATGAGCAAAGTTTTGGATCCTGCACGAAGAAAGTACACAGTAACTGAAAAGGAAATGCTTGCAGTAGTTTTGGCCCTATAAAAGTTCAAATCATATATTTTGGTATCCAAGGTGGTGATTTTCATTGATCGTACAACAATCGAGTACTTGATGGAAAAGAAGGATGCAAAGGCGCATCTTCTTAGGTGTATCCCGTTAATAAAGGAATTTGATTTGGAAATTAAGGATAAACATGGAGTGAAAAATGTTGTGGTTGATCACCTTTCCCGAATCGAGCTGAAAGATAATCATGATAATTAACATATTCAAGAAACTTTGTCAGACGAGTCAGTTTGCACTATTGACTCACTCCCGTGGTATGCTAACATGGTGAACTACCTTGTCTCCAAGTACGTTCTCCAAGGTCAGACTAGGAGGAGTATTGACTGATTGGAGTGAGATATGAGGAGATACTACTTGGAAGATCCATTCCTTTTCTTTGAAGGGTTGGATTTCGTTTGGCGAAGGTGTATTCCTCAAGAACAATACCAGAGTGTCCTCACACATTGTTATACACTTTGGACTGGAGGACACCATTCAGGAAAGAGAACCGCACAAAAGGTACTCCAATGTGGATTTTACTAACCTACCTTGTTTAGAGATGCCAATGATTTTGTACGGTCATGATCGATTTGTCAAAGAATGGGAGGGACTGTTGGATATAGAGATGAGATGCCCCTGCAACCAATAATTTTATTTGATGTTTTTAATGCATATGGAATTGATTTTATGGGTCACTTTCCCGTTAGCAATGGACATGAGTACATCTTGTTGGCGGTTGATTACTTGTCAAGGAAGGTGGAGGCTATCTCGACCCGAACTGCATATAGCAAGAATTTTTATAAGTTTATCAAGGATCATATCATTCCAATGTTCAGGGTTCCTATGGTTTTGATTTATGTTGGGGGTAGCCACTTTGTGAACAAAGAAATAAATTCATTTGCTAAGGATTATAAATTCCACCATAGAGTAGCCAATCCTTACCACCCACAGTCTAATGGCATGGTAGAAGGTTCTAATAGAGAGGTGAAGAGTATTCTTCAGAAGTTAGTTCATCCCTACAGGAAGAACTAGTATCAGCTTTTGGACCATGTTCTATGGCCTATAGGACAGACTTCAAGACTCCACTCAGTACTTCACCTTTTAGGTTTTATCTATGGCAAGCCATTCCATTTTCCTACAGAGTTAATTCACAAATCAGAATGGGTGATCAAGAAGATTAATTGGAGTTGTCACATGGGGAAGATCTTGTAAGCCATGTGAGCCCGGGGCAATCTATTCTTACAATAAATGTTATTGTAATGTTTGATTTATCAAAAAAGTTATTGATTCTATTTCACTCCCTTTCTGAGATTAAATGAATGAATGCACTATAAGGTCCCTCTATACATATAGATTTATGTACCATGACCATATTAATAATCATACAACTGTTAATTCAGTAATAGAATGATAGAGGCTGATGTTTGGATGAATATCTAAGGAGTTAGATTGAGGACTCATCAAGCACCGTCAAATGATTATTAAGAGATGATCTTCAACCTGAGTAGGAGATGGCAATCCTTTCTCATTTGGGTTGATATCTGACCGACCTCTTGATGCATGTCCACTACATGGGAATAGAAATTTGGAGGTGTCAGATTAGATGGGTCAAAGAGTTGACTTAACGAGATCGAGATAACTAAAGTCCTATTTCGTATATTGTCACAATATAGGCACACATCCTATGACTGGAGATAGATGTGATACTATATGTCTGAGTATGTACATTTGGCAGACCAATAGGTTGACGACCTAACCAAGGTTTATACATTGGCGTGCTAATGTGCATGCTAGGGCATATAAGTAATACAATCTCTCAAAGGGATCATACAGGTTGACTTATGAACCGAAAGACATGAGCTTACTAATGAGGTATTGGGACCGATCAAATTCCATTCATTGTCGTCATGCTTTGTAAGCATGACAAAAATTTGAAGGTATGATATATGCTTTCAGAAAACATATGATCGATACCAAATCCAAATAATCAAGAATGAGAAACTTGATGATGAAACCCTAAAGATGATAGTGTAAAATTGATCTATATCTTCGGGTTTATCATAGGTCTTCCAGTATGCAGGATGTATAGGTATTAGGAATACGTTATGGTGATGTGATCATAAACGATTGTATAGCCATGACGCTTCCATTCCGAGGGAGTGATGAAATAGGTCTGGATTTTAGTGACTCCTCTTAGTAGGGAAGTAATCAGATGTTGGTCCAAGTGTTGGACATTGATCTGAATGAGATTTAGATACAATGAAAAGATTAGATTTACGGCCTTGATTAATTCAAGCATCTATGAGAGGTCCATGTAATCTGGATTTGAGATGTAATCTCAATATCCAAGTCACTATACGTGGAACAATGCAATCGTCATGTCTTTATCTCCAAGTATCTGTGGAGAAAGCCATTATTCTTAAAAGAGTTCAAGAATAATTCCAAAGTTAAATTATATCTAAGCATTGAGAAATGGATAATTAAATATGATCTAATTATCATGAATATTGTGAATTTGATTCATATTATTTGAATGCATGAGAATGATAATCTAATATATATTAATGTGATTTAATTATTGTGGATATGAATAATGTGGATAGCACTATCCAATTATTCATGTATATTATAAATGAGATTTATAATATAATAGAGAGAGACAATTGTGATTTATATTTGTTAATTAATTATTGTGAATTGGATTCACATTGGATGATTAATTGAAAAATAATTTACATGTTTTTGTTTTGGGATGTGAGTGTGATTCACATATTTTTCAATGTCATGATTGCAATATTTACAAGATAATTATGAATTATTTTTGTAAAATTATTTACAACAAGAGTTGTTGTAAATCTTGAGATATCATGAGATAATGAGATCTCACGATAGTTTGAGGAGATGGACTCATTCAACCCAATGATGGTGGACGGCCACTAATCTCCATTCGGAGAAGAGTGGCTATACCCCCTTATTAGGGGATGAGATTAGTCTCCTTATTATCTCAATGCTAGTTGATTTGAATTTGAAATTATTTATATTGATTTGTCAATATAAATTAATTTTAATTAAATCAATTGTTATGTTTTTTACAACAACATCATGACCGTTGAAAGAAACATAAATCAATTTCACCCGTTGATTGTATTTTGTCCATGGATTGGGATCCATGGACTCCCAAAACCCTATATAAGAAGTGGCACCCCTTGCTCTTCGAGTTACACGATTATGATGTTTCTCTCTCTCTCTCTCTCATTCCCATGCCAATTCTTCTCTCTCTCCTTGAGTGCCCGTCCACTCTTCTCATAGAGAGAAGGTTACCTACGTCGTCACTCCGCCATTATACTGTCGCTTCGACGACTCTTGGGTATCCATCTTTTTTGGTGCATCTTGCTCTTGAAGAAGCTGTTCGATCTCGTGAGATGAGATCAGGAGATCCATTGCATATATCATTGACTTGGATTGCGAGAAGCACACAACTCATCCCTGCGCTCGCAAGCGTCTCCTCGACAGATCAGACTTGAGACAGGAGGTCTCTTCTCTTAGAGGCTCGATTGCAACCACAGTACAAGAGGTATTACTATATCTATAATGTGGTTAGATGAAACGATCCAAGAAGTGTTCTTAGATCATGTGCTTTCATCGTTTTAATAAAATTTAAAATCCCGCTGCATCGAGCAACTAGTGCGACTAGTCGCTCTTGATCGTATATGATGCGATCATCACTCTTCCGTGTTGCGCTCAAAGATTCTTCCATATCCTTCAAGTGGTATCAGAGCCGGGATGGAGTTTTTGGATACAATCCATAAACCTATGAAGATTTCAGCTCATTTGGGATTGTGAAAACTTTATCGCATTTTATTTTTGCAGCCATGTTTTGTGATTATTTTTGGCCCTGTTTGAAATTATTAAACACAAAAATATAATTTATATAATGTTTCCCATTAATTAAGGAAACCGTAGGATTTGCTTTTGAGTGATTTGGAATCCGATAATTCTAGTTATGATCATTTCAATGAACATATATCCATTGTTACGGGGATGGCGAATCATAATATAATTAAGGAGTTAGTTACTATTTGAAACGCCTAGAAATGTGTGCTAATCACTTGAGTTATGTTTTAAATCAAATTAGCAAACTTTGAAAACTGATTTTGCATTATTCTACTTTAAAATGAATGAGATATGCTAATTTTAGTTAGTGAGGGTCACTGCTGAAAATTGCAATCCTAATCAAGAACCTTTTGATTGTCATTTAATAAATTTAGTGAAATTAATGATTAATTTCCTGGAATAAATATGGATAGATATTTGAGAAATATTTGATGATAATTGTTCCCTTAAATGACATTTCCATATCTAATAATTTATGAGATATGATCTAGATCACAAATTGGTTACATAATACACTTTCCAACAAACATGATGCTTGAATAGGTTTGGGAATTTGTTTAGCAAATTTTCTTATAATCAAAGTAAATTTGGTTATTACTATATGGTATAACTTCGATTGAAAATCAGAATACAATCTCAAGTAGAAAGTGATCTATTTGACATTATCTTTTCCCAAGGCGGATAAGATGTCTAATAAGGGAGCGTTGAGGTGGCAGGTTGCATCGTGTGCGGTCTGTCCTACTACCGTCGGTACTGTCCATGATAATGGGTAGAGAAGGGATAATCTTGAGAAATCGTGATGTATTTTTCTAATTATTAAAATTCGAAAAAATACGTATTTTGAGATAATACCATCTTTTCATGTAACAATCAAGTTTGTAGGTTGATTGAATTGGATTAATAATTGATTTAATAAGATTAAATTAATTATATACAGAATTTAAAACACTCTATTATGAATATATGTGTATTTCCCTTGGAAGAATTAATTATATGAATGTGATTAATGATAATTTATTAAAATTTGAATCTGAGGTGGACGATCAAATAAGTGACATCTATGGTCTCCCGTTAAGGCGAAGAGTTCCATCGCCAGAGATTGTATGTAGGAAATGTCTGTCTGAAGTGATAGTTTCTGCATACAATCAATTTGGATCGGGCTCTTTGCTTCTCAAAAGAGTAAGGACGTTTGCGTAGTGTAATATGGAGTCCGCATATTATTGGGGCCATATTGGATTGCGCATAGTGAGTTGTATTCTTGTGATTGTTGATTTAGTTAACACCGGGTCAACATCACCTTAGGGATGGTGGGTCTGGGTGCTAAAGACCAAATTGGGAAATGCAAGTTAGATTTGCAAGGAGGAATGTGTTTACGCTTCTTTTTATCCGAGTAGCAAGTTCTCATATTATTGGGATGTGACAAAGATAATTAGGAGATCCCAGATCTTGCTGGAGATATAACAGTAAGTATATCTCTTACTTTGAATGTAACTAAGGGAATTAACTTTAAAAGTTGAAGAGGCAAGACTAATTTGATTAAAAACTCCTTAATCAAAGAAATGTAATTGAATATATAATTATTTATATATTCGAATATAGTGCATTCTTAATTTCAGAAATTGAAGTCCATGAACCCACTTAGCATGCTCCTAGAGGTCAATGAGTTGACCCGACCAAATTATTCGGATTGGATCCGAGATTTAGATCTTGTCCTATCCACTGAATCTCTTATGTGTTGTCAAAGGACAAGTACAGAAACCCGAAGACTCTAGAAGAAATCAATTTTAATAACAAATATGATGAAGATCATAATCTGATAACATATTATATTCTGGGTTCATTGTCCAATGTGCTTCAGAAGCAGCATGTGGAAATGAACACTTGCCAAGAGATCATGCAGAATATGAAAAAAATGTTTGGTGAAGTGAACCACACACAATGTTATAATATAATTAAAGAACTTATTCCCTGCAAGATGCATGAGGGGCCTCTGTCAGAGAACATGTAGTCAAAATGTTTGGGTACCTCTCTGAGCTAGAAACCCTAGGAGCTGATATGGATGCAGATGTGCAAGCTTACTTCATTCTGTTATCGCTCCCTAAGTCTTTCAACAATTTGTGGTTACGTACCACATGAGAAAAGTTGATTTTAGTAACACTGGGCTAATGGTTGCATTAGAGTCTGCTAAAGATGTAATGAAGAAGGATGGCCCCCTGGCAGTGTAATGGTTGCACAAGTCGAAGAAAAGCACTGTCGGAAGCATGGTTCTCAGAAGGGCCCGTTCCAAAAGAGAAAGAAGAAGAATCAAGGCATTGGCTCATCTTCCAATGCATCCACTCTGACAGCGTCAAAGAAAAACGATGTCTATCATCATTACAAGAAGCCAGGGCACTAGAAGCACAATTGTTTTGTTACCTAAAGTCGATTGACAAAGGTAAAGCCCCAGCTAGTATGAAATCTACTTTCATCATTGAAACTAGTTTTCTTGTAGGGCAAGAAGGAAGTTGGGTTGTGGATTCTGATGCTTCTGTTTATGTATATAATTTGTTGCATTTGTTTTAGAAAACTAAGAGTCTTGATGAAGGGCATATAGTCATCCAGAGGGGATCTGATGCAAGTGTTGCAGCAGTTGTTGTCGGGACCTGTCGATTATCGTTATCTAGTGGAAGAGTCCTAGTACTTAAAGAGTATCTTTATGTACCTGAAGTCAGAAGGAATTTAATATATGTATGTAAGCTTGTTTGAAGTGGATATTCATTCCTATTCTTTAATAAATTAGTCATAAGTTATTATGATAAACATATTACGGATGGTGTTTTACGGATAGTGTTTTGACTTCCGATGGAGTCTATGAATTGTGCATTGATGATCATGTCATGAATGTTACTACCATTAATAAATACCTTAAAAGATCTAGGGATAATGGAAATCATTCAAACATGATTTGGCATCAAAGGCTTGGTTATTTATCTGTTGATAGGATCAATAAATTGATAAAGGATGGACCCTTAGATTTTCTACGTGTTCAATCTTTGTCTACCTGCAAACATTGTATTTGAGGTAAAATGACTAGGATGCCTTTTAGGAACAAGGTTTCATGATGCGAAGGTATTCTTGACCTTATATATACTGATGTATGTGGTCCCTTCAGTACCATGACCCGAAATGAATATCGATATTACTTGATGTTTATTGATGAGCATTCGTGATACATGTTTATTTTCCTACTGTGTTATAAATCTGAAACCTTTTTAAAGTTCAAAGAGTTTAAGATTTTGGTTGAGAACCAAACCAATAGAAAGATTAAACCGGTTCGATCTGATCGAGGTGGCGAGTACCTCTCAGATGAATTCAATGAATACCTTAAAGAGAATTGAATTGTCTCCAGTCTCACTCCTCCTGGAACTCCCAACCTACTAATGTTGCTGAAAGACACAACATGACCATCATGGATATGGTCCGTTCAATGATGAGCGAAGCACATTTATGACTTAGTTCCTGGGGATATGCAATAGAGACTACAATATATATCCCGAACAAGATTCCTAGCAAGTCTATACCCAAGACTCCTCATGAGTTCTGGTGTGGAACCAAACCCAGTGTGAAACACATGAGGGTTTGAAGTTGCTTGGTCCATGTGAAGAACATGGTTGCAAGTGAGCTACAATATCGCACTCGAGAGTGCTATTTCATATGATATGTTAAAGATGGTATTGGATAAAAATTTTATGACCCTTAGACGCAGAAGGATTTCGTCTGTGGAGATGTAAGATTTTTGGAAGATGACTTTCTTAAAGGTCAAGAAAAAAATGAAGTAGAGGAAATCATTGAATCCCCTGATGATTCTGAGCTCCTGAACCAAAAACTGAAGAGATAAATAATGATGAAACACCCATTCCTCTTCGAAGGAGTTTTAGGGTGGTTGCACCACCTGAAAGGTATGGATTCCATGTGTCAGTTGAGTCTAACAATGATCCTACTTCATTTGATGAAGCACTCAAAGATCATGACATGGATTGATGGATGCTAGCGATGATGTCAGAGATTGACATCAGGCATAAGAATTGTGTACAGACCCTAGAGGATCCACTTGAAGGGTAAAACTCATAGGGTGTAAATGGATCTTCCAGAGAAAGAGAGGACCTAATGGGAAAGTAAACACTTTCAAAGCATAACTTGTAGCCAAAGGCTACACAGAGAGAAGGCATCGACTATGATGAGACGTTCTCCCATGTGGCTATGCTTAAGTCCATCAAGACACTACTTGCTATTACTGCATCTCTTGACTACAAAATCTCGTAGATGGACGTCAAGACAACTTTTATCAATGGATACCTCGAGGAGGATATCTATATGGAGTAGCCCCAGGGATTCATAACTGAGGAAGGTAAAATATGCAAGACCAAGAAAACCATCTATGGGCTCAAACAAGCTTCTCATAGCTGGAACATCCGATTTGACGAAACCATAAAGAGTTATGATTTGTGCAGATATCTGATGAACCTTGTGTGTACAAGAAGCATAGTGAGAGCGCTATTATGTTCATCATGCTTTACGTAGATGACATCATTATCATTGGGAATGATATAGGTGAAAGATATCGTTAGATCCTCAAGCACATCATGGAAGCGTGAGCATCATATCGAATATGACGAAGAACGACTAGTCGCACTTGTTGTTTAATGCAGGGGAATTTAAAAAAATTTCATGCGACGAAACCACATTATCAAAGAACACTTCTCAGATCGTTTCATCTAAACCACAAACAAGTAATAGGATTACCTCTTGAAACATGGTTGCGATCGAGTCTCTAAATGAAGAGACCTCCTGTCTCAAGTCCGATCCGTCGGAGGAGACGCTTGCGAATGCGGGGATGAATCGCATGCTTCTCGCAATCCATGTTGATGATCCAAGTAGCAGATCTCCTGATCTCGACCCACGAGATCCAACGTCTTCCTTATGAGCGAGGAGCACCGAAGGAGACGGAGATCCATGAGCAAACGATCAGGCAGCATAACGATGATGCTGCAACGATGAAGACTCTCTCTAGGGCATCCATGGTGGACGACCATGACTGAGGAAGAGAGAGTAGGCGTGTAGAGAGAAAGAGAGAGAGAGAGAGAGAGAGAGAGAGAGATGTGCTCCAATAGCATAGCCCTTGAGAGCATGGTATGCCTCTCTATTTATAGGGTTTTGGGATCCATGGATCTCAATCCATGGGACATATAAAATCAATGGATGAGATTGATTTATGTCTAATCCAATGGTCAAGATTGTTGTTGGTTAAAACCAACAACTAGTAATCTAATTTAAATCAAATATATTTGACACATCAAATATAATTCAATCCTAAATTAGATCAAGCAATTAAGGAGAGATTAGCATGGAGATCACTCCCCATAAGGAAAAGGGGGGGGGACGGCTACCACATTCCTTGTGGAAATGTGTAGTCGTCCACCATCTCCTTATGGTGGAGGCAATCTCATGCAATATCATGAGATTGCATATCTCCATGGATTTTTTCCATAATCTCCGACAACTTTTGTTGTGATTTATTCTTCAAAATTAATTCATAATTAATTTTGAGAATATTTCAATATTGTCACTGGAAAATTGTGAATCGCATTTACAACCCAAAACAAAATATAATTTACATTTTCAATTAATTATACAATGTGTATTCAATACACATCAATAATAAATTAACAAATATAAATTATAATTAGCTCTCTCTAATAAATTATAAATCACATTTATAATATATTATGAATAATATGGATAGTGTTATCCACATTATTCATATCCATGATAATTAAATCACATTTAATCATCTTGGATCTCTACTCACGTGCCCAAATAATATGAATCACATTCACATCATTCACATCTTTGATAATCAAATCACATTTAATTATCTAAGATAACTCTCCTTATAATATGAATCAAATTCATATTATTCATGATAATTAAATCACATTTAGTTATCCATTTTCTCAATGCTCGGATACATATATCAACAATGGAATTATCCATGAACTCTTTCAAGGATAATGCGCTTTCTCCGCGAATACTTGGAGATAAGGACAGGGCGATTGTATTGTTCCACGTATAGTGACTTGGATATTGAGATCACATCTCAAATCCAGATCTCGGGCCTCCCATAGATGCTTGATTAAATCAAGACCGCAAATCTAATCTTCTCATTGCATCTGAATTACATTCAGATCAATGTCCAACATTTGGACTAAGATCAGATGACTTCTCTACTGAGAGGAGTCACTAAAATCCAGACCCTTTCATCACTCCCTAGGAATGGAAGCGTCATGGTTATACAACCGTTTATGATCACATCACCCTCAGGTATTCCCAATACCTGTACATCCTGCATACTGGAAGACTCAGAGTAAACTCGAAGTATAAGTCATTTTTACACTGTCTACTTCAGGGATTTATCATTAAGTTTCTCATTCGATCATTGGGAGTTGGTATTGATCATATACTTTCCAAAAGTATATATCATACCCAGGTGTTGTTCATATACTTTCCAAAAAGTATATATCAAACCTACAAATTCAGTCAAGCTTCCAAAGCGAGACGACCGTGCATGGAATTTGATCTTCCCAACATCTCATGAGTGAGCTCATGTCTTCCGATTTAGTAATGAACCTGTATGATCCCTTTGAGAGATTGTATTACTCATATCCCTTATATGCACACCAACGCGTCGATGTATAGACCTTGGTTAGGTCATCAACCTATTGGTCTGCCAAATGTACATACTCAGACATATAGTAACACATCTATCTCTGGTCAGAGGATGGGTGCCTATATCATGACAGCTTACGTTATAGGACTTTGGATATCTCGATCTCGTTAAGTGAACTCTTTGACCTAACTAATCTGACACCTCGGAATCTCTATTCCTATGTAGAGGACCTGCATCAAGAGGTCGGTCAGATATCAGCCTAACTAAGAAAGGATTGCCATCTCCTACTCAGGCTGGAGATCATCTCTCAACAATCATTTGACGGTGCTTGATGAGTCCTCAATCTAACTCTTTAGATGTTCATCCAAGCACCAGCCTCTATGATTCAATAATTGAATCAACATCTGTATGATCATTAAGATGGCCATGGTATATGACCCTAATTGTACTAAGGGACCTATTATGCAAATTATCTATTCTTCATTTCAGATCGGAGAATGATATTTGCAATAACATTTATTGCATAATGGCTCGTCGTAGGCTCGCATGTCCAACAATCTCCCACTAGCCCAAAGAGCCATTAATGGGCTAATCTTTAAACCCACATTCATGTGAGAATCATAGGCTATTTAGAAAATAGCTAGGTAAGGTTCTCAGTCACTCTGTTCCCGAGAGACTATGCCAAGTCCTTTTACAGCACTTGCATATCTCCTAGTAACAGTGTTCGCATCAAATGTGAATGTTGCATCTTATGCAACCAATACTCAATTATATGAGTCATAGTGTCCTTGACACTATAGTTGAATAATTATTTAACCAGTATGTGATTTCTATTATCCTTATTAGAATACCCTTATTACTGGAGATCTCTATCTCCTAAGGTATTCATTGTTAAGACCTTTCAGATCACCATCTATAATGTCTTAAGATCTTGAAGATAAGACTCAGAGATCATTTTCTCTAAAGTCTTGTCATCTTGAAGATATTGTTATTACTGCAACCAAGTGTTTAATCATCATAGTAGGATCAGTAACCATTTACTACTCTCATTGCATGACAGACATCTGGCTTTTGTACACATCTAGCAAACACTCGGATTCTTTAAACTAATGCACAAGGGAAAGTAGTTTTTAGCATTCACATCCTCAACTCTTTGAGGTGCTATTCCTTTAGATAGGTCAGTACCATATCTTGAGAAAAGAATCCTTTCTTGGAATTTTTCATGGAAATGTCCAAGGTATACCATTAATGTGACGGTCTCAATACCCTCTTTTCTTTGCTTCTGAACAACTTCAGAACTAAGATATAAGAGGTATCCTTGAGATCATATCTCGAGGTATGGAACAACCAGATTCTAAAGCACTTATTATTATTATCCTTAGATCATTCCAAATGATTAGGATATCTACAGTTAGCAGGATGAACACAATGGCACTCCCACTAAGCTTCACATGGTTCATCAAGATTTTATCTGAAATCATAACATTTATAATTTCATCAAATCTTATGTTCCAACTACAAGAAGCTTATTTGAATCCAAAGATGGAGTTCTTTAGCTTGCACAACTTGCTTTCCTCAACCACGAAGCCCTGGGGCTACTTCATATGAATATCATCATAGGGGTATTCATAGAGGAATGCAATCTTGACTCACATCATGAAGATGTCATAGTAAAGTTGTGTAGCTATAGTTAGCAATATTCTGATGGGTTAAAGCAAGGTCACTGGAGAGCAAGTCTCATTGCAAGTGATGTCTTATCTTCGGTGAGAAGCTCATGGCTACGAATCATGCTTTGAAGGTCTCTACCGTCTCATCAGGTTCCCTCTTTCTCTTGAAGATCCATTTACACAATAATGGGTCTTACCCATATAGTTGGATCCTAGAGGGTCTACATACAACATTTGTATATGAAGTCTACTTTAGACTTTATTGCTTACATCCATCATTCCATGATATGATCTTCAGAAGCATCATCACATGATGTCTGATCATTGTCAGATTCAACTGACACATGGAATCCATCCTCAAACTTATTTAAAGAGGTATTAATGTCATCTTTAGTTGTATATTTAGTTTCCGATTTCGGGAGCCTCATTATCATTTCAAGATTAAATGAGTTCCTTTACTTCATTTGAATCTTTAGTCTTAAGAGAGTCATCCTCTAAGAATCACATTCTCAAAGATGAGATCCTTTAAGAATCTCAAGGTCATAAAGTAGGTATCCAATACCATCCTTTATTTTCCTAATGAAGTAGCACTTTCCAGTGCCAGATTCCAGCTTAATTGCATGGAACCTTATTAACGATATATAATGTAGTCTCTACCACATATATATACTTGGAAACTAAGAGATAATTATGCTAAGATTAATCATGGATCAAATCATGTCACACATGATCAATTGTATCTCCCTACAACTCTATTGAGTTAAGGTTCATTTGGAGGATTGAGATAGTAATGATATTCACATCTCCATAAGGTATTCATTGAATTCATCTAATAGGTACAAGCTACCTTGGTTAGATCAAATTCATTTTATCTTCCTTCAAACTTTGGTTCTAAACCAAAATTGTGAAATCTTTGAACATTTCAAAGGTTTCTTAGGTGAAGAGAAGAAATCGCATATCATACATAATCATCAATAGATATCACATATCCATAATGTTTACTATGATATAGATGATTCACATACATCAATATGTATGAGATCCTGAATACCTTTACATCTTACACCTTTCCCAAAGAAGGGTGTATTGGACATTTTTACTTCGAATACAATATTCATAAGTATGCAAGTTTTGAAATTTTAGATATTCTAAAGTTTCATCTCTTACTTGTCCATTGATCTCATCAATAGACAAATGTCCAAAACAAGATTCCAGATCATTGTCAAATGATCTTCATCCTCCTATTGATCTTTAAAAGTTTAATTTTCAGTATTAGAAATCTTAATGAACCATTCATTAATTTTATAATTCAGTGGAGTCCACTAGATGTTAGATTACTATCTGAAATATCCCCATCATAACTCTTTATGATAGGTCTATTTCGTTTATGATAGGTCTATTTCAGAATTCATGCTTATTCCCAACATTTAGAAATAAACAATGAGTGTATTCTAATATCTAGGTCATAGAGACATTCTCTAAGACTAAGGGCTCTCACTGAAAATATGAAGTCTATTGATCCAATGGAAATTATTGCAACAATTGCATAACTTCCAACATGGATGACCATTAAACCTTAAGATCAAATTTCTAATATTCTAATACAGATGCAACCAATTACAAGTGTCATTAGAAGATTGAGATACAATTATTAGACTTTATCTTATAAAATAAGTAAGTTAATTTCGATGATTTTATGCAGATTATTCTGATGTACTATCTGATTCCTTCTCTAAGGATTCTAGATAGATTTGATAGTCATACTATCAACACATCAACTTATTGCAGTATTGGCATTCATCCAACTCTTTGGATGTCATATGGAAGTCATAGAAGTACACTCAACTCTTTGACTATACTTCTTACTTGGGTCCAATCCATGCTTCCACTGTGCTCCCTTTATCTATAAGCAATCATTGCTCAAGACAAAGGATCTCTTATGTTGAAATCAAAAATTTCAATATAAGAGTATTTCATTATTTATACATGCTTCATTCAATTCATACAATATGAATATTATGAAGCTTCATGAATGACCAAAGTATAGATAGTAGAATGATAACACTCATCGTATCTACATCTATTTAAACTCTTGAAACATTGGTTCAGGTAGGTATTCAAAAAATTTGATTACAACATCTCTTATAGAGCCACCATTATGCATGATGCAGAGAACCATGTCATTCATGATTAAATGTCGAGAGCACATATGCATGCCAAATTATCTTCTTAGATTTTATAAGGATTATTTGACAGTTAAGATCATCATCGACATGTCACTTCCAAAGTACATTCGATGAGATCAACACTTATAGAGACATACAAACCCTAGGGTTTTTGTCCTATTGTCTATTCAATTATCATTCCTCGTTATTATGAGGAAACTTGCACATTGCAACCACATATATTATGTGTCCAATTGCAAGTACAATATTTGGATCATAGGTCCAATCCATGATATTCTACTGGTTATTCTTGAGTATAACATTGAGTGGGATTAAAGAAGGATTATCTGAAATAAGAAATTTGCATAAGTGTATATATTATATATACATATTTTACTTTGATTTAGGAATTTTTATATGAAAGTTGTCTTGCCTTGTCAACATGAAAGTTCATTCCCTTAATCACTTTCAATGTAAGAGATATACTTACCATTATATCTCAAGCAAGATCTGGGATCTCCTTCCTTATCTTTGTTACATCCCAATAATATGAGAATATGCAACTCTGATAAAAAGAAGCGGGAACATATTCCGCCTTGCAAGTCCAACTTGCATTCCTAATTCGGTCTTTAACACCCGGGCCCACCACCCCTAAGGTGGTGTTGACCCGTCGTTAATTGAACCAACCGTCAACAGGATTAATACTCGCTATACGCAATCCAATATCGCCCCAATAATATGAGGATCCGATGTTGGGGTCACCAAGCATACGGCCTTACTCTTTCGAGAAGCAAAGAGCCCGATCTAGATGCACTTGCATATAGGAGCTGTCACTTTAGACAGGCATCTCCTACATACAATCCCTAGCGACGGAACCCTTCGCCTTGATGGGAGATCATGGATGTCACTTATGTGATCCTCCATATCATATTTGAATTCTAATTAATTATCATGAATCATATTCACATAATTAATTCTTCTAAGGGAAATACACATCTATTCATAATAGAGTGTTTTTAATTGGATATAATTAACTTAATCATATTAAAATAATAATCAATCCAATTCAATCAACAAACTTGATTTTACTTGAATATGTGGTATTATCTCAAAGTACGTATTAATAAAAATTTTAGTAATTAGAAAATACATTATGATATCTCAGGCATCATTCGTTCCCTACCCGCTATCATGGCCAATACCAGCGAGAGTGGGATGGACCGCATCCGGTGCAACCCACTACTCCAGTGATCCCCGACTAGACACCATATCCACCTCGGGAAAAAACAGTGCCGAGTCAATCACTTTGTACTTGAGATGATCATCGGTTCTTCAACCGAAATTATACCATATAGTAATAATCAAAATATTTTTTATTATAAGGAAATTTGCTAGACAAATTCCCAATCTTATTCAATCAAGGAGTTTATTGATTATGTTTTCAATTTTGATCTAGATCAAATCTAATCAATTTATTGGTTGAGACCAAGTCAATTAAGGAAATAATCATCATTAAATATTTCTCAAATATTTTCCATAATTATTTCATGAAATTAACAATTAATTTCATTAATTGACAATCACATGGTTCTTGATTAGGACTGTAATTTCAGCAGTGACCCCTACTTACTAAAATTAACATATCTCAATCAATTTAAATCCAAACTAGACAAAATCAATTTTCGAAGATTGCTAATTTGATTTAGGACAGAACCTAAGTAACATTTCACTCATTTCGAGGAAGATCAAAACAGTAATTAACTCATTACTCATGTTAAGATTCGCAGTTCCCAAAACAGTTAATACATGTTCATTAAAACAACCATATCTCGAGCAAACGGAATCCAAATTACGTAAACTCAGATCCTATGGTTTCCTTATTTAATGGGGAACAAAACCCAAGTTTTATTTTCATGTTTCAATAATTTAAACAGGGCCGAAAATAATTACTAAACAGATATGCGAAAATGAAATGCGATAAAACTTTCGCAACCCTAACGAACCCAAGTCGCCTTCGGTTTTATGGATCGTATCCAAAAACTTCGACCAAAGGCTCTTATACCACTTGAAGGATATGGTTAGATCCTCAAGTGCATCACGGAAGCGTGAGCATCGTATCGAATACGATGAAGAACGACTAGTCGCACTAGTTGTTCTATGCAGCGGAATTTAAAAAATTTTCATACGACGAAACCACATTATCCAAGAACACTTCTCGGATCGTTTCGTCAAAACCACAAACAAGTAATAAGATTATCTGTTGAAGTGTGGTTGCGATCGAGTCTCTAAACGAAGAGACCTACTGTCTCAAGTCCGATCCGTCGGAGGAGACGCTTGGGAGCGCAGGATGAATCACATGCTTCTCACAATCCATTTTGATGATCCAAGCGGTGGATCTCCTGATCTCAACACACGAGATCCAATGTCTTCTTCACGAGCGAGGTGCATTGAAGGAGACGGAGATCCACGAGCAAACGATCGGGCAGCATAACGAGGATGCTGCGGTGATGGAGACTCTCTCTAGGGCATTCATGGCAGACGGCCATGAGAGAGGGAGAGAGAGTAGGCATGTAGAGAGAAATAGAGAGAGAGATGTGCTTCAATAGCATAGACCTTGAGAGCATGATATGCCTCTCTATTTATAGAGTTTTGGGATCCATGGATCTCAATCCATGGGATATATAAAATCAATGTTTGAGTTTTATTTATGTCTAATCCAATGGTCAAGATTGTTGTTGGTAAAACCCAACAACTAATAATCTAATTTAAATCAAATATATTTGACACATCAAATATAATTCAATCTTAAATTAGATCAAGCAATTAAGGAGAGATTAGCATGGAGATCACTCCCCATAAGGAAAATGGGGGGACGACTACCACATTCCTTGTGGGAATGTGTAGCCGTCCACCATCTCCTTATGGTGGAGGCAATCTCATGCAATATCATGAGATTGCATATCTCCATGGATTTCTCCCATAATCTCCAACAACTTTTGTTTTTATTTATTCTTCAAAATTAAATCATAATTAATTTTAAGAACGTTGCAATCTTGCTATTGGAAAATTGTGAATCACATTCACAACCCAAAACAAAATATAATTTACATTTTCAATTAATTACACAATGTGTATCCAATACACATCAATAATTAATTAACAAATATAAATTATAATTAGCTCTCTCTAATAGATTATAAATCACATTTATAATGTATTATGAATAATATGAATAGTGATATCCACATTATTCATATCCATGATAATTAAATCACATTTAATCATCTTGGATCTCTATTCTCACGTGCCCAAATAATATGAATCACATTCACATTATTCACATCTTTGATAATCAAATCACATTTAATTATCTAAGATAACTCTCCTTATAATATGAATCAATTTCATAATATTCATGATAATTAAATCACATTTAATTATCCATTTTCTCAATGCTTGGATACATATATCAACAATGGAATTATCCATGAACTCTTTCAAGGATAATGCGCTTTCTCCACGAATACTTGGAGATAAGGACAGGGTGATTGTATTATTCTACGTATAGTGACTTGGATATTGAGATCACATCTCAAATCTAGATCTCGGGCCTCCCAAAGATGCTTGATTAAATCAAGACCGTAAATCTAATATTCTCATTGCATCTGAATTACATTCAAATCAATGTCCAACATTTAGACTAAGATCAGATGACTTCTCTACTGAGAGGAGTCCCTAAAATCCAGACCTGTTTCATCACTCCCTAAGAATGGAAGCATCATGGTTATACAACCGTTTATGATCACATCACCCTCAGGTATTCCCAATACCTGTACATCCTGTATACTGGAAGACTCAGAATAAACCCGAAATATAAGATCAATTTTACATTGTTTACTTCAGGGATTTATCATTAAGTTTCTCATTCGATCATTGGGAGTCGGTATCGATCATATACTTTCCAAAAGTATATATCATAACTAGGTGTTGATCATATACTTTCCAAAAAGTATATATCAAAGCTACAAATTCAGCCAAGCTTCCAATGCGAGATGACCGTGCACGGAATTTGATCTTCCCAACATCTCATGAGTGAGCTCATGTCTTCTGGTTCAGTAATGAACCTTTATGATCCCTTTGAGAGATCGTATTACTCGTATGCCCTTATATGCACACCAACGTGCTGGTGTATAGACCTTGGTTAGGTCATCAACCTATTGGTCTGCCAAATGTACATACTCAGACATATAGTAACACATCTGTCTCTGGTCAGAGGATGTGTGCCTATATCATGAGAGCTTACATTATAGGACTTTGGATATCTCGATCTCATTAAGTCAACTCTTTTACCTAACTAATCTAACACCTTTGAATCTCTATTCCTAAGTAGAGGACCTGCATCAAGAGGTCGGTCAGATATCAGCCTAAATGAGAAAGGATTGCCATCTCCTACTCAGGCTGGAGATCATCTCTCAACAATCATTTGACGGTGCTTGATGAGTCCTCAATCTAACTCTTTAGATGTTCATCCAAGCACCAGCCTCTATGATTCAATAATTGAATCAACAGTTGTATGATCATTAAGATGGCCATGGTACATAAACCTAATTGTACTAAGGGACCTATTATGTAAATTATCTATTCTTCATTTCAGATCGGGGAATGATATTCGTAATAACATTTATTGCATAATGTCTCACCGTGGGCTCGCATGTCCAACAACAGGGATTATGACCAGTGTTAAGAATTGGCTATCTCATACCTTTGAGATGAAAGATCTTGGAGAATCCTCTTACATCTTCGGTCTGAAGTTTTTCAGAAATGGAGAAAAGAGGATGTTTGGATTATCACAACATGGGTAAATTGAGAAGATTCTTGAACGTTTCTGTATGGATAATTCCAAGAAAGGTTTTCTCCCCTTAAGTCATGATATACACCTATCTAAGGGTTGGCTCCTCAAAGTGTTGAGGAAAAGAAAGCCATGGCTGGATGCTCCTATGCATCAACTGTAGGAAGCTTAATGTACACCATGATGTGTACTAGACCGGATATATGCCATGCAGTGGGAGTGGTAAGTCGATACCAGTCTTGCTATGGGGAACGACACTGGAATGCAGTGAAGAACTTTTTCAAGTATCTAAGACAGACGCAAGATTTCATCTTGGTCGATGGAGATGATGATCTACAAGTTTTTGGATATACAGATTCAGACTTCCAGTAGGATATAGATGATCGAATGTTGACATCAAGGTTTGTGTTCCTGTTGAACGGTGGTGCTGTGAGCTAGAGAAGAAAGAAGTAGGACACTACAACAGATTCAACAACACAAGCTGAATATATTACCGCATCGGATGCTGCAAAGGAGGCAGTGTGGTTGTGCAAGTTCGTCATGGAACTTGGCATAGTTTCCTCTGATACTCCCATCCCGTTACTCTGCGATAACAGGGGAGCCATTGCTCAGATGAAGGAACCCAGATGGAATCAAAAGAGCAAGCACATGGAAAGGAAATACCACATCATTCGGGAGATTCAAAATCGTGGTGACATCATCATCGCCAAGGTGGCCTCTACCGACAACGTTGTTGATCCCCTTACCAAACCTCTAACACGAAAGGTTTTTGACCAACATGTAATGAATATGGGATTAAGGATTGTACCTGAATTATTCTGAGGGCTAGTGGGAGATTGTTAGCCATGTGAGCCTAGGGCGAATGATGAGCATCAATTTTGCCTCTTCAATAATTGGGAAATATTGTAGCATAGGAGGCAAATTTGGTTCGTCAAAAACCACAATCTTTGAATGTTGTGGAGAATTTTTTACTTGGCATGTCTACCAAGATCAAACACAAGGACATGAGCCTCTTTAATATATTTATCAAATTTTGTTTTTAGGAGTGATTATATTCTCATTTTCAGGTCTTCATGCAGATGCACACAATAAAATGAAGATTAGATGATGCAAGTATTTTAATTTTATTTTTCAATGCAATTATAAGATCATGCACGGACATAATGTATGAATTTATCCAAGGGCTAAATATGCAATTATGGAATACAAGTATACCCTAGTAAATATGAGCACGGAATATGATTCAGATTTATAGTCAAATTGATCGTCAATAATTAAGAGAAAGCATCTATCTATGGTAGAGCCTTGTAAAGCAAAGGATACTAATAATCATCTAAAAATTCACTCCTTTAATTAAGTGTCCAATCAGTGATTAAAATATGCCATGAAATAGATGATGAAACAAGCTTCAGAATGACACTAAAATTATGCGATTTGGATTAAAGATGCTCAAGATATGAAGTAAATAGTGCAAGGGCATAAATTTGGAAAAAATGCACGAAATAAAAGATAACTAATCACAAATAGGTTGCTGGAGGAACCTATTTGTAATTTAGCAAATCTGGTGGGGGCACTATGTAGATTTTCCATTGTGCGCAAGGGCATATCTGCAATTATTCATTCCCGGTAGGGGCTCAATGTAATTTACCCTGGGCCCTCACGTGAGGCATGCGCCTGGTGACTTATTTGCAATTTTTTAAACTATCTGGGGTATTCTTGCAAATTACCCAACCCCTCACGTGCCTTTACATGAGGGGCCAGGCTCAGATGTACAACAGCTTCGGTGGCAACTTGGTTGGATCTGGTGGCTCGGGAGAATGGTTCGGGTACGAGAGACTCCTTGCTTCGGTAGTGGCGACGTAGCTATCTCTGGGTTGTTGGATGACAACCGTAGGATGCCATCCAATAGCACCTGGGCTTCTCTTCTATTGTGGGAGCGGCGACATGAACGAGGGTCCGGGGAGCTCGTTGAAGTCCCTCTGTGCTCCTCAACGTCCATAGGTGGTCCATGGATCACCGTGGTCCTCTGGCGAGGGTCGCCGATGGGAGGGGGGCGTCCAAGCTAGCTGAAGGGGGCAGACAATGTCACCATGCCGAAGATGAAGGTCGAGATCGGAGTAGGTGCGCGACCTCCGATCATTGACGTCCTGTAAAAGTTAGTCGATAGCCGAAGCTGCGAAGGTGCGTGTGTGAGTGAGATGAGAGCCCAAAGGGGAGGAGAAGGTGGGGACCCAATGGGTCTCCTCTGTCATGCCAGAGAAGAAATGGGGCGGAGTGACGGTGGTTATAAAGGAGGATGGATGTGATCGAAGGCATCGGCGTGGATGACTGATGAGTGTCAAAGCACGTGAGGTGGTCAGGCGCTGGTGACGGTGAAGGTGTGCGACAGAAAAAGTGAGAGATAAATCAAAGAAAACATGGAGCAGAAGACATGATCGGAAGGCACAGTTAGTGGAGGAGGTGATCTAGGTTGAGGTCCTCATCGGTCCTCTGGATTGTCGCTCAACCTGTACGATCATTCCAGAGGGGCTCATGGATCTATCGGAGGGTGGAGCGTACATGCAGTATGCCATGGATATCATCGGAGGCTAGAGGTCGTCATCACCTTGGCCACCACCCTCTGCTGTCATCGGAGGGATGGGGCAAGCTGGGCCAATGCCCCTTTGATGCTGGATGGGAATGATGGGTGGCGGAGCAATCGCTTTTATAGGAGGAGGTAGAGGTTCGTTATGGTGGTGGCGAGGATTTACAACGATGATGCTGAGATCATCGAGTAGTGGAGAGGGTGTTTGTGAGGTACGCGAAGAAGGTGGATCTGGGGGATATGGAGAGGAGCTGTTAGGGAGTAGAGAGGGTGGCTGGAGTGGTGGCTAAAATTGGAAGGGTGGTGCAGTGGGGCGAGGCATGACGGATAGGGCCAACGCCCCTTTGATGCTGGATGGTGGAGCAATCGCTTTTATAGGAGGAGGTGGAGGTTCGTTATGGTGGTGGCGAGGATTTACAACGACGATGCTGAGATCATCGAGTAGTGGAGAGGGTGTTTATGAGGTACGCAAATAAGGTGGATCTGGGGGATATGGAGAGGAGCTGTTAGGGAGTAGAGAGGGTGGCTGGAGTAGTGGCTAAAATTGGAAGGGTGGTGCAGTGGGGAGAGGCATGACGGATAGGGGTGTGGACACTGGAAGTAGGGGATGTCTTGCGGGCCGTTGGATCTTACGATCCAACGATCCATATGTAGGCACGAGTGGAGGGCAACGATCAGATCCTTAGGATCTGATCGAATGGCTGGAAGATGTGCAGAGGTGGGCAGTCCAGATGGGAGTTAGGGTTCCATCAACTGCTGAGGGTCAACGAGTGACGTTGCTAATGGATAGTCGATAGATGCTGAGGAGATCTTGTGGCTCTGAGTGAGGCGGAGACGAATGGTGGGGATTAGATCTCATGAGAGATCTGATGGATGGAAGCGAAGCAGGGATGGACGACCAGGATGGAAGTTGGGGAGCAAGATCTAACAGTCAGATAGAGTGCCGGGTGGCGAGAGAAGCGGCTGCCACATGGGCGGCCTAGAGGGTGCCACATGGCCCAATCAGAAAATTCGATAAATAAAAACAAAGATAAATCTAAAATAAATAGTTAGAGGCATAATTAAGAAAAGTTAAAATATGAAATTATAGATCTCGATGAGATCTACAAGTTTCATGTTGACAAATAGTCAAAAGAGGTCATTTGTATAAAAGTGTATTTTTGATGGTCTTTTTAATGGGTTAAAAATACAGCTTTTGGGGTTTTGATACTTTTTGTATTTTTTTATCTCTTTTAAGGGTTAGGGAAATTTTAGACAATTATTTAACTCTATTTTTTTGGGTTTTTAATAATATATAAATTAAAGAAGAGAAGTTAATAATTAATGACAATATATAGGTTAACTATACAAAATATAATATAAGATAATGATAAGGAATTGTTAGTGATTTTTATTGAATTATTTAAGACATGAGATTAAGAATTGATTTTTAGCATGATGAATATGAGAATTATCATACCCCTATACTTAAACTATGCTTGTCTTCGAGCATCTAAAGAATGAAGGAGTCGGATTAATTCCTAATAGTGTATGTGAATATTTTAAGGCTCAATTCTTTCAAAGACCTTTAATTTAAGCGATCCTAAAATTCTGGGCTCAACCATGCTTCATTCAAAAGGAATCTAAATTCTCTAATTATCAAACTCTATTTTTGTACATAAAATATAAGGATATGAAATTTAGGGTACTGCATTCATGAGAGTCGAGTCGAGGCATCACCGAAAGTTCCAGTACAGGAGACTCTCCTCTAGACCTAATCGTCAACACTAGGGAATAAGTCTATTCTTGGTTCTGGTATGGGCTCCCAGGTAACAACGCCATTTGATGAATGTCAAATTTGCCTCTTTGTTAATCGAGAATTGTCATAGTATAGGAGGAAAATTTGGTTCAGCAAAAACCACAATCTTTGAATGTTGTGGATTATTTTAACTTGGCAAGTATACCAAGGCCGAACTTAGGGAACAATGATTTTTAGTTGCATGGTTTTAAATTAAATTGAATAATTAATTAAAAGTATGATTAATTTCTATGTCAGAAAATAAAGAGAAAATATGTTGATGATGCAATGTGAGGAAATGAAGCTCAAGATATGAGATTTTATAATATTTTAAATCCTCAATGATATGATCAATAAATCCACAAAATATAATCACAGATCAAAAGGAAACTCAAATTGTAATTTATCCAATTAAATCCAAGTTGCAAGAGGGTAATAAATTATCCTATCAGGACTCCCTGTAATTCGCTCCTCAAAATCACTATTTAATGAGAGAAATGATTACGAAAATTGAATAAATTCTTCCTCGATTTAGCTCGTGCACATATTAATGAATTATGATAATCACAAAGAGATAAATATCTTCAATCAAGTTCCTGTAAAAATATCATTAATTTCATCTATTCTTGTAGCACAAATATGTCAATTCTTAACCTTTATAAATCAAAATGATCCTCAAATAATGAATAGCAATAAATGTCTTCAGATTACTCCACAAGTTATGCAAAAATGATAGAGCACAGAGAGAACATCAAAATGACATATTATTTGCTAAAAACAGAGTTCAAATGAAAAAGTTATGCTAAAATTAAGATGCAGGGAATAAAATGTAAATAAAAATAATTATTTTTCCCTCAAATTTGTCCCTGGGGTGTTATATGCAATTTCATATAGTTAGAGGGGCACCTCTGTACATACCTACAATTAATAAAACTATGTAGGGCATGCTTGCAAAATTTCCTCCCATGCACGTGTGAAGCACGTGCGCTGGAGGCTCGGATATTACACAAGCTCGGGCGAGGATCGGTGTGTTCAAGCTAGAGGCAAATCTTGAGGCTGAAGGCAAGGACCTAGGGTGGAGGTTCAACGCCTCGAGGCTTCGTCTCATGAACCGAAGCTAGATGTGTCAGGTTGTGTTGCTTGGGAGGACCTGAGCCTTAAGGTTAGGGCCGAGGATCGAGACAGAATGTGTGGCACGCGATGGGCGATAGGATCAAGAGCAATCCCTTGATCCAACGGTTGTGATCTATCATCGGAGGCTCCTCACTGTTGCGGAGGGCGGCAGAGACGAGCGAAGCGGCAGAGGGGGGAGGAGCTCAGGCTCGGCCGACACACAACCGAGCGACTGGAGGGAGATCTGGTGGTAGCAGAGCCTGTGTTGGAGCAGCAGCTTAGCCGACACATAACCAAGCTGTTGGCATGTCGGTGGTGGCGAGGCGTGGGCAGAGAAAGGGCAGAGGCCATGGCCGTGGTGTCATGTGCAGGCGACCATCGGTGAAGGTGCTCGGGGCAGGTTGGAGCGACCGAGTGTAGAGGGGCAGACAGAGGTGATGGTGGTGGCATGCGGAAGTCGACACGAGGGTGGAGTTTTTGTTAATAAGGAAGATGAGGGAGATATATGCTGGTGAAGGATTTGGTGGTCAACGCCTGGAAGGTGGCCTGGTGTTCGAAACACCTTGGCTGATCTTCGCCACAAGAGCTATGGCGACGGATAGCTCGGACTTGGCTATGGCAACAGAACGACAACGGCTACAAGGGTGGAAGCCCTTGGATCGCTCCGAGGTTAGAGAGCTCGATTGCTGTCACCATCCGAGCAGGAAGATGGCTGATGAGTGAGGTGATCGGCTAAGCTGGGGCTTTATAGGAGCGGAGGTGGTTATGCGGCAAGGGTCGGCTTCATAATGGACGAGGAGAGAGCGGGGGTGGTGGTCGCCAAGCGTTACGAGGGAGGAGGAACGGTCGGGGAATGGTTGTCGTTTTGGGTTAGGGGAGAACGATTGAGAGATAGATGGTCACGTGCTTGGCACGTGACCTGGGTAGGCGGCAAGAGAGAGAAGGGGGTGCCACGTGGCACGCCCAAGGGCTACCATGTGGCATCCAAAGAATTTTCACAATTTAAAAGGAAAGAAAAATAGAAAATAAATAGAAGGAGACTCGGATCGAAAAAATTTTTCATGAAAGTTGTTCGTCTCGACGATATCTACAACTTTCATGAAGGATCCGAAGCAAAAGAGGTCATCTATACAATGTGGTATTGTCGGTGGTCTCCATGTGTATAGAAAACCAACTTTTTGGAGTTTTGCAATTTTTTGGTGGTTTTAAAAGATGATAAAAAATCTAGAAAAATACAATAAAATACAATAAACTTAATTATACATTAATCTATTTTTTATTTATAATAATTAAGAAAATAGGGAAATAAAATAGAAGTACGAATTAAGCAAATTTTATACAAACTCACAGAAGACACTCGGACACCGTAAGTTTCTTTGATTTCAGTCTTGATATAGATTTAAATTTCTGTGCCATACGATAAACTTTCATCAAAGAACACAAATAAAAAAGAAATAAAATTAAAAGGATTAATTATGTACATAGAAACTCAGGTCAAAAATAGCAAAAAGCTAAACTGCGCAAAAGAGGCCCAAAACCCAACTTCCACATATGAGCTCCGAATTTTATGAAATTAGACTTGTTTCGAAGGTATTTGAAAATGGAATACTGTAAAAGTGAGTAGATCGAAATTGGACACTGTATGAGGAAGATATGCTCATTTTAGTCCGTCAGATGTGAAATTCAACTTTGGGATTATTTGATACTTACTTGAGTTAGTAATTTTTTGTATTTTTCTTTATTCTCGTTAGTAATATCTACAAAATGGAGGTGTTTCAGGTCAATCGGAATTATGATGAATTAATTAAAAATATAAGAAGTTAGCAGCTTTCTAAGTTAATTTACACATTATGCATTTATGCAACATGCAATACGAATATTATTTACAAATGTATGAATGCTAATGATGCTCTATTAATTATTAAATGCATATGAATTTTTGGGAACAAAGCCTAACTGACCAATTTTAGCATGATGAATCAATGATTCATCATACCACTATACTTAAACTATGCTCGTGCCCCGATCATCAATGAATGAATGACGAAGTTGGATAAATTCTTGGTTGTGCAGTGAATTCTCAAGGCTCAATTCATAAAAGACAGTTAATTTGAGTTATCCTAAAATTTTGGGCTCAACCATGCTCTAGTCAAAAGGAATCTAACTTCTCTAATTATCTGGCTCTTTATTAGTACGTATAATATAAGGATATGACTTTTAGTGTACTGCATTTTATGAGAGTCTAGTCGAGACATCACCTAAGGTTCCAGTCCAAGAGACTCTCCTCTAGACCTAATCCTCAACACTAGGGAATAAGTTTATTCTTGCTTCATTCAACCGTCTCATTAGTTTGTCAGACTTGAAAGTGTAGATGGATGGCAAAATGTTGGAGGTCATAGGATTATGCCTATTTCTCTCTCCCTCACATTGGAGCAAGGGCCTCTCGAGTGCCTTATTACTCAATACATGTATTTTTATTTTGTTGATCAATGTTTATGTCAAAAGAATTCAGAGTCGTCTGCACTTGTTTTTCTAGGATTACACCGAGGTGTGTCTATTTTGAGTATCCAAGATACCTTCCACACCCAGACTAGTATCACTATATGATGTAGAGCCCTTTTATGGTGCTATCCTAACTCCTTGGTCCTAATTAGTGTTTGGTCCAAGAGGATACTTTGAAAATGGTTGGGAGCGCTCGCCTTGGTGGAAGCTCATTTGAAAATTGATTTTGAGGAATATATCTTTTCTCTGAATATTTCTTCCTTTTCTTTTTGGCTAGCTCCACTACTTTTACCAAAAGTTGGCGCACACTGATCAACGATTACGTTTCATCACACCCTGGCACATAGATCAATATCAAACGATAGCATGCGAACATGTTCACATACTAGATGTGGTTTTGCTGACACTCAGGTTTCTTGAAGCCTTCATTAACTTTATCCCATCCTCGATCATCATTAGATTGGGTCTAGACTCAAATCTTCAGTCCCAGTTTCTCAAGTGATAACTCAACACATCTCATCAATTATGCATTTGTTAAAGTGATGTGTTGATCGTATTCTTTAGAAGGTAGAGATGAAGAGTGAAATATAGCACTCAAATCTTTCAAACTAGGGAAGTGTGGATTATTAAGTTCAAAATCGTAATGACTAAGGCCGGATAACTCAAACACTCTAGACCTCAGAGATCAAGTGTCCTCAAAATCCTCAAGCCTTAAGTGATAGTGAACGTTTTAGGAATATACCAACCAAGGAATGCATGAGATGCTTGATGAAATGCAAGACAATGAGTGAATTTTTTATGCAAAATTTTTTTTTGTTTTTGTTTATTTTGAAAACCAGATATTATCTACAAGAAGAATTTAGTTTAATATACATAATATACACTACTTGTACCCATCACCAATATTAGATGAATACAATTAAAGTACTAGTTATGGATAAAGTAAAATATATACAAACGCCCCCTATATATAACTTATCCTATGTCCTCATGGTACAAAGTGAAATGCAAACATAGTTCGTACTAAATATAGGTGAGCAAAAAAGTAAAGAAGCTGACATGCCCCCCTATACTTAGCTTTTTGAGGGACTAAGCATAGTGTAAAAGCATAAAAAGAGGCAGTCGAGGGTGAGCGGAAAGAATAGAAGTGATGTATACACAATGATACCAGTCCCCCTATACTTAGGCTCATGTCAACCAAAGTATGATCCGATAAATACTAGTGGGGAACCTGTAGATTATTGATGTACAAGGTCAAGGAGGTTTGCAATAGACCTTCTTGAAGGAGTGTAACGAGAGATAGTATGGAGATGTGGAGGGCGGTGAAGAGAGGGAGGATGAAGAAGACCATCCATCGTTAGAGTCGTCCTCAGAAGAATAGAAGTCGTACGTAGAGGATCTCCAACTATTGTCAACCAGAGGTAAGTGCCCTTCGATCAGAGATGTACTTATGGCACTTACATGATGAACCACTTAAGGACCGGAAGAGGACTCTTCAGAAATCACCTGGTGTTAAGGTCAAAGGTGACATTCTTGGTCAGTTTGTTTCCTTGAGAAGTATTGGGATGAAATTGGGCTGTCTTCTTCTCCCTTTCTTGAGTAAACGGTGTGGATGTTATGAGTTCCTCAATAGGTGAATCTCCGTAAAAGTCGACCACTTCTTGCAGGGTCATACGTTGCTTTGGGCGAGGAAACATTTTTCTGTTGGTTTTGTGAGTTACGGCTGGGGATTTTTATGTCACTTCCCGATAATCGTGAATTTTGGTGACATCGGATGTTTCCAGAGTTGGTTCCTTGTATGGTTCAAGTATCTCATCAATTACTGTCGACTCGAAAATTAGACCACTCAAATAATCATGGCGTTCATCAGAAACATGGTCCAACTCATCATAAGTTCCAAAATCTTGAATCTTCAAAGGAGCTCTATTATTGTGAGAATCAGAAGTTTTTCCAGCAGTTAGTCTTTCAGGTGACTCTCCTAGGGTTTGTATATGTGTGCCGTGAGGAGATGTCTGATCATTTGTGTTGTTTGTCTCCCGATCACAACTGTCGGTTTCAAGTTAGTTTTCTTCAGAGCAGGTCGTGTCATTGAGTCTTTGGGCGTTGTGGTCAGAGTTCGGGAACTTGATTTCATGAGTCTCACAATCAACAATTGCCTTAGCGGAGGCTAAGACCGACTTTCCTAAAATGATAGGAGACTTAGAGAATCCTTTGCGGTGCTCGATGTCAAGGATAATAAAGTCCACTCTGTATTTGTCCCTCATAAGTTTATGACGAACGAAACAATTCCCTTAGTCTTTTGGTGGATCGATAAGGCAATTGAACAATCACCCTAGTCTTCTTGACTTGTCCGAGTTTGAGTTGGTCAAAGACGGACTTGGGGAGGATGTATAATGTAGAATCATCGTCTAATCGAACATGAGTAAATAAGGCATCCTCAATTTCACATGTGATCTGAGTCAACCACTTGACATTGCGGCTTTTGGTTTTCCGATTCATCACCAAAGAACAGGTTGTAGATATAACATGATATTCAGTCCTTGATCGTTTCTTGCCCTCCTTTTTAGGGTTTAGTCGACTTTTTACAAATCGCTTAAGATCGGACACATATTCTATGGCCTTGATAAATGAAAGCTCCAAGATCAGACTTTTGCAAAACGCTTCCTTTTCAGAATTGTCCAATTTTTTTGAATTTTCTATTTTTTTGATTTTTTGGTATTTTTTGTGGTATGGTCAGTAGGGGGGTTAGAGGTCAGCGGTGGTTGATAATTGTGAGTCACGTGATGCTTCAGTGGTTCGCTTGGTGGTGGCCTCACTTCTTCTGGATTTTGCATAGACTTGGATGAGATCATATATTTTCTCATTCAAAACATTTGATCTATGATTGATCCGGGCAATCTCATCATCAAACATCTCATGACTAGTGATTAATAATCATTTTCAGGATATCGTGATTCCAACATGTAATATTGAGTAGAGCAATGATTATTCATAGTCGTTATGGCCTGGTCATGAGTCATATTTCCTTAACTCTGGTTTTCTCGTAAATGGTCGAAGGAAATTGTTCATACTTAGGAAGAGAGTCAACCTGAGTAAGGGATGGTTCAAGAGGTTGGGAGTTCATAGTAACCAAAAATCATTTTTCTATGTCAATATTGATTACTCTATTTTCCATCCTCAATTCCGCTCGCTCTCCCGTTCCCTTAAGATTGTCAAAATGTGAGAGAGGGCTATTCCATGAAGAAGTGTGAGAATAGGGTGATATGTATGGGAGGGGAGATAATTATGGCTGAGGGGGACCATGTTTGAAGAGTAGGTTCCCCTGAAAAGTGTGAGAAGAAGGATATCAGGACATGGTCATGGACATTGGGTAGGAAGACCACTGTGCCGACATCTTCTTAAGAGAGGGATGGAACGATTTGCAAACCATGATTTGCTTACAATTGCAAGGTCTTTGACACACACAAACCAAACACAAAACAAACACACAGATTATCCCACTCAACACTAGTGAAGGCACGTTACGGCTCTCCCGCTTATCTTTTCGATTTAAATTTTTAGAGATCAAACAATCTTGAAAAGATTAAGCGGAACTGTTAGGTGCCGAGATATTTCACAAAGACTATCCCAAGTTCATACAACTAGTTGCATCCACATTCAACCAGTATGGGTGCAAGTATGGACCGTTAAACGACTATACGTGTTACTTGAGTACAGAGCCATAGACAATGTCTTATAAACCACCCATTCTACTAAGGGAAGTCGGACCATAAAACAGCTACCTGAAACCCTCATTAAGAAGTAGCTATCTATTTTCAAAAACAATAGTCTGAGTAAATATTTTCAGTTTTTTGATCTATCCTAAGTGTGTGATTTGGTCCTTACAAACAATGAGTGGGTTTCTCTCCACCGGACACGAGGGTAAATTTTATGTAAATTTTATTTACAGTCACCTTGATTAGCAGTCCTGATTTCAGATTAAGGTTATCACTGGAGTATTAGGTGAGTACATAAATTCACGCCAAACAAGCAGTCCCAATTCCTTTAATTCCTAGGTTGTAAAACTAAGGAGGGAGAATCGAAAAAGCCAATGCAAGTGTAAATAAATGATGCATGCTTAAGAGTAAGACTTATAGTGATTCATCACGTTCTTCATGTGGGATGCAATACAAGGAATTTAATTTTACACTAAATGATATGCACATAGAGAAAACGCCCTAGGCAGATAGTTCTATTAGCGGGAAGAATTGATTTCAATTTGGCTAATGGTGAACGATCTACAGTGCATACAAATAATGAAAAAGTGTGGCCCAAAAATTACGAGCACAATCAAGGACAAACAAGTAAGTGTATATGTACCTAATTCCTATGCCACTCAAGTCGGGTCCCAACCACACAGGAGGGGTTGAAACATACTCGACACACCACAAAGAGGTTCAGTCCGAATTATTACAAGGGTTCAAAGAGAGGACCCTGAGAATAATGCGGAATTAAATCTAAACTAAACTCCCTCTCACACAAAAAAAATTCAAACTTCATTGCAGACCCCTTAAATTATATCCAAAATTTTGCCCCGAGTAATCTACAAAGAGAGAAGTTGTGGTTAGTACCTGAAGTAAGAGGAAAAAATAAAATGTAGAAAATAAAATACAAAAGGAAAAAATGATGCAGAAATCATTATCACAAAAATTAACTATAGAAAATAATTTAAAACCCTAAAAATTAATTGTTCCTCGGCAATGGTGCCATTTGATGAGCGTCAAATTTGCCTCTTTAATAATCGGGGAATGAAGTAGCATAGGAGGAAAATTTGGTTCGTCAAAAACCACAATCTTTGAATGTTGTGGAGTAGTTTAAACTTGGCAAGTCTACCAAGGTCGAACACAGGGACACAAGCCTCTTTAATATGTTTATCAAATTTTGTTTTTGGGCATGATTATCTTCTCATTTTCAGGTCTTCTTGCAGATGCACACAATAAAATGCAGATTAGATGATGCATGTATTGTTATTTTATTTTCCAATTCAATTGTAAGATCATGCATGGACATAATGTATGAATGAATGCAAGGGCTAAATATGCAAAAAAAGGAATACAAGTATGCCCAAGAAAATATGAGCACAGAATATGATTCTGATTCAGAGTCAAATTGAGCGTCAAAAATTAAGAGCAAGCATCTATCAATGGCATAGCCTTATAAAGCAATGGACACTAATAATCATATAAAAATTCACTCCTTTAATTAAGTATCCAATCAGTGATTAAATTATGTAATGAAATAGATGATGAAACAAGCATCAAAACGACACTAAAATCGTGTAATTGGGATTAAGGATGATCAAGATATGTAGTAAATAGTGCAAGGGCATAAACGTGGTAAAAATGTGGGATATAAAAGACAAATAATCACAAATAGGTCTCTGGAGGAACCTATTTATAATTTAGCAAACCTAATTGGGGTCCTCTATAAATTTTCCATTGCACACAGAGGCATATCTACAATTATTCATTCCCGACAAGGCCTCAATGTAACATACCCCAGGCGCGCACATGAGGCACGTGCTTGGGGACTTATTTGCAATTCTGTAAAGTGTCTGGGGTATTCTTGTAAATTACCCATCCCCTCACATGCCTTGCATATTAGGGACCTGGATTGGATGGACAACAGCTTCGGCGACGACGTGACTGGATTTAGAGGCAAGGGAGAATGGTTCGAGTGCCCGAGCCTCCTTGCTTCGTTGACGGTGACTTGACTATATCTAGGTCATTATATAGCCGCCGTGGGGCACCATCCAATGGCACCTGTGCTTCTCCTCCACTGGGGGAGCGGTGGAGTGAGTGGGGCTCTAGCGAGCTCGCCAAAGCCGCTCCGTGTCCATAGGTTATCCATCGAACGCCTTGGTCCTCAAGCGAGGGTCGCCAACGGGAGCTGGTTGAACTTGAACTTAGAAGGGAATACCCCGCTCCTCGAGGAAAGAGATGCTAGACTAGGGAATTAGAGTAACCTTGTCGAGGGAGGATGTTGCTTTTTCATTTTCGAGGTGGGGAGCTACATATCACTTACACAGTACAAGATACATAGTCATTAGAGTTTGCGTATATAGACTTGTTCTGACCTGGTTTAATGAGGAGTCTTGACCATAGAATAGTGGAACTTAGAGGATGTTGAGTCTTAAACTTATTTCCCAATAAGGTTCCGACAAATTAATAATCCATAGGTCTGATTGAGCTCCATACTCCAGTTTAATTAAGATAAGTTTAATAATCAACCATGATTCTTTTTCTTTTTCTTTCTTATTTCACTTCTTTTTCAAATAAGTGTTTGCTAAGGGACTAGCAAAGGTAAAGTATAGGGGGTCATGAATCCCTTATTCTTACTCTTTATTCTTTTATTTTAGCTCTTGCTCTTAGCAAAATACCTAGTAAATACCTGTAAATATAATAACTTAGCAGCTTGCACGCCTTTGTTAATATTGCATAATTAACATGTTTTTGGCTAAATAAAAGAATAAAGGAAAAGAAAGAGAATCATGTATTTAGAATAAATACAGAGTGACCCCAACCCCCAAGAGAAGGTCAAGACTTGACCTAATCGCAAAATAAAATGAGTAGAGAAAGATAGGGTCTACTAGGTATTGTCCCATATACTTGTACATATTCCTTATTTATTTATTTTTCAAAAAAACAAATTTATTTTGTTCTTTTACACCCTTGTATATAGTTCTAATAATATAATAAAAGTAAAATAAAAATCAGAAAAATAAAAGAAAAATAAAATAAAATCACCAAACCTTTGCAAAAAATACACATGCATATATCACATTCACTATTAATTATATAACTTGAAATAATTTGTAAAAATAAAATAAAAATAAATTTATGCTCATAAAATAATGTTGTAAATAAGTAAAATATAAAAACTTAAATATTTTTTAAAAATAATAAATAATAATACCTATATGAAATACTATATATTGTATATACACTAATTTATTTTTTCATAAAAATAATTAAAAATCATAGAAAAATACGTTGAAAAATAATAGGAATTTTTTATTTTATACACTATTTATTTTAAATTCATTTGCTATTTTTATTTTCAACTATTTTGTATATTCCTTCTCTTTGATTGGTCCACTTAGGATCGTTGACCTCGATCAACGCTCCCTTCTAGCCGGGTCAGACCCGATTCTGGCTCGTTGAACTTTTTTCCTGATTTCCCTGCCCTACTTAGACCACTTCTTGCCTTGATTTTTGGCCCCGTGATTCCTCGGACATCTGTGATCTTCCCAGATCCCTGGGACCATCCGAATCCCCCTACGGTTTTGTGCTTCGCGCCGATCTTTTTGGACCCTGGGTTTTGCTTATAAAATCTCTCGTTTGCCTCCATTTCCCAGTAGCTCATCCCTCGTGCCCCTTTCATCCCTAAACACCCTCAGTAGAGTAATATCTCCTTGAGGACCCGTTTAGGATCGCCTGGAGGTGCATGTGGACTCGTAGCTCATCGCGTCGGTGGAGTTCCGTTGCGAGTAGCTTCCCCACCCGCCTCTGCGTGGTCAAGGCCAAGACCCATCCTCCCATATTTGCTTGGAGCTTCTCAGCTCATTGGTCACTTGCATTTATCTTTCACATCTCTCTATTCAAGTCCATCTTCTCATCTTGCTCTATCGCCATCACCTCAGCTCCGACCAACTAGCCGGAGCCCCGATATCTAGACCCACCCGCATGGATCGATTCCTCGACTCACCTTCACCTTCTCACAATGTCTAATCATCCTAATAATCCTCCACGAGGACAAGATTAGCCTCAGGTTCCCTTCTTTCATCTTCGCCGGAATACCAAGCTCTGTTTACCCTTGCTTCCTTGGTGTTAATGCTCAATAACCCTAGTCGGAGCTTCACCCCGAGCTTAGGATATCTCTTGCAGGCATAGGTGCGCAAGGAGGCACGAATCACATCTAAGCAACTCCATCAGACTAGCTGCAGGCGGAGGACCACCGTACACCTCATCTGACCGACCATCTCCCCATCAGAGGCCTCCTCTTGACGCGTAGTACTTCAACAACAGTGTTGAGCCCTTTCTTAGCTTCATCGGGGTGATGGATCATCTTCCACGCTCTGGCAAAGTTCGCAAGAAGGTGGTTCTTCCAGCTATCTCTTCATCCATTCGATCAAAAGATTAACCCCTGATTTGATCATGATCGTACAAACATGCCTTATTCGTAACAGTTTGATCAGATTATGGGAAAGATCTAAGACATCATCCATGCCAACTCCTTCAGCCGTTAGATCTGTACTGTAGCATAGAATCTCAGACACGCATCCCCGACCACTCTAGAGCCGTCAGATCTTTTCTAGTAGCCAATCAGAGCTGCAAGAGTCCTCACGTGCGCCACGTACCCTAAGGGGTAAATTTCACTTGGGCCCCTCTTTTTTTGCATTGTCTTTTAATCTCGTAAATATTTTCGTAGTTTATTTTACTTTTGACATTTTGTTCAACATTTTTAGCTATTTGCATTTTAGTCCCTCTCAGTTTGTAGCACGTGTAGTCTCACATGACTATTGGGTTATTTGCGCTTTATGCCCTATGCTTTTCTACTGTTATGAATTGAATGGCATGTTTTTAGTATTTGCAACTATACCACTATGAGTCTGGATAACATGTGTCTCGTGTGCTTGTTTTGGATTTTTGTAGATGTAGCCCTGAAGTTTTGTACCGTGTTCTCGTTTGGCCCATAAACTTGAAAATTTTGCAACAAGGTCCCTGGAAAATGTGATTAATTGCTTGTCTTTGATTGGACTTAAGAAATAGCATATTAACTCGAGAAATCACGTAAAAACTAAGACTAACTCTTGTTGGTTGTAATATTTACTGTGATTTTTATGAGTTCATTTGATTGCATTTTTATAATTTAAAAATTCAAAGACTTTTAAAAATATCCCTGTTTAGCTTAGAAAAATCATAAAAATTCGAAAAATATTTTAAAAATTCTATAAAACTACTGTAGTTGCCATTTTATGTGTTTTATTTACAGTATTAGTTTTTGTTTGAAAAACCTTTTATAAAAACCCTAAAAAACACTAAAAACTCATAAAAAGTATATAAAATCAATCACAGAAAAATCCAAAATTTCATTTCCAGTTCCTGTTTCTAGGTTATTATTTGCATTTTGACATAAAATTGCTATCCATGACTTTAGGGCATTTTAGACATTTTTAACTAGCAATTTAGTCCTGGTTGTGCACTGTTTGCATTTTTGTGCTTTGTTTGATTTTTAAAACCATAAAAACACCAGAACAAATCCCAGAAAATTACCAAAAACATTTTAAAACATATAAAACCAAAAAATATTTTTATCTTAATTTTCTGAGCAGTTTTAGATTTCTAGAAAAATACAAAAATTGTTGTGCTTGCTTTTCCTTATTGTTGTTGATTTTGTTTCTTATTAAAATTTGAAAATTTGCAAAACTAGAAACCACTAAAAAATGTTTTATTTCATTTATGAGATTTGACTACTTCATATCACTTATGTGCTCCTTATGTTCGACCCTGTTGCTGTACTAGGTAAATAAATAGCGAACACTTATACATATGTTGATTGCTTTTGATCCATTACTTTTAGTGTTTTCTTTCTTCTTGTTGACCCAGTTTGATTGTTTGGGGTCGCAACGACCTTGTTTATTTCTTGATACTTAACCGTGATTGATCGGATGCTCATTAGAATTGCGTTGTTTCTTGGGAGCACGACTTAGTAGTAATTTTTCATTTTTGTCTTTATTTGATATAATTGTTTTCTGATACATCTCTGTTTCACTTTTTTTTCGAGGAACCGCCTGAGGACGCTTCGAATTTCTATTAGAGGAGACCGCACCTGAGGAGGAGTAGATGAGAGGAGAGAGTAGTTATAGCCTATAGATTAGATTTATCTTCTGCTGAACTATTATTCTTGTAATAACTAGACTCTTGCACTCTCTTTGGACACTTGGACTCATCAGGGTCTATTTCACCAAGTACTGGTGTACTCAGGGGACCTCATAGTGATTTTCGTGTTTTGTTTTTATCGCCTTTTATTTTCTTTTGATTCTCGAGGATTTAGCCCCTAGACTCAGGACTTTTGTTGATTGTGACATAATTAGCTAATGCCCCACACCTACTTGCTCATCTATTCCTATAGAACGTAATTGGACCTTGCTAATAATCAATAATAAAAAGCTAAGATAATCGATTGAGAGGCTATGCGCCGCTAGAGGTCATATACAGTACTGGCAAGATCCGTTGTGGCGGAAAACGATCGACATCCGAGACCGGACTCATGCCTCTCTTTCTGATTAGTTAGCTATCTACTCTTCACGATTCATAAAAGTTGCTCGTTTTAGGCTCATTTCTCCGTGCATCAATTAGGTAGTTTTATTTATGTCTTTACTTTTTTGTGCAGATCACCCGACATGTAGAGTGTTGGAGTCAGGTATGCATTTCTATCTTTGCATGCATTATAGTGTTTGATCGGGCATCGACTTTTTCGACTTCCTCCCCTTGTTTTATTGGACTCTAAATAACCAAGGAAATCGAAAAATTAGTTAGGAGTTGCTTTTATTTCAGAAAATACCTAAAAAGTGTAATAAAGTAAAATTAGGACTAGGCTAGAGCCTAAAATACACTTCACTTAAAATTGTTGATTTGGGGAGAGGCACCCCCTCATTGATTGATTTATTTGCAGCGAGAGAGTGACCCGCACACTAGGCTAGAGCCATACATGAATTCTTTTCAGACTAGTGGTCTTACAGTTGGTTGTTCTCAATTGAGGATTTCACCTGGTAGCCGGTAAATCGGTCCGGGACTTCCTTAGCAGATTGGGCAGGTCGGATAGTCTGTAAACAGTCTGCACCCATACTGGCCGGGAAAAACTAGCTGTGATATTGGGCCAGTCTCTTGGGAGCATCGGGTTCCCAACATCTCGCTTAATCACTTTGATATCTTGACTTATCACCTAAATATAAATTGACAAGATTAAGGACTAATATTTCACTTTGCTTTTTCATCTTGTTTGCACCCAGATCTCATCGTCATAAATCCCCACATTATGATGATGGGAGGGAGGTCCCTTAGGCTTCCTTTGACAGCACTACTTCCGAGCACTCCTTTCTATTCATCTAGGGCAGCTTCAGAGAGCCCAGACCCACTCTCTGAACCTGAGTTAGCTACCAGCTTGTTCCCCATCGACCACCCTTCTTCCAGTCCTGAGGTGCCAGAGTGGAGGCCAGCACAGTTATATGTCCATTTAACGGCACCTCTGTGTGGGTCTTTTGCCTTTTCAGAGACCCAAGAGATGGTCATCAGTAAGGGATGTACTGATGAGCAACCGCATGGATCTGCATATGTACTTGACCAGGCTGCCATTAACAACACACTCTTAGCCTCCATGGATACGATGCAACACTAGATTATAGACCAGGAAGCATTCATGACAGAAGTGCGACGAGAGCTTACGTAGATGAGAGCCAGCAGAGGAGAGCCATAGAGACAAGACGGTGGAGAGATACCATTAGCTGGAGGAGGAGACATACATATGGATGATCATCCAGAGCCGAGGCCATCTCGTACGATGAAGTAGTTACACAACCCTAGTGCAACTCTTACCCACCGTTGGATTCAGCTTCTGGAGATCTTGGGCGATTTTGAGCTTCGCCCCAAACTATTCAGCTTTTGCCAAAGTTCCATGGGCTAGACACCGAGGAGTCGTACCTCCATATCTAGGAGTTTGAGATGATATGTAGTACTGTCCATGACAAATTCCTGGATAGTGATACGATCAAGACGATCACCTTCCCGTTCTCCTTAGTTGATATAGAAGCCTATTGGCTGAAGCAATTGGGGAGGTATTTCACCACCTGGGAGCGGCTCTGGACCAGGTACTTGAAAAAGTATTATCCACTCGGCCGGACCATTATAGCGTGAGCCATGATCAACAATTTCACTATAATATCGAACGAGCAGTTTCACGAGGCTTGGGATTCATTCCGAGAGCTCATTGACCAATGCCCACATCATGAGATATCCAAGCCCAATGTAGTCTAGAGTTTCTTTTGTGGGCTGACACCGGAGCTGTGGGGGCTAGTTAATGCCTCATGTGGAGGGTCATACTTTGCCAAGGATGAGGATAAAGTATGGGCCATCTATGAGGAGATGATCAAGAACTACACAGTGATGTCCTAGATTAGGGTCGACACTTAGGGGAAGCCCCTCCCATAGGCCGTGTCCTACCAGAGGATTGCACGAGTCGATACCTATCCTTCTACTTTGCCGTCAACAGCATAGGTCGATTCCTCAGCCACTAACATGGGGATTATCAACGAGAAGCTGGACCGCATTTAGACATTGAGAGAAGTAGTGCCAGGGCCATACACAGATCGACAAGTTTGCATAGACACTTAGTGACTTGAAGACTCATATCATGTGTCTCCAGAAGGTAGAGACGGTTCTACAGCCCCGTCTTAGGTCACAGGCTGATCCTAGCAGTAACAACTCCACCCAGCCTTCTGCCACTTACCGCCAAGTTCACCACATCTAGGTAGAGCCGGTCCAACAACTGCAACATTACTCCCAGCCACCGCCATCTCAGGACACTTAGATGGTGGTCTATCAGCTGGATCAGCCACTGGAAGTTCTTCCCCCTCTTCCTTTCAAGTAGGAGTCGTTGATGAAAGTCAACAGGATTTGGTACAACCATTACCAACATCGGCCCGGGATCCATGTGATCACCCGGGATTCCGATGGTCCACCAGAGGCAGCTCATCCCAACAGCAGCCTCCAGCTCAAGGCAGACAGAGCAGCCAGCAGCAACAGCAGCCCCATCACTCCTAGTACCAACAGCAACACCAGTAGGGTCCTCGTCTTGCATACTAGGGACAACAGTGGAAGCATCTACAACAGCCTTACTAGCAGTACTCCTAGCCTCCCCCTTATTACCAGTAGGCTCAGCCTCAGTTCCAGCGAGGCAACATGTCTGGTTCTTGTGGACCTGTCTATGAGAATCCAGGTCTTGACGATCTCACCCGCCTACTTTCTGACCAGTAGGCATCCTTTCGACGAGAGATGGATGAGTTCGGCAGGAGATGAGGGATATCATCAAGGGCAAGGCTGCCATACCCGCTCAGATCGAACCGAATCTGAACAACCTTAAGAGGAAATTTGAGCAGGTACAGTTTACATAGACTGATACCTTGGATGATATTTCTTTCTATGTATTTGATGCTGATTTTGTGACATTTAGGAGTGGTAGCATGCCAGCAGGCGACACCTCGTATGAGTGAAAACCCCATGGAGATTTCGGTGCTCCAGATGAGGAGGATAGCGGTGATGATGTCGTGCATGATGATGATGGCAGTGGTGTTGAAGCCATCAAGGATGATGATCCAACCGATGGTACTGAGGTTTTCGTGATTCCATATGTAGTTGGTGGTACTGAGGCCACCAGTTTTCCAATTGCTGAGCTAGAGTGTGGTAATGATGCTTTAAAGATAGATGACGTGGGTGGCGTTGAGGCCACCATTTTTCTATTTGTTGTGTTATCTTCTCATGTATCTCAGGACAGTTCCAGAAAATTATAAAAAATGGAAAAATTGAAAAGAAAAAAATTTTGAATAAAGGAAAGGTTTCTGCATTTTCTTCGAGTCCGTATGTGTTGCATGATGATGATTGTATGGATTCTATCCCTTCACATACAAAGAAGCCTATTATTGACTCTCATCTCTCTGGAGAGGGTCCAGTCATCCCCTTCCCTCAAGCACTCCACTTAGCGAGGCGGAATAAACCAGAAAACCCAAAAAAGACACACCAGTAAGAGTTCAGACAACATATCATAAGAAGATTCCTGATTCAGCTGACTCCACAAGAGGCACTAGAGAACATCCCTCTCTTCTAGAAGAATTTGAGAGAGAAGACTACCATTTGCTAGAAGAGAAGGAACCATATTGCAGAGATCCATGTGCTTACTCGTGCCACTTGCTTCGCCATTCAAAACCAATTGCCAGCAAGGAGACCTGATGTAGGAGCTCTATATGTCAGATGCCATATCAATGAGCAGTGGTTCAATCGTACCCTATTAGACAGTGACTCTTCTATTAACCTCCTCCCGACTGCCTTACTCGACCGATTCGAGTTCGGCCATCTTCGACAGAGCAAGACAGTCCTTTTGTTTGCTTATAGGTCCGTTGTTGATGCCGGTTTTTCGAGGATTTATAATTATTAATGGAGTCGTCGTTATCCCCAAAAATCCCGGATCAAACAAACAATTTTTTTCTTTCTCAAGCAACAAAAATAATTACAAAGAATAATGTGGAGGAAGAGAAATTTTTGCTAATTATATACCTGTATAGTGAAAAGGATCAAACTCAGGGAGGCTATAATTCCCGAGGGTTATTCAAATAATCGACGAAAAATCAATTAAGAGAAAAGCAGGAATCTCAAAGGCAAACTATCCTTGGTTTTTGTGGAACTTTTTCTCTTTTTATTTTTTTATTTTTATTTCATTTTTTTATTTTCTGATTTTCAATTTTTTTGTGATTTTAATTTTGCATTTTTTTTAATTTTCAAATAATGGACAATATGCACAAAAAAAGAAATGCGCACACTATGCTCTTTTTGTATTTTTAAAATAGTTAGAAATGGTCAGAAAATTACAGAGAAATATTTTTTAGTTTTGAGGGTTTTGATTTTTTTTTGGAAATTTTTGTGGAATTTTCAGATGTTTTTATTTTTTCTTAAAATCAAACAGTGGCAAAAATGATAAATAGTGCACAACCTGGAGTAATTTGTAAATTAAAAATATTTTAACGCCCAAAACTCCTAGAAACTTTTTTTATCTTGAAACATAGGAAAATATCTACAAAAAGGAACTGAAATCCGAATAATTGGATTTTTCTAGAATTTTTTATGATTTTTATAAGATTTTTAGTATTTTTCAATTTTTTGGATTTTGAAAAGAATTATGTTGAACAGAAATAAAAGACAATAAAATATACGTAATCTATTTTTTTGGAATTTTTAGAGCAATAATCAAATTTTGAAGAATTTTTGAATTTCAGGAAGAGAAAAAGACACTGTTTTTTATTTTTTAATAATAACAAAATGACGATAAAATGCAATGCAAAAATTACTGCAAATACATCAACTTGATCAGAGGTCTCTACATCTGTGATACAGGAAGGGTGATCTGCCACAACATTTTTCACTCCATGTTTATCTTGAATCTCTAAATCAAATTCCTGTAGGAGAAGGTTCCATCTGATAAGGCGTGGTTTGGCATCCTTCTTTGCCTGTAAGCATCGTATGGCAGTATGATCCGTGTATACAATAATGTGTGAACGGATGAGGTAAGATCTGAACTTTTCTAGCCCAGACACAACTGATAACATCCCCTTCTTTGTAATTGTATAATTCTGTTATGCTTCATCCAGATTTTTTCTACCATAGTGTATAGCAAATGGTATCCCATCCCTTCTCTTTGCTAAAACAGCTCCAACTGTGAAATCTGATGCGTCTGTCATAATCTCAAAAGGAAGATACCAATCTGGTGGTTGTAAGACAGGAGCACTAATAACCATTTCTTTCATCTGATTGAATGCAAGGAGGACTTTCTCATCGACAACCAAATCACTCTCATTATACAGAAGCTCAATCAAAGGTCTGGTGATCTTGCTGAAGTCCTTTATGAATCGCCTATAGAATCCTACGTGTCCCAGAAATGACCTCAATGGCTTCAAATTCTGTAGTGGCTCTATCATTGAAATCACATCAATCATAGCTGGGTCAACCTCCATACCATGTTTGGAGAGGACATGGCCCAATACAATTCCCTTAGTCACCATAAAGTGACTCTTCTCCCACGAGAGCACTAGGTTTACCTTACAGCAATGTTGAAGAACTTGGTCTAAATAAGCAAGACATGTGTCGAAACTATACCTGTAGACCTAGAAATCGTCCATGAAGACTTCAAGAAAATTACCCACCATGTCACCAAAAACAGCCAACATACACCTTTGAAATGTAGCGGGGTGTTACACAATCTAAAGGGCATAGGTGCCAAACGGAGAAGTGAAAGTAGTTTTCTCCTGATCCTCAGGAGTGATAGCAACTTGGTTGTATCCCGAGTACCCATCCAAGAAGCAAAAGAACTCTTTCCCTTCCAACCTCTCAATAATCTGATCAATAAATGCAGAGGAATGTAATCCTTCTTGGGAGTTGAGTTTAGGTGTCAGTAATCTACACAGACACGCCATGAAGTAGGTATCCGGGTTGGAATCTCCTCACCACGGTCATTCTTTACTATCATAATCTCGGATTTCTTCAGGACCACATGGAAAGGGATGACCAACTTAGAATCTGAAATGGTATATACAAAGCCAGCATCACACCATTTTCTGATCTCCTTCATGGCAACCTCCCTTAGATTTGGATTTAGATGGCATTGACATTCACGGGATGGTTTACAGTCATCATCTAGATAGATATGATGCGAGCACAACGCTGGATTAATCCCACTGAGATCCGAGATATTCCATCCTATGGCCTTATGGTTTCACTCAAGAACCTCTAGCATGCGAGATTCTTATTCAGTGGTCAACTGCGAGCTGTGGATGACCAGAAACATTTGGGGGGACCCGCAAGGAAGGCCTATTTCAACGTTGATGGTAAAACCTTGAGCTCAGGTGGGGTCTGAATTGGCTCTGCAATAACCTCTGCTACTGTACTGGTAAACGGTGTGTGATCTGTACTCTGTGGACTGTCCACCTTGTCTACTTACGGCTCAGCAAATAGAATATCTGATAGTTCTACAATGAATGATCTCTGCTCATAAGGGAAGGGCTCATCAGGATGTCCAATATTCTTATCAATTAATGGCTCAGATATATCAGCAATAATCCCAGAAAGATGTATCTCATCTGTGCATAAATCAAGAAATTCAACAAATGCTTAGAAATCTGGACCTCAGAACTCTCAGAAGGAGGCATATCATCAGTAATCTCATAAAAGTGTTTCAACAGAATATCAGAAAGTGCCTCTAGAAACTTAGATTGATCATCAGAAATAAGCTCAAACTGCTCATTAGCAACTATCTCAATTGGACCACCAAGGGAACTCATGTCGACTGTCCTTTCCATAGAGTTCTTTTGGGGAAGGAACTCCTAGGTACCTATAAAATCAGTGAAAAGATGTGTGTCTTTGAATTCGGCAAGAAAATCACAGTCATCTAGCTATGATATAACTTTCTCTGTATCATCTACTGATGGTGGTGGTGATGGTCGAGGATCAAAGATCGTCTCAATTTTCTCCTTGTTGTTACGAGAGTGAAAGGTGATCTCTCCATTATCATAATCAACTGCTGCTTCGGTCGTTCAGAGGAACGGTCAACATAGTATGATCGGGGTATGGAGTAACAGTGCTGGTGTGTCCATATCCATGACAACAAAATCAACTTGGAATTTCATTCCCTACACTATTACAATAACATCCTCTAAAATACCTCTTGGCCTCTTAATCGATCTATCAGCAAACTGAAGGATCATTCTGGTTGTTTTAAGAGGCCCTAATTGAAATTCAGTTAGTAAAAAGGAAGGCATGAGATTAATGGAGGAACCGCCATCAAAAAGAGTACGATCAAATTCTTGATTTCATTCTCTCTTCCTTATTGCATGAGATTACATTATCTCATGATTCTCTCCAATATTTGCAACAACTTTTGTTGCAAATTATTTCACAAATAAATCCAATTTATTTGGCGAACAATGCAATCATGCCATTGGAAATTTGTGAATCACATTCACAACCCAAAATAAAATGTGAATTACATTTTCAATTTAATGTTCAATGTGAATCCAATTCACATTAACATTTAAATAACAAATGTAAATTACAAGTAGCTCTCTCTTATATATCATAAATCACATTTATAATATATATGATTAATGGATAGTGCTATCCACATTATTCATATCCATGATAATTGAATCACATTTAATCATCTTGGATCTCTATTCACATGTGCCCAAATATTATTAATCACATTAACATTATTCACAACTTTGATAATCAAATCACATTTAATTATCTAAGATAATTATCTTTATAATATGAATAAAATCCATATTATTCATGATAATTAAATCACATTTAATTATCCAAGATAACTCTCCTTATAATATGAATCAAATTCATATTATTCATGATAATAAAATCACATTTAATTATCCATTTTCTCAATGCTCGGATATATATATCAACAATGAAAATATCCTGAACTCTTTCAAGGATAATGTGCTTTCTCAATTGATACTTGGAGATAAGGACAAGGAGATTGTATTGTACCACATATAGTGACTTGGATATTGAGATCACATCTCAAATCCAGATCTTGCGGACCTCCCATAGATTTCTTCTTATTGCATCTGAACCACATTCAGATCATTGTCCAACATTTGGACCATGATCAGATTTCTTCTCTAATGATAGGAGTCTCTAAAATCCAGACACGTTCCATCACTCCCATTCACTATGCTAGTCGGTCTTTTGGTGGATCGATAAGGCAATTGAACGATCACCCTAGTCTTCTTGAGTTGTCCGAGTTTGAGTTGGTCAAAGATGGACTTGGGGAGGACGTTTAATGTAGAATCGTCATCTAACCGAACATGAGTAAACAAGGCATCCTCAATTTCACATGTCATCTGAGTCAACTGCTTGACTTTACAGCTTTCGATTTTCCTATTCATCACCAAAGAACTGGCCATAGATATGACATTACATTCAGTCCTTGATCGTTTCTTTCCCATCTTTTTAGGGTTTAGTCGACTTTTTACTAATCTCTTAAGATTGGGTGCATATTCTATGGCCTTGATAAATGAAAGCTCTAAGATCAGACTTCTACAAAACTCTTCCTTTTCAGAATTACGATTTTTTTTTGAATTTTCTATTTTTTTCGATTTTTTGGAATTTTCTATGATATGGTCAGTAGGTGGTCAGAGGTCAGTAGTGGTTGTTCCTGATTGTGAGTCACATGATGATTTAGTGGTTCGCTTGGTGGTGGCCTCACTTCTTCTCGATTTTGCATAGAATGGATGAGATCATATATTTTCTCAGTCAAAACATTTGCTCTATGATTGATCCGAGCAATCTCGTCATCAAACATCTCATGACTAGTGATTGGATAATCATTCTTGGGATATCATGTTTCCAGCATGTAATATTGAGTAGAGCATTGATTATTCATAATCGTTACCGTCTGGTCATGAGTCATATTTCCTTAACTCTGGTTTTCTCGTGAATTGTCGAAGGAAATTGGTCATACTCAGGAAGAGAGTCAACCTGAGTAAGGGACGGTTCAAGAGGTTGGGAGTCCATAGTAACCGAAAATCGTGTTTCTATGTCAATATTGATTACTCTATTTTCCATCCTCAATTCCGCTCGATGTCTCATGTCCTTAATATTGTCAAAATGTGAGAGAGGGCTATTCCATGAAGAAGCGTGAGCATAGGGTGATATGTATGGGAGGGGAGATAATGATGGCTGAGGGGGGCAATGTGTTAAGAGTAGGTTCCCTGGAAAGTATGAGAAGAAGGATATCGAGTAGGAAGACCACTCTGCTGACATCTTCTTAAGAGAGGGATGAAATGATTTACAAACCACAATTTGCTTACAATTGCAATGTCTTTGATGCACACAAACCAAACACAAAACAAACACGTAGATTCACCCACTCAACACTAGTGAAGGCACGTTACGGCTCGGGCGCTTATCTTTTTTATTTAAATTTTTAGAGATCAAACAATCTTAAAAAGATTAAGCGGAGCTGTTAGGTGCCTAGATATTTCGCAAACACTGTCCCGAGTTCATACAACTACTTGTATTAACATTCAACCAGTATGGGTGTAAGTACGGACCGTTAAACGACTACCCGTGGTACTTGAGGACGGAGCCGTAAACAGTATCCTATAAACCACCCACTCTACTAAGGGAAGTCATATCGTAAAACAACTACCCAAATCTCTTACTTAGAAGTAGCTAGTTGTTTTTAAAAACAGTAGTCTGAGTAAATATTTTCGGTTTTTTTGCTCTGTCCTAAGTGTGTGATCTGGTCCTTACAAACAATGAGTGGGTTTGTCTCCACCAGACATGAGAGTTAATTGTGAACGATCTACTGTTTGTATGAATAATGAAAAAGTGTGACCTAAAAATTATGAGCACAATCAAGGATAAACAAGCAAGTGTATATGTGCCTAATTCATACGCCACTCAAGTCAGGTCTCAACCGCACATAAGGGGTTGAAACAGACCAGACACCCACAAAGAAGTTCAGTCCGAATTATTACTAGGGTTTAGAGAGAGGACCTTAAGAATAATGCAGAATTAAATCTTAACTAAACTCTCTCTCAAAAAAATTCAAACTTCTTTGCAGACCCCTTGAATTATATCCAAAAATTTTCTCCGAGTAATCTACAAAGAGAGCAATTGCGGTTAGTATCAGAAGTAAGAGGAAAAAAATAAAACGTAGAAAATAAAATGCAAAAGGAAAAAATGACGTAGAAATTTTTATCACAAAAATTAACGATAGAAAATAATTTAAAACCCTAAAAATTCACCTTTCCTCGACAATGGTTACATTTGATGAGCGTTAAATTTGCCTCTTTAATAATCGAGGAATGTCATAGCATAGAGGAAATTTTGGTTTGTCAAAAACCACAATCTTTGAATGTTGTGGAGTATTTTCAACTTGGCAAGTCTACCAAGGTCTAACATAGGGACAGGAGCCTCTCTAATGTATTTATCAAATTTTGTTTTTAGGTGTGATTATCTTCTCATTTTCAGGTCTTCATGAAAATGCACACAATAAAATGCAGATTAGATTATGCATGTATTTTTATTTTATTTTCCAATGCAATTATAAGATCATGCATGGACATAATGTATGAATGAATGCAAGGGCTAAATGTGCAAAAATGGAATACAAGTATACCCACTAAAATATGAGTACAGGATATGATTCAGATTCATAGTCAAATTGAGAGTCAAAAATTAAGAGCAAGCCTCTATCAATGGCATGGCCTTATAAAGCAATGGATACTGATAATCATCTAAAAATTCACTCCTTTAATTAAATGTCCAATCAGTGATTAAATTATGCCATGAAGTAGATGAAGAAACAATCATCAAAATGACACTAAAATCATGCAATTGGGATTAAAGATGCTCAGGATATGTAGTAAATAGTGCAAGGGCATAAATGTGGTAAAAATGCGGGAAATAAAAGATAATTAATCACAACTAGGTCTTTGGAGGAACCTATTTATAATTTAGCAAAGCCAACAGGGGCCCTGTATAAATTTTCCATTGCACGCAGGGACATATCTATTATTATTCATTCCTAGTAGGGCCTCAATGTAATTTACCCTAGGCACGCACAAGAGGCATGCTCCTGGGAACTTATTTGTAATTCGGTAAACTATCCAGGTTATTCTTGCAAATAACCCAGCCCCTCACGTGCCTTGCATGTTAGGGGCCAGGCTTGGATGGACAACAGCTTCGGCGACGACGTAGATGGATCTGGTGGCAAGGGAGAATGGTTCGAGTGCCCGAGCCTCCCTTCTCCGGTGACGGTGACGTGGCTATATCTAGGTCATTGCATGGCCGACGTGGGGTGCCATCCAACGACACCTGGCTTTTCCTCTGCTGGGGGAGCGACGGCGTGAACGGGGCTCTGGAGAGCTCACTAGGGCCCCTCCGTGTCCATAGGTGGTCCATGGATCTCCGTGGTCCTCAAGCGAGGGCCGCCGACGGGAGCTGGTTGAACTAGAACTTAGAAGGGAATACCCTGCTCCTCAAGGAAAGAGCTGCTAGACTTGGGAATTAGAGTTACCATGTCGAGGAAGGTTGTTGCTTTGTCATTTCTGAGGTGGGGAGCTACATATCACTTACATAGTACAAGGGAAGATACATAGTCATTAGAGTTGCATATGTAGACTTGTTCTGACCTAGTTTATTAAGGAGTCTTGACCATAGAATAGTGGGATTTAGAGGTTGTTGAGTCTTAAACTTATTTCCCAAGAAGGTTCCGCCAAATTAATAATCCAAAGGTCTGACAGAGGTCCATACTCCAATTTAATGAAGATAAGTTTAATAATCAACATTGATTCTTTTTGTTTTTCTTTTTCTTTCTTGTTTTCACTTTTTTTCAAATAAATGCTTGCTATGGGACTAGTAAAGGTAAAGTATAGGGGGGTGATGAATCCCTGATTCTGACTCCATATTTTTTTATTTTAGCTCTTCTTCTTAGAAAAATTCCCTGTAAATATTTATAAATATAATAACTTAGCAACTTGCATGCATTTGTTAATATTGCATAATTAGCATGCTTTTGGCTAAACAAAAGAATAACAGAAAAGAAAAAGAATGATGTATTTATAATAAATACAGAGTGACCCAACCCCCAAGAGAAGTTCAAGACATGACTTGATTGCAAAATAAAATGAGTAGAGAGAGATATGGTCTACTAGGTATTGTCACATATACTTGTTCATATTACTTATTTATTTATTTTTGATAAAACCAAATTTATTTTTTTCTTTTACACCCTTGTATATAGTTCTAATAATATTATAAAAATAATATAAAAATCAGAAAACAAAAATAAAAATACCTATATATAATACATAGGTATATTATACATGTATATAATACTATATACTGTATATACACTAATTTATTTTATCATAAAAATAATTAAAAATCATAAAAAAATACTTTGAAAATTTATTAAACATTTTTTATTTTATACATTCTTTATTTCAAATTCACGTGTTATTTTTTAATTTATTTTTTAATTATTTTGTATATTCCTGCTCCCTTATTGGCCCACATGAGATCGTTGACCTCGGTGAACCCTCCCTTCCAACCAGGTAAGATCCGATTCTCGATTGTCGAACCTTTGTCTCCCTATTTCCCTGCTCGACTCAAACCACCTCTTGCCTTGTTTTTTGGACTTGTGTTTCCTTGGACATCTGTGATCTTCGCAGATAACTGGGACCATCCAGATCCTCCCAGGGTTTCGTGCTTCGCGCCGATCTTTTTGGACCCTGGGTTTTGCCTATAAAGTCTCTCGTCCGCCTCCATTGCCTAGCAACGCATCCCTCGATCCCACTTTCTTCTCTAAACACCCACAGTAGAGTGACAGCTGCTCGAGGGCCCTTTTAGGATCACCTGGAAGTGCATGTGGGCTCATAGCTCATCGCATCGCTGAAATTCCGTCGCGAGTAGCCTCCCCGCTCGCCGCAGCGTGGTCAAGGCAAAGTCTTATCCTCCCATATTCGCCTGGAGCTTCGCAGCTCGTTGGTGGCTTCATGTGTCGCGTTTATCTTTTACATTTCTCCATTCAAGTCCATCTTCTCACCTTGCATTGTCGCTATCACCTCAGCTCCGACCAACTAGGCAGAGCCCCGATATCTATACCCATACGTACGAATCATTTCCTTGACCCACCCTCACCTTCTCACACAGTCTGATCAACATAATACTCCTCCACCAGGTCGATATTAGGCTCAGGTTCCCTTTTTCCATTTTCACCGGAATCCCTAGCTCTGTTCACCCTTGCTTCCTTGGTGTTAATGTTGAATAACCCTAGTTAGAGCTTCACCCCGAGCTTAGGATATCTCTTGCAGGTACAATGCACGAGGAGGCACGAATCACATCCAAGTGACTCCAACGAACTATTTGTAGGTGGAGGACCACCGTACGCCTCATATGAACGACCATCTCCCCATCAGAGGCCTCCACTCGACGCGGAGTACTTCAACGACATTGTTGATACCTTTCTTAGCTTCATCAGGGCGGTGGATCATTGTACACACTTAGGCAAAGTTTGCCAGAAGATGGTTCTTCCAGCTATTTCTTTAGACGTTCGATCAGGAGATGAACCCCAGATTTGATCACGACCGTACAAACATGCCTTATTCGTAACGATCTGATCAAATTCTGGGAAAGATCTGAGCCTTTATCCACACCAACTCCTTCAGCCGTTAGATCCGTACTATAACTGAATCTAAGACGCATGTCCCCAATAAAAACCAAAGTCGTCACATCTTTTGCAGTAGCCAATCAGAGCCTCTAGAGTCCTCACATGCGCCACGTGCCCCAAAGGGTAAATTTCATTTAGTCCCCTCTTTGTTTTGCATTTGTATTTTAATCATGTAAAATATTTATTGCAGTTTATTTTACTTTGGACATTTTACAGTTCGAACCTTGTGTTTTTAGTTATTTGCATTTTAGTCCCTCTCAGTTCGTAGCACGAGTAGTCCCACGTGAGTTTTGGGCTATTTGCGCTTTATGCCATATGCTCTTCTACTGTTATGAGTTGGATCGCATGTTTTTAGTATTTGAAACTATACCACTGTGAGTCTTGATAACGTGTGTCGTGTGTGCGTGTTTCGGAATAGATTGAGCCACTGAGGTTTTGTACTGTGTTCTTATGTGGCCCATAAACTTGAAATATTTGCAATGAGGGCCCTGAAAACTATGATTAATTGCTTGTCTTTTATTGGACTTAATAAATAGCATATTAATTCGAAAAATCATATAAAAATTACCACTAACTCATGTTGTCTTGTAATATTTACTGTGATGTTGTTGAGTTGTTTTGATTGAATTTTATAATTTTAAAAATTCAAAAATCTTCAAAAACATCCATGTTTAGCATAGAAAAATCTTAAAAATTCAAAAAATACTTTAAAAAATCTATAAAAATTATTGTAGTTGCCCTTTTGTGTGTTTTATTTATTGTTTAGTTTTGTTTGAAAAACCTTTATAAAAACTCTAAAAATCATAAAACACCTAAAAACTCATAAAAAGTATATAAAATTGCAGAAAATCCTAAAAAATCATTTGCAGTTCCTGTTTGTATGTTTTTATTTGTATTTTGACCAAAAATTGCTATCCAGGACTTTAGGGAATTTTAGACATTTTTAACTTGCAATTTAGTCCTGGTTGTGCACTGTTTGCATTTTTGTGCATTGTTTGATTTTTATAAAAACCATAAAAACACCAGAAAAATACCAAAAAATTACCAAAACATTTTAAAACGTATAAAACCCCAAAAATATTCTTATCTTAACTATATGAGCATTTTTAGCATTATAGAAAAATACAAAAAGATTGTTGAGCTTGTTTTTCCTTATTGTTGTTGATTTTGTTTCTTTCTAAAATTTAAAAATTTGCAAAATTAAAAACCACTAAAAAGGTTTTATTTCATTTATGACATTTGACTACTTCGTATCACTTATGTGCTCCTTGTATTCGACCCCGAATGATATACCAGTTAAATAAAAGAGCGAATCGCTTACACATGTGTTGATTGTTTTTGATCTATTTCTTTGAGTGGTTTATTTCTTCTTGTTGAGCTCGTTTGATTGGTTGGCGTCGCAATGTCCTTGTTTATTTTATGATACTCAACTCTGATCGATCAAGCGCTCATTAGGAGTGACAGGTGGCAGAGCAATCGCTTTTATAGGAGGAGGTAGAGGTCTGTTATGGTGGTGCCGAGGATTTGCAATGGTGATGTTGAGACCAGCGAGTAATGGAGAGGGTGTTTATGAGGTGCGTGAAGAAGGTGAATCTGGGGGCTATGGGGAGGATCCGTTAGGGAGTAGAGAGGTTGGCTAGAGTGGTGGCTAAAATTGGAAGGGTGGCGCGGTGCGGCGAGGCATAACTGTTGGGGGTGTGGACGCTGGAGGTAGGGGATGACTTGTGGGCCATTGGATCTTGCGATCCAACGGTCCAAATGTAGGCATGAGTGGAGGCCAGTGATCACATCCTTATGATCTGATTGAACAGCTAGAAGATGCGTGGAGGCAGGCGGTCCAGATGGGAGTTAGGGTTCCATCAACGGCTGAGGGTGAATTAGTGATGTGGCTAACGAGAGCTGTTAGATGCTGAGGAGATCTTGCGGCTGTGAGTGAGGCATAGTCAAGTGGTGGGGATCATATCTCAGGAGAGATCTAATGGCTGGAAGCGAAGCGGGGATTGACGGTCGGGATGGAAGCCGAGGAGCGAGATCTAACGACCAGACGGAGTGCAGGGTGGCGAGAGAAGTGGCGGCCATGTGGGTGGCCCATAGGGCACCATGTGGCCCAATCCGAAAATTCAAAAAATATAAATCTAAAAGAAACAGTTAGAGGCATATTTAGGAAAAAGTCAAAACATGAAAGTTGTAGATCTCGATGAGATCTACGAGTTTCGTGTTGGATAAAAAGTCAAAATAGGTCACTTGTACAAATGTATTTTTGAGGGTATTTTTAATGGGTTACAAATACCGTTTTTTGGGTGTTGATATTTATTATTTTTTAATCTATTTTAAAGGTTAGGGAAATTATAGACAATTATTTAAATCTACTTTTTACGGATTTTTAATAAGATATAAATTAAAGAGGAGAACTTTATAATTAAATTCAGTAATTATAGGTTAATTATACACAATATAATACAAGATAATAATAAGATCTTATTAGTGATTTTTATTGAATTATTTATGCCAGGGGATTAAGAACTGATTTTTAGCAATATGAATACAAGATTCATCAGCGAACCATTCTTACAATAAATGTAATTGTAATGTTTGATTTATCAATAAAAGTTCTTGATTTGTTTTGACTCCCTTTTTGAGATTAAATGAATAAATGTACTATAAGGTCCCTTTGTACAATTAGGGTTATGTACCATGGCCATCTTAATAATAATACATGTGTTTATTCAATAATAGAATCATAGAGGCCAGTGTTTGGATGAATATCTAAGGAGTTAGATTGAGGAGTCATCAAGCACCATCAAATGATTGTTAAGAAATGATCTCCAACCAGATTAGGAGATGTCTATCCTTTCTCAATTGGGCTAATATTTGATCAAGTCTTGATGCAGGTACTCTACAAGGGAATAGAGATTCAGAGGTGTCAGATTAGTTAGGTCAAAGAGTTGACTTAACGAGATCGAGATAACTAAAGTCCTATTTCGTAAACTGTCACTATATAGGCACACATCCTCTGACCGGAGACAGATGTGTTACTATATGTATAAGTATGTACATTTGGTAGACCAATAGGTTGATGACCTAACCAAGGTTTGTGCACCAATACACTGGTATGCATGCAAGGGCATATGAGTAATATGATCTCTCAAAGGGATCATATAGGTTCACTTATGAACCGGAAGTCATGAGATCACTCATGAGGTATTGGGACCAATCAACTTCCATGCATGGTCGTGTTTGGAAGCATGACAAGAATTTTAAGGTATGATATATGCTTTTGGAAAGCATATGATCGATACCAAATCCCAATGACCAAGAATGAGATACATGATGATGAAACCCTAAAGATGAAAGTGTAAAATTGATCTATATCTTCGAGTTTATCTTAGGTCTTCCAGCATGTAGGATGTGCTGGTATTAGGAATACCTGAGGGTGTATGATCATAAACGATTGTATAACCATGACGCTTCCATTCCAAGGGAGTGATGAAACCGATCTGGATTTTAATGACTCCTCTCAGTAGAGAAGTATCTGATCTTGGTCCAATTGTTGGACATTGATCTGAATGAGATTCAGATGCAGTGAGAAGATTCGATTTACGGCCTTGATTCAGTGAAGCATCTATGAGAGGTTCTTGAGATCTGTATTTCAGATGTAATCTCAATATCCGAGTCACTATACAGGGAACAATACAATCGTCATTTCATTATCTCCAAGTATCTTCCGAGAAAGCGCATTATTCTTGAAAGAGTTCAAGAATAATTCTAAAGTTGAGTTATATCTAAGCATCAAGAAAGGGATACATAAATGTGATTTATTTATTATGAATAATGTGAATTTGTTTCATATTATTTGAATGCATGAGAATGATAATCCAATATAATTAAATGTTATTTAATTATTGTGGATATGAATAATGTGGATAGCACTATCCAATTATTCATGTATATTATAAATGAGATTTACAATATAATAGAGAGAGATAATTCTGATTTATATTTGTTTATTAATTATTCATGTGAATTGGATTCACATTGGATGATTAATCGGAACATAATTTACATTTTTTTATTTTGGGATGTGAATGTGTTCACATATTTTCCATTTGCATGATTGCAATATTCACAAGATATTTATGAGTTATTTTTGTGAAATTAATTACAATAGGAGTTGTTGTAAATCTTGAGATAATGAGATCTCATGATAATTTGAGGAGATGGAATCATTCCACCCAAAGAGGGCGGACAATCACTAATCTCCATTAGGAGAAGAGTGGTCGTCACCCCCTATTAGGGGATGAGATTAGTCTCCTCATTATCTCACGGCTAGTCGAATGATTTGAATTTGAAATTAATTATATTAATTTATCAATATAAATTATTTTAAATTAAATCAATTATTGTTGTGTTTTTTGCAACAACATCATGGCCATTGAAAGAAACACAAATCAATCTCACCCATTGATTGTGTGTTGTCCATGGACTGGGATCCATAGACTCCCCAAACCCAATATAAGAAGAGGCACCCCTTGCTCTTCGAGGTACACGATTACGACATCTCTCTGTCTCTCTCTCATTCTCATGCCAATTCTTCTCTCTCTCTCTCTCTCTCTCTCTCTCTCTCTCTTTGAGTGGTCGTCCACTATTCTCATTAAGAGAAGGTTGCCTATGTCGTCGCTTCATTGGTGTGCTGCTGCTTCGACTACTCTTAGGTATCCATCTTTTTTGGTGCATCTCACTCATGAAAAAGGCGTTCGATCTCCTGAGACAATATCATGAGCTCCATTGCTTGGATCATCGACTTGGATTGCGAGAAGCACGCGGCTCATCCCTGCGCTCGCAAGCGTCTCCTCCGACGGATTGGACTTGAGATAGGAGGTCTCTTCTCTTTGAGGCTCGATCGCAACCACGCTACAAGAGGTATTCCTATATCTATTATGTTATTAGATGAAATAATCCAGGAAGTGTTCTCGGGTCATGTGGTTTCATCATTTTAAAAAATGCTAAAATTTCACTGCACCGAGAAACTAGTGCGACTAGTCGCTCTTGATCATATATGATGCGATAATCACGCTTCCGTAATGCGCTTAAGGATTCTTCCATATCGTTCAGATCTGCCGTGACTTGAGTCTAAATGAGCTAGAAGAAATCTGAAATCAGGAATATGATAACAATGTGATCTACAAGGACAACGTCAAGAGATGGCATGATTAACACATAAGGCATACGAGCTTTGTCCCTGGGAAGAAGGTATGGTTGTTTAACGCCAGGTTGAAGATGTTACACGGGAAACTCATATCTAAATGGACAGGTCCCTACATTGTCACAAATGTGCACAACAATGGTAGTGTTGACATTTCTGATCTCAGATATAATACACAGACATTTTCAGTTAATGGGCAGTTATTGAAGCACTATATCGATTCTAAAGAGCAGTTAGTCCAATTTGATGTCATCAACTTCAGGCAGAGCGAGCACAGTGGAGACATATAAGAACATGCTTCACGAAGAGAAGTAGCTAGACCCAAGCTGTACAGATTAATCTTAATTCTTCACAAATTCACTTTTACATTCTCTAGAACACATCGGACCCCTACCCCTTCTTCCAATACTTATGCTGACTAGAGCCTAAGTATAGGGGGGGCCGATGCCCATTGTATATACCTTTGTCATCCACTTCTTCTCTGGTCCGTCCCATTCTCTCTCCTCTTCTATACTTAGAATGTCCACATCCTAGGTATATGGGGAGTGAGCCAAATTCTACTTTCTTTTATTTTCACTCTCTTCGGCTTAGGTCGAGTTGTATCTTCTATGTGCTCCTTGTGCTCTGAGGACAAAACACTCACGAAGAATACGGGGGGTGTACACTTTGTACATATTTTACCCATATCTTGTACTTTCGCGTGAGTCTATATTTTATTTATAGGGGGAGTAACAATCTTTTAAAAAAACATAAACAAAAAACAAGCAAACCAAAAAATAAAAATTCAGCTAACATTGTTGTGTCAAATCATGTGTGCAACAAAGTTTTTAAAATTGGCTTCTTGCATTAAATATATCTAAGAAATAAAAAAACATTTTGCACTCTTGCACTTCATTCAACATCTTATTTATCGTATTATGTGGTTAGATGAAACAATCCAAGAAGTGTTCTTGATCATGTGGTTTCATCATTTTAAAAATGTTAAAATTCCACTGCACCGAGCAACTAGTGCGACTAGTCACTCTTGATCATATAAGATGTGATAATCACGCTTCCGTGATGTGCTTAAGGATTCTTCCATATCCTTTAGATCTGTCGTGACTTGAGTATGAACGAGCTAGAAGAAATTTGAAACCAGGCATATGACAACAGTGTCATCTATAAGGACAAAGTCAAGAGATGGCATGATCGACACATAAGGCATAAGAACTTTGTCCCAGGAAAAAGGTATGGTTGTTTAACGCCAGGTTTAAGATGTTTCACGGGAAACTCATATCTAAATGGATAGGTCCCTACATTGTCACAGATGTACACAACAATGGTAGTGTTGACATTTTTTTATCTCAGAGATAATACACAGACATTTTAAGTTCATGCGTAGCTACTTAAGCATTATGACAATTCTAAAGAGCAGTTAGTCCAATTTGATGTCATCAACTTCTTGTAGACCGATCATAGTGGATACATATCAGAACAAGCTTCACGAAGAGAAGCAACCGGACCCGAGCTTTGCAGATTAATCTTATTTCTTCCCACATTCACTTTTACATTCTCTAGAACTCATCGGACCCTCGCCCCTTCTTCCAATACTTACACTGACTAGAGCCTAAGTACAAGGATGTCCGATGCCCATTGTATATACCCCTATCATCCACTTCTTCTCTTGCCCGTCCCATTCTATCTCCTCTTCTATACTTAGAATGTCCACGTCCTAAGTATATGGGGAATGAGACAAATTCTACTTTCTTTTCTTTTTATACTCTTACGCTTAGGCCGAGCTAGAGATTCTCTATGCTTATTGTGCTATGAGGACATAACACTCACTAATTATGGGGGGATGTACACTTTGTACACATTTTACCCATATCTTGTACTTTCGCGTGAGTCTATATTTTATTTACAGGGGGAGTAACAATCTTGTAAAAAAACAAAAACAAAAAACAAGCAAAACAAAAAAATTAAAAATTAAACTAACACTATTGTGTCAAATCGTGTGTGCAACAAAAGTTTTTAAAATTGGCTTCTTGCAATAAAAATCTCTAAAAAATAATAATAAAACATTTTGCACTCTTGCACTTCATTCAGCATCTCATTTATCCATGCACTCTTTAGTTGGATGTATCTCTGCCATTTACACACTCACACAAGAGATAAAAAGTTCAAGGACACTCGATTTATTAGGTTCTAAGATTCGGAGTTAACCGGCTTTAGTTATTAAAGATGTGTGTGACTTAGTTATTCACACTTCCCTATTTTTAAAGATGTGTGTGCTATATTGCATACTTAGTATCTTCCTTAAAGAATATGATAAGCACCTCAAATGCATGACTACAGCTACGATGATATGAGTTGAGATTTCACTTGAGGAACTAGGATGAGGGATTTGAGTTTGGACCTGATTTTATGATGCTTGAGGATGGGATAAAATCGATGAAGGTTTCATGAAACCTGAATGTCGGCACTTTCAGCCAGTATGAGAACATGGTTCTTATACTAATCTCTTGATATTAACCCATATGTCAGGGTGTGATGAAACTAAATAATTGTTGTTGATCAATGTACACTAACTTGCTAAAAGCAGTGGAGCTAGCCAACCATCAAAAAAATTTCTAGAGTATTCTCTCATAGAAAGCTGTCTCATTACATTTGCAAATACAAAGATCTTCCACCATAGGCGAGCAGTCCCAACATTTTCAAAGTGTCCACTTGGGCCAAAAGCTATTAGGACCAGGAGTCGGGCTAGCACCAAAAAAGGGTTGTGCATCGCAAAGTGATACAAGTTTGGGTGTCGAAGGTACCATAGGTACTCAAAAAAGACACACCCTGGTGTACTTCCTGGAAAACAAGTGTAGATGACTCTGAACTCTCTTGACAGACACTAATTAGCAACCTAAATACATGCTTTGAGTTAATATGGCATTCGAGAGGATCCTTGTTCCAATAAGAGAGACAGAAGAAAATTATATAAACTATGCCCTCCATCAATTGGCCTTCTATTTACACTAATTAAGATTGACAACTAACGACATGGTGGATTGTATGGAATTAGTGATTTATTCCCTGTGTGTTGGGGATTGGGTTCTTCGGAGATTCTCTTAGACTAGAACCTTAGGAGACATTTTGACTCTACTCTTGTGACTGCAGTCCACACTTAAATGCCATATCCTTACTATCTATGTAAACAAAGAGAGTCTCAGAACTAGAGAAGTTGGATACCTTTCGACTAAAGCTTGATTCAACTCAGAATTTTGGGTTCACTAAAACTGAGAGTTTTTCAACAGATCGAGTCTTTTATTCGACATGCATAGTCAGGGGTTGATCTGACAAAATCATTCATACTCTAGTTTCTAGGGGACAAGCATGGTTTAAGTATAAGGGGTTGATGAGTCTATGATTCATGACACTAAAAGAGGATAATTAAGCTTAATTACCAAAAATTCATTGCATTTAATCATCTAAATTGCATAATTATCATTCAAGCATGTCTAGGTAATATTCGCATTTTGTCATTCATCATTATATTAAAAGAGGAGCCAAGAATCCATTATACAATTGACTTGTAAAACAACTAACTTCATTGATTTTTAATGATTTTATTCTACCTCCAAATAACGTGAAACCAACTCCATTGTGTATATATTACTAAACCTTAATCCACGAAAAATTCTAAAAATGGTAACTTGTACATATGTGAAATAATCTCAAACCCTAATTTTAGAAAAGACATATGAAAATGTTTATATCTCTCTCCTGTAGTGACCAAATGAACACTGCTCATTATTGAATTAGTGTACATTCAAATATCTACAAATTGAAACCAAATTCAAAAGAATCAGTGTCCATTTATAAAAAATGGGTTTTGGGACCTAACTGTGCATTAACCATTTTTGCTAAATTGACCCATCATTTAATGTGCATATTTCATCCATTATTTAAAAAGTTAAAAAAATTAAATAAAAAATAGAAAATAATAAAAAGACATATTCTGACTTGAGCTTATTGACCAGGTCCACCTGTACATAATTGACTCCTCTAATTTTTGTGACATATTTAAAATCCACAAAAATTCTGAAAAAAATCACATCTGAGTCCATTACATCATTTTATAACATTGTTGATTTTATTCATGTATTAGAAAATCAAAAAAACTTGCAAAGCCAAAAAATGGTAATTCATGTATTTAAACTGCCACTAATAAATCATATCTTGCAATTTGCATTCCATTGGAACATGTGTCCTCCATGAACATTGTATATAACATTAAGGTGAAAACTTTTCATGTTGGGTACTTTTACATCCGAGTTCGTTTTCTAGTTGTTATCTATTTATTTCTGTAATTTTCATGCACGGTCAACATCTGGTCAATTCTACGCCACATGGCACACTCCCAATGGAGCCACTTGGCTCCTGATTAGCTCCACTCTCTCTCCTCATGTGCATAGCACGTGATGACCTTAGCCTCCAGTCACGTGCTAAACACATGACCCCTGTCTCTTGCCTCCTCACATGCCTTGCACGAGAAGGTCCTCCCCTCCTCCTAGCGTCGTCTAGCCATGCGCTGCCTTGCGCCTCCTCTCCACCTACCTAACCCATCTCAAGCTGACCACCAGCAGACTTCAACCGCATGGAGTGACTCCACTGTTGTGATCCCTCTTCCTATCTTTTCTCCTCCCAACAGCCACCCAATTCAATAACTCGCGTCTCTCTATACCCAACATAATACCTAACCAACCCTATCTCCAACACCCTTATCTAAACACCAACTCCAACCTCTGATCGAAACCACAACTTCTGATGATCCCTCTCCCACTATCCTATCTCATGCATTAGTCTTATCCCCTCCGATTTCATCACTAACAAAAGCCACCCGATGTGTCCCCTCTTAAATCCCAACTCAGGTCAACCTACAAAGATCATCCATCGATAGCAAGAGAGAGAGGGACACCTAAGATCCTCCATTATCAGCAAAACAACAGGAGCCCCTTCCCCCCACTCCAACAGTGACAACGTTGTATGCGGTCGACCATCCTCGACAACTCCTCCTATCCCTCGCAGTGAGATCCGAGAAACCTCTGCCTCGTTGTAGCTATCTACAAACACTGCCCTACTCTGGCTCCATCACAGTCGAGCCACCTTCTAGGTAATCCTCCTCTGCCTTCTCATCTCCTCCGCCCTCTTCCAATCACATTGTCGTTCCACCTCGCATAGTATCACTTGGCTACTCATCTTCCATCCTTCGCTCTGCCAACCCCGCTCCTTTATCTTCATCTCCTCCTCCACCATATCTCTGATACTCTGCCACGGACTACAGTTCCTACAACTCCATCGGCCCCCTCCTTCATCGGCCTGAAACACCAACACTGAGGGTTCCATCATCATCGATGCTCTAGGAGGGTCTCTCCTTCTCCAACAACATCGCAACTCTCTCATCAATGGTCTCCTAGAGTTCCTGCACTGATAATCGATATCAGAGGTTTGATGCTTCCTCGCCTTAGAGCCTTTCGTACATTTCATCAACACCGGGCAGTGTCTTTATCTTCGTCGACAACCCAAAGCTCTGTTGCCAATGATCTCATGGGGCTTCTCAAAAAGCCCCAACTTCATTACTTGACAATCGACTGAGCAGCCAGCCCTCCGCCATCGACATCCAGCAGCTTCTTCGTCACCAACGCCATCATGGACGTATTGCTTCTCCAGAAGCTCCACCTTCATCTTCATTTACTCTACGATTGACTCCACGAGCCACCGCGTGTGGTGGCTACACCGCAACCAACATCATCGAAACCTTCATCAACATAGTACCTCCAGAGCCCTACTGCCTTAGGGCACGTCCTGTGCACGTTCCCCTGGGAAATTTTGCAATGAACCCCACTAAGGGATAGGTATTGCATTTGTGCCCCTATGCACAAATTTTGTAATTTATTTATCTATGTTTTGCATTCTGAATGCTAACTTTTTTTATTATTTAAACCTCGTCATTACATCTTTTATTCATCAAAAATTCGCATATTATAGAACAATTAGTTCTGAACACTGTGCATGTGATTTATAAATTGTGATATGTGGTTAATTAATAAGAATTATTGATGAGAAAATTACATACTTTTCTAAATTGATGCTTTGAAATTCATAATTAATTAACCACTACTTTAAAATTGTCAGAATACAATATTAGTAGAATTAGTTATATTCTGCTTTTTTCCTAAAAATCATCTCATTTATGTGCATAGTTTGTCCTGCATAAATCATTTTATGATTTAAGAAGTTAATTTTAATAGATTAAACACTCAACATATTAAGGGTTTAGGATTTTTCCTAGATTTATCATTATTTGACATATCTCGAATAATTTTATCTCCTAAAAAATATTTAGGTTTGATATTTATTGAAATTAATTTATTGAAAATCAAATTATCTGCATCGTTTTATTTATTAGGAAAATTCATGTCGCATCAAAATATTCCAAAAAAATAAAGCTTCTTAATTTAAATATTTTCACATCCTGGCCAAATTTCATAATTTTTGGGCTCAATTTGAATGAAAATTGGATTTTAGCCCCTCAAATTAGACAAATTGCATATGCACCCATAAATTACTTAAAATACCAAAAAAATCCTCCTTGAAAATCGTTTATTAAATTTGATAGACTTAACCTAGGTTGTTCCTTTGCCTCCTTGAGATGACCTTAAGACTTACCCATGTTAAATAAACATAGAACCACATCGCTTAATTGATTCATTAATTTGTGTGATTTAATTTCTTGATTGATCCCTATTTCCCGACTACAACATATAAAACATTTCAATACAATTAACATCGGGTAATTTCAGGTTCATAAGTCCTCAATTACAAAGGCAGAAGGGAGCTTGACTACAAGACCCACCCGTCGAGCAAGGATGAAAGTTAGCCTTAGTACTTCGACGGTGCTGAGTTGAAGGGTCATCTCTCAACATATAAAAATTACTCTAGGGATAACAAGTTGATCTTCCCCAAGAGTTCACATTGATGGGAAGGTTTGACACTTCTATGTCGTCTCTTTACCACCTGGGGTTGTAGTATGTTCCAAGGGTTGGGTTGTTCGCCTATTAAGGAGGTACGTGAGTTGGGTTCAGAATGTTGTGAGATTGTTCGCTATGTATCTAGTGTGGCGTTAGACCATTGAGAGGACCTTTTCCTATTATGAGAGGATCAGGAAGGACACACCTTTGGTCTACCATTTATCGTGCCCATAGTAAAAGTTGGGTAGCCAAGTACGGAGCGGATAACTGCTGAAAGCATCATAGTAGTAAGCCCACACCAATATGAGTGTTCTCTTATTTTAATTTTTGTGGAGTCTCCAGTAACACAACTGAGACAACGAAGGGTTTGTTGCCCCTGCGGGGATGGAGCAACAGAAGTATTGAGAATCCTAGATAAGGTCATAACGAGATGAGTCGTTTATTATTATGATAGGTATAAAGTTGATGTAAATTGATGTATGCAGTTGAGGAATCCTAATAGACCCAGAGATTTGAACCTCGTTCCAACATGACCTAATTAATTTGATCAGGCACTCGCCATCTATTTTCATTGTTCAACTGTTTAACAACATTAAAAACCTGAAAAAAGTCTTCCCTTCGATCCCTTTATAGAGAGGTAGGGCCGGGGCCTTTGGTGCCCCTTCTAGTCAAGAATCAGGGCCTCACAATAATTAGCCAATATACTTTTCTCTCATGCCTTTCTTCATTCATGGTTCGATATTCTGGTGTCCTAGGTATAGTTAACAACAAAAGATATGGTAGGTAAATAATGATTTATTCCCTTGTTTTAAAGATTGGGTCTCTAGGAGATTCTCGTGAACTAGAACTTTGAGTGACACCTTGACTCTATGCTTGTAAATGCAACATGCATTAAACGTCATATCCTTGATCTATATTTATGTACAGAGAGTGATAATTAGGGAAGGTTGATTCATTTTGAATAGAGCTTGGTACAACTAAGAATGTTAGGATCACTAAAACTGAGTGTTCTTAAAGAATCAAATCGTGTACATTCACATGCACAGTCTGGAATTAATCCAACTTATCCATTCTTTATTTGGCTGTAGACGAGCAAGGTTTATGTATAGGAGGGTGATAAATCCATGATTTATCATCATATTATTCATTTATCATCTCACTAACTTAAACTTTTCAGTAATATTTATTATTAATTAGCAAACATTTACAAATAACCCCTTATATATAATTAATGCTAATTATTGTACATAAGTAAATCTATTTTGTGCCTTTATTTTTTGTGTTTTCTTATCATTACAAATCTCATTAAATCTAGAATAATATTGTATATATTTGTTTTAACATTATTCATAAATCAAAAATACAAAAAAATCACAAAAGAAATTAAATTAAATATTTACTTGAAAATACTTACCAAAAATATATCTATATACAAATGACGTATATTGACTTTTAATTCTTCATGAAAATTGTATATCATGAAGAGATCTACAACTTTCATATTGAACACCTTTTCATTTGACACATATAATTATTTTATTTTTATTTTCTCTATTTTCTTCCTTTTCTATTTATCTATTGGGCCACATGGCTTCACCTCATCAACCCATGTTGCATGGCCCTTTGCATAATCCCTCATCCATCCAGCACCATCTGATCATTTTCATCAGATGGTCACACTCTTTCCGTTAGTGTCGTCTTCACAATCCTTTGATCAGATCTGATTTTGGCTATCTCCATCGCACAACCATGCCTCTTCCTCGACCAATGAATCACAAGATCCAATCGTCCCACACCCATATTCTACCTGCAATTGTTCCTCTGACCATTGTCAAACCTTGCGGCCAGTCTTTCCTCTCTTTTTCCCCCAAATACTCTGAGAAACTTCTCCTCCATCCAAACACGCCACAACCTCGCCATAACCACCATCAACTATGCCTAGGACATAACCCCCACTTCCATCCAAACCCCCACTTCCATCCGACCTCCAGTCAAAGGGGGGAAGCTTAACTTCATTGAACTACCACCTAGTGCTCCCCGTTCTTCAAATATAGCCTCCACTTTGTAACATGTGTAGGATTTGCCCTTATGTGTGAGTAAGCTGATCTTGAAGCGAGTTTCTTCCAAGGGTCTAAAAATATCCTCATTAAATAAAAGCAAAGATAGAGTGTGTCGCTGAGGCAACCTTTCACGAAAACCAACTTTAAACAACAGTTAACCCACAACCATAAATCAAGCGGTGAATCAGCAAAAATGTGGTGTTAAATTTTGTTATATCTCTACAACAAAGGTGTAGAGTGTGTAAGCATGTGTAGAGGTCAAACACATGGATCAAACAGTAGATTGGACAATAAAGGTCAAAAAATGTTCTTTTCTCTTGTTCCTTTATTGTTTTTGTGGGATTTAAATTATATTTATTTATTTATTTATTTAAATTTGTTGATATATAATTTTTAAATTGTTTTTATTTTATAAATTTTATTTTCTTTACATATTTTTTTTGGATTTCTTTTTTTAATTATATAATATAGATAAAATATAAGGATTTACATATACAATAGAATGTATAATAATTATAAATATTAATAATCTTTAAAAAATAGAGGGAATAATTTTTTTGGATTTTATATTTTTTTTTACTATTTTTGTGATTTTGGGGAGATTTTGCTAATTTTTATAATTTTTTAAAGTCAGAAATATCCCAAATAAGGGATTATTTAAATAGACAAAATTGATTTGAAGATTAAAAATAACAAATTAAGTCAAAAATTCCTCAAATAATTTTAATATATAGATATTAATAAAAATAAAATTAAGAGATAAAAATAAATATTTATTGGATTTTTGGTGATTTTTCATTTTTTGGATTTTGGAGCTTTTCAATTTTTATGGTTTTTCTTTTCTATTTCTAAGAATTTTTGGTCTCGAGTCATAAAATATAATAATAAGCAACATATATTTTTTGTGAATTTTTAAAAAAATATTTTTATATGTTTTTTGTATTTTCTAAGTGAGACAGGGACAAAAACGTATTAATTTGATTTTTAATAAATATATCAAATATCCAAAATAAAAATTCTAAAATATGGTGAGAATAGACATGCTAGTAGGCTTCTACCCTAAATTTTGCATATTTTTTGGAGTACGGTTGTTATATTTAATAAATGAAAGAAAAAACAAAAAATAAATGAACTGGGAAAGGCTTTTTTGCAATTAAAATTAAAGCCAAGGTCACATGTGCAATTTTCCTAGAAATATACATCGTATATTTAACTTTATTGGACTAAATATAAATTCAAAAACCCTCAAGGATATTTATAAAAATGGCTACCTCACGTGGCACGACACGTAAGGTGACCTAGCATGGACCCATATGCAATATATAAGAAGTTCAAGGGGAACTATGCAATTTTTCCAATTTATTTAAACTATAGTATTTATTTACAATACTAAATAAATAATACAAGATATTGAGGGTGAGATGCAATTTACCCTAAAGTTGTACCATCGGATAGTGTAGAGCATCTCACTTATACACATGGCAGCACGGGAAGGCTTGATACCACTTCGCTAATCCTCGGTCAGGGTTGCATCTGGGGTTCCATTAGATGGACAAAGTTGGCAATGGATGAACGACCATGATCGTAACTGGGACACCTCTTTGATCCAACGCCTGTTGTTTCTCTAAAAGAATAGGGAAGAAGGTCCCAGCATCCGAGCTTCGACCCTTGATTCCACCCACTTCCGAGCTTCTCCTTCGTCCATGAGTTGGTCTACATGCTCGAGAAGGTTTTCCATGGCTATTAGTATCCTCAAAATGGTTCGGGGCTCACTAATCAAGCCTTGGAGTGTGTTGCACTAGGAGTTGTCCTTCGAGTCTTGAGCGAGGCTCAGACGACCCCTTCCAGCCTTGTAAAAGTGCTGAAGCACAAGGCGATACGAAGGCGAAAGGATCCGGGCCTTTATTCGGTGGAATCGAAGGCTAAATGAGAGTGGCGGTGACGTCCAGTGATGGCGAAGGGAATGGACTTCGATTCGCAGAAACACATGGGTTCTGATTTGGTCAAATGGATCTGGGCAATGGAGAAGGCGCTGAGGAAGGTGTGAGGTGGTCATGGGAGTCGGAACAAGCGTAGTTACGGTGAGAACATGACCAGAGCTCGAGAGCTCTAATGAGGGCATTACGCTAATCTAAGCTAATTTATGAACTCAAAAATGAAATACAGTACAACAAATAAATGATAGGAACTAAATCTATCTACAAAATGTAAAGATGCGCAATTCTTATACATGCAGGTGGGAAGGGAGCAGGGTGGTCGGAGAACCACCGTGGGTGCACCTCCCTCCTCCGCCATCCACTTAGACTTCAGGGGACCTATAGCTGTCACCTGTATGCTCCCTTGGCTAGAGTCAAAGGGATTTAGGACTCGGAAGATGACCATTTTTAGAGAAGAAGACAATGGTCTATACTTATAGAAAGATGGGGCACCCTTATTGACTTAGGTTTGGGATGAATCTGAGCTATGTACAAGCAATCCAATGTGACAGGAGAATCATGGGAGATGAGGGAGTAGAAATTATGAAAGGCTCGATGGGAATGGGGCATCGGAGCAATGGGGAAAAATCGAAGAAGACAGGGCGCTCAAGGCATCTGACGCAGTTGGAGAGAAGACAGGGCAGTTGACTTGGGTCAACTATCCCTACGTCCTGATTGGTCCAGAGAAGACAGATCAGGACAAAATAACAATTTTATTCAAAAATAGATCAATGAAAATTAGTAAAAGATTTTATTAATTTCTGGGTATAAATTAATCAATATTTATAATTTTATGTAGTATTTTAATATGATTTTTATTTATTTTTTGGGTTTATTTATTACAAGTTAATTTTAAGGGTATATTTATAGGTATATTCATCTACGTTCTGTATAATTTATTTTTATTTTATATTTTTGATTTTATTATTTTATTTTCTTATTTTTATATTTATATCATATTTTTATGTTCACAAGTATATTTTTATTGTATTATTCTGATGTTATTTGTATACTTAATTAAATAGGGGTATTAAATAAATAAATAAATAAATATGTATAATTTTAGGAATTTCATCTATGTATTTGTGTAGAGTGCTTTATTTTTTATGTTAATTTATGGTTTTATTATATTCTAAATATTTACATATACTATAAATATATTTACAAATTCATATAAAAATATAAAATAATGAAAATAACAATGAATAAATAAAATTAATATTTAATTCACGTATACAATACAATGGGGGTCCAAAACCAAACTTTCACACCTTAATTCCAAAAATATGAAACGACCTTATTTAAATAGCTTATTAAAAGTTATATACAATTGGAGGTGATTTTATGCATTCTGAGTTTTTATTTAGGAGATATGGGTCTGGGATGTTTGGGTTTTGGCTTCTAATTTTGAGTACACAGGTACAGTGTATACTATTTTAGTGCAAACTCAATTTTATATTTCCTATATATTATTATCTACATCTTTCATGTAAAAATCTCTTTATTTGAGGTATAAAGAATAAAGGAAAAATAGGCCCCAAAAAATGCTTTGTTGATTAATAGAAGTATGGAATTTTATTGTGTATTTGGTCGTTATCTCCGCCTACATTACTCTTTGTCGACCAAATCAATTCTTGACTTGATCTCAGTGTTTGGGGTCATAAAAAACCTTTGGCATTTTATTCTTTTTCTTTTCCTACCTTTATTCTATAATTTTGGTATTAAAAACAATATTTTATACACAATAAGTGGAATGAACGATTAATGTTAATTTGTACAAAATAGTACTTTATGTCTGCATTAGCTAGGGTTTTTAAGGCCAAAGTAATAGAATAAAGATGATGATGATGGAGATTGATCACCCCCCCATACTTTCTTGTACTAGTCCCTAGCAAACACTTATGTAATGAGTGCAAAAATGAAAATAAAGAAAAGAAAAAGGAAGAAAATGGATTGATTTTAATTCTCAAACTTTTCTTCACAAAATCAAAGTTTGGAGCTCGGGTCAAACTTTAATGTGAGACCGTATGTGGATTCTGTATGGGAACCAGATTTAAAACACAATAGCCTTCAAGAGTCACAGAACTTGGTTCAAACCACCTCAATAGCTAGGTCAGAACCATTCTACATCATATGCAAACCCTTATGACTATGAAGCTGACTTGTACATTGTAAGTGATTGTGGCTCTCCCCAACTGAAATGACAAAAGAAATGACTTCTCCATCATGACAACATAATGATTCCCCAATCCAGCACCCCTTTCCTCGTGGAGCGCGGTATTCCCTTCTTAGTTCAAGTGCATCCAACTCAAGAGGAGGCGGTGAAGAGAAGAATGGATGGTAGCCAGTGTAGCTACCTATCCTAGGATGCTTGACCAATGTAGCCAAGTCATCCAGCTAAAGGCTCACAAATATATGACTTTTGAAGCTCAAGCTTACTTATTGACTATACAAATATGTACGCTCCGATAGGCATTTTATTTTCAATCAGGTCAATCTGCTTTTTTGAAGTTTTTTTATATAAGACAATCACTTTTTTTTCTCTTGATCTAGAAGACTATCCCTCTTTTGAAGCATTATTGCAACCCACACTCTCCTGCCTTTAGATGTCGATGGCACTGGATGGGTTAGGGTGGACTTCCCTCCCTAGATGAGGACGAACGTTTTCACTCGTGTGCATCTCATATCGGTAAATACAATCCCCTCACCACTCCAACGGAGTTGAGCCAACTGAAAGGTGTGAATGCCCACATTAGGTTTCAACCCATAAGAGTCATGCGTGCGTCTTGAGCACAGCCCTAAGTCTCAAAGAATTATGTCTGAATAGAGCTGAGGTACCTTAAATCTAGTTCCTATAAGGTTCCAGTGAAGTTAGGTACATTAAGGTCAAACCTAGCTCCAATCTTCGACTTTACTTAGACTAGTTCAATTATCAAGCTCAATCTGAAAAATGTGAATGCTATGAAAATGCTATGTTTAGTGTAACAAAAAACTTTTTTAGATGCAATTTTCTAATTTTTTGAAATTTTTATGAATTTTTGAAAATATTTTGCAATTTTTTCTGCATTTTTTCAAAACAAAAAGTTTTTTGAAAAAAAAGGAAAGTTTGTGTTGATATTTGCATGGGAGTGCATCAATTATGTACAAGATTTAGGATTTCTTGGATTTACAAGTGATGTGTTATATATATGGAAACACACACAGTTGATGAGAAATTTTTATTTATTTGGATGATGTATATATTCCTTCAAGTTTATTTGAAAATAAATTTACAAATAACTTTGAAAACTATAGTCCAAAATATTTTTTGCAAATATTTTTACAAACATTTACAAAAATTTGAAATCATTATGCAAAGGTTGTTCGAATAGTATATATAGATTTTTCAAACTATTTTTGCGACCATTTTGAAAACCATTTACAAACAGGTTTCCAAAAAAATTATTTCACAAAAAGAAAAGAAATTTTTACAACAAAAATAATTTTACAATGGTTGAAAATATTTAAAAAAATATTTTTCAACAATTTTCAAGGGATTTTCCAAATTGATTTTCAAACTATTTTCCAAGCATTTCGCAAATCATTTTTACATGATTTATTAATTAGTATATACAAAAAGAATTTGAGGAACAATAAGCATCTTTTTATTAGTTAGTTTAATAAATTGTATATATAGTATTTTAGCCATATTGTTAAAAAATACGAAAGTACGAGTTATGGCCAAAGTACATACAAAGTTTATACGACCCCCCAATACTTAGCTTGAGCTATGTCCTCATAGATCAAAAAAAAGAGAATACATAACTCATATCGAGTATAGAAAAGCCTATACTACAATGACTTGACAAGGAATAAAAGAATAAGATAAATGAATGAGAAGTCGATCATCCCCGATATACTTAGGATGAAATAATCATAAGCATAGCAGGTTGTATCTATATGCAGGAAGGGTCAAGGGTGGGAATGAACAAATCACAGCTCGGTCTGTCTCCCACTATACTTAGGTTAAGATATCCCTAAGTATAGTACAGAAAATCAACAAGAGGGGAGATAAGCGAGGGATCAATAAAAAGATAGAGTCATGGGAAGAATGTACACATTACTCCTGTCTTAAGGTAAAAGAGCCCTAAGTATTGGCAACAACAGAAGTGATGAAACAACACAGAGAAAGAACAACCAAATTGGTGCAACCCCCTATACTTAGGACAAAGTACATCCTAAGTATAGACACATAAATATAGCGAATGATCTGTGGTATACATGACACATCGAAGAAAGAAGGAATGAAAAGACAAAACACACACATACACACACACACACACACACACACACATATATATATATATATATAGGTAGTAAAGACTGGTGAGGTGTAGGATGGTATCTAACAGTTGAATATCGTACTATCATCATCGTCACCCTGTGAGAATAGTGACGTAGTCAAAAAAAGAAAGGCACCCTAATATGCACTCAGATGGGTATCAACTACTGGAAAAAACAGATCGAAAACTAAGCCAGGATCCAGTAGTGAGAGGCAGAACATCAGCTCATAAGTAAAGAATGAGAGATCAAAGCTGATATCGTAAGACACAAAGGAGGAAGGATAGTAAAGATTACTCCATGTCACTCATGTTTTAGGAAGATACGAAAAGTGAAGAACACGAGACTCTCTACGTAGCTCGATATATGATGGCGACACTAAATATCACAAGACACGGGTCAACCTTGCGAGGGACGTCAAGGTTAGCAGACTCAGAAGGGTCACAAGTCTCAGAATAATCAGAAGAATAGGTCTTATGATCCAGCACATGGTATACACAACCAGCGAGGAGACCAAGTACCCATATCAGAAGACTCAGCTTCATGCTCCAACAAATTGGAGACACCCGAAGTGAAGCTGAGTACACACAAAAATGATGTATCCTCCTGCAAATAACCATCAGGGAGTGATACATACTATGCAATGAATAATAAGAACAGAACTCATCCTTGCAAGGGTCATCAAGGAAAGAAGATTCAAAGGAGTCAGATCCATCAGACGTTCAGCAGATGTGGTCTCAATAGGAAATAGATCGTCTACCAAACAGAAGAGATTGAACGATCTAGAAAATGTCACAGTCTCCAATAGATAATCCTCGGGGAGTACTGTGAACTATGTAGGGAATAAACAGAAGAATGTGACTCATCCTTGCGAGGACTGTTAAGGAGAAAAGACTCATGGGAGTCCGGACAAACGATCTTGTGCTCTGACAGATCGAACATTAAATCAGAGGGTGAGATCGACAACTCATATCTGACCACTCGATTTCATGCTCCACCAAGATGGACACACAAGCATTGAGTGAAACGGGTCATAAAGAAAATGTTGCATTCTCTCGTAGATAGTCCTCAGGGAGTAATTCAAACTAAGCCAATGAAATTAGGGAAATGCTGGCATCAAGTCTCATATCCTAAAAAGTACTAATCAATCATCGAGGAGGGAATAAGGCAATGGAGGGAGAAGAGATCATCAAAGCAATCATTGCAGTCCCTTAAATCACTTAGGTCAGCTTAGATGAATCAAGATGTCAGATAGAGATCCTAGGAGTGCTAAATGGGGATAAGAGAATCAACAGATGGAGGATGGACCAGTCAAGAAGATGAGTGAATCATGTGGGTTACGAACACCATCGCTTTGAAGCACATAAAGAGGTAGTACATCAATCATTTGAATCAAGACGGGCGAAACCGCATAAGAGATCGTACATTTATAGCTCATGGAATCATCATCAAATTATAGGGAATCAATCACATCCTCAATATGATGTGCAAGATAAAAATGAAGGATACGGGAGGATCCTTAAGCACATCACGGAAGCGTGATGATCATATCATATACGATCAAGAGTGACTAGTCATACTAGTTTCTCGGTGCAGCAGAATTTAAAACAAAAATTAAACGATGAAACCACATGATCCATAAACCATTTACGAATCGTTTCGTCTAACCACAGAGTAGATATAGGAATACATGTTGTAGCGTGGTTGTGATCGAGATTCTAAGAGAAGAAGCCTCCTGTCTCAAGTCCGACCTTCGGAGGAGACGCTTGCGAGCGCGGGGATGAGTCGCGATGATCTCACAATCCAAATAGTTTTCCAAGAAAGGGAACTCCTGATCTCGTCACACGAGATCGTATGTCTTCTTCGCGAGCGAGAAGCACCGAAGAAGATGGAGTACCGAGAGTCGTCGAAGCACAACGCAAGGCGACGATGAGGGCCTTCTTCCTTCTAGAGTAGGGTGGACGGCCACCCAAGAGGGAGGAGGAAGAGAGCACGAGAGAATGAGAGAGAGAGAGAGTAGAGAGACTTCATCAAGTCAGTGTATTTCGAAGGGTTTTGGGAGTCCATGGATCCTAATCCATGGACAACACACAATCAACGTATGAGATTGATTTGTGTTCCTTTCAATGGCTAGGATGTTGTTGGTAAAATACAACAACAGTGATTTAATTTAAATTAAATAATATTGATAAATCAATATAATTAATCTCAAATTAAATCACATTTGACTAGAGATAGGATAATGAGAAGACATGGTCCACTCCTTAATAAGGGGGGACGACTACTCCTCTCCACATGGAGAGTTGTAGCCGTCCTCTCTATTGTTAGATTGGACTTGGTCAATCTTCTAATATATCATGAGATCTCATTATCTTATGATATCTCCTATAACTCTTGTCGAAAAAAATTTTCTCAAAAAATAATTCCAAATTCTCTTTTGGAAAATTAAAAAATTGTGAATCTTATTCACAACCCAAAACTAAATGTAAATATATTTTCAATTAATTATTCAATGCGAATCCCATTCACATTAACAATTAATCAATAAATATAAATCACACAGGTCTCTCTCTAATGTATATTATAAATCGTATTTATTATATACATGGATAATTGGATAGTGCTATCCACATTATCCATATCCACATTAATTAAATCACATTTAATTACATTGAATACTCATTCTCATGCATTCAGATAATGTGAATCAAATTCACATTATTCATGATAATTAAATCACATTTAATTATCCATTTCTCAATGCTCAGATATAATTTAATCTTGGAATTATTCTTGAACCCTTTCAAGAATAGTGCATATTCTCCGTAGGTACTTGGAGATAAGGATAAGGCAATTGTATTGTACCACGTATAGTGACTTGGATATTGAGATCACATCTCAAATCCAGATCTCGCAGAACTCCCTTAGATGCTTGATTAAATCAAGTCCGTAAACCTAATTTTCTCATTGCATCTGAACCTCATTCAGATCAATGTCCAACACTTGGGCAAAGATCAAGTTACTTCTTTACTGAGAGGAGTCACCAAAATCCAAACCTGTTTCATCACTCCATCGGAATGGAAGCGTCATGGTTATACAATTGTTTATTATCACATCACCCTTAGGTATTTCCAATACCTATACATCCTGCATACTGGAAGACCTTCTGATAAACCCGAAGTTATTGAACTCTTTTAGACTGTCACCTTCAGGGTTTTATCATTGAGGTTCTCATTTTATCATTGGGATTTGGTATTGATCATATGCTTTCCAAAAGCATAAATCATCCCTACAAATTCTGTCAGGCTTCATAAGCGAGACGACCATGCATGGAATTTATCGATCCCAATATCTCATGAGTGAGCTCATGTCTTCAGGTTTAGAAGTGAACCTGTATGATCCCTTTGAGAGATCGTATTACTCATATGTCCTTATATGCACACAAGCTCGCCGGTGTATAGACCTTGGTTAGGTCATCAACCTATTGCTCTGCCAAATGTACATACTCAGACATATAGCAATACATCTGTCTCCGGTCAGAGGATGTGTGCCTATATTGCGACAGCATACGATGTAGGACTTTGGTTATCTCGATCTCATTAAGTCAACCCTTTGACTTAACTAATTTGTCACCACCGAATCTCTGATCCTGTGTAGAGGAACTGCATCAAGAGGTCGGTCAGATATCAGCCTATATGAGAAAGGATTGCCATCTCCTACTCAGGCTTGAGATCATCTCTTAACAATCATTTGATGGTGTTTGATGAGTCCTTAATCTAACTCCTTAGATATTCATCCAAACACCAGCCTCTATGATTCAATTATTGAATCAACAGCTGTATAATTATTAAGATGGCCATGGTACATAACCCAAATTGTACAGAGGGACCTTATATGCAAATTAGTTATTCTTCATTTCAGATCAAGGAATGATATTTGCAATAACATTTATTACATAATGGCTCGTCGTGGGCTCGCATGTCCAACAATCTCCCACTAGCCCAAAGATCCATTAATGGCTAATCATTTAAACCCACACTCATGTGACAATCATAGGCTATTTAGAAAAATAGCTAGGTAAGCTGATCAATCACTCTGTTCCCGAGAGACTATGCCAAGTCCTTATACGACACTTGCATATCCCCTAGAAACAGTGCTCGCATCCAATGTGAATTTTGCATCTTATGCCATCAATACTCAATCTTGTCAGTTATACTGTCCTTGACACTATAGCTTAACAATTATTATAACCGGTATTTCCATAATCTTTATCAGAATACCCTTATTCATTGACATCTCTATCTCCTAAGGTATACATAGTTAAGACCTTTTAGATCACTATCTACAAAGTCTTAAGTTCTTGAAGATAATACTTTTGAGATCACTATCTCAAAAATATTTTCATCTTTTGAAGATATTGTTATTACTGCAATCAAGTGTTTTATCTACTTAGTAGGATTAGTAACATTTACTACTCCCACTGTATGGCAGACATCTGTCTTTTGTACACATCTAGCATACACTCGGCTTCTCGTAACTAATGCACAAGGGCAAGTAGTGCTAGCATTCACTTCCTCGACTTTTTGAGGTGTTATCCCTTTAGATAGGTCAGTACCATATATTAAGGGAAGGAAGCCTTTCTTGGAATTTTCTAGAAAATGGAACATGTCCAAGGTGTACTACTAATGTGACAGTCCCAATACCCTCTTCTCTTCGCTTCTGAACATCTTCAGAACAAAGATCTAAGAGGAATCCTTGAGATCATATCTCAAGGTATGGAATAGCCAGTCTATAAAACACTTATTATTATCCTTATATCATTCCAAATTATTAGGATATTTTCTACATTTAGTATGGTGAACAGAATGGTACTCCCACTAACCTTCACATGGCTCATCAAGATTCTATCTTAAATCATAACATTTATGATTTCTCCAAATCTGATGTTTCAACTACAATAAGCTTATTTAAGTCTACAGATGGAGTTATTCAGCTTGCACAGCTTGCTTTCCTCAACTATGAATCCCTGGGGCTACTTCATGTGAATTTCCTCAGAGAGATATTCGTGGAGGAATGCAATCCTCACTTCCATCTTGAAGATGTCAAAGTCAAGTTGCGTAGATATAGTAAGCGATAATCTGATGGGTTTAAGCAAGGTTACTGAAGAGCAAGTTTCATTGCAAGCAATGTCTTCTCTTTGGTGTGTATCTTGTGGATACGAACTGTGCTTTGAAGGTCTCTACCTTCTCATCAGGTTCCCTCTTTCTCTTGAAGATCCATTTACACCTTAACAGGTCTTACCCATATAGGTGGATCCTCGAGGGTCCTTATACAACACTTGTATTTGAAGTCTACTTTAGACTCAATTTCTAACTTCCATCTTTCCATGACATGATCTTCAAAAGCTTCATCATACGAAGTTTGATCATTGTCAGATTTCTCTGACACATGGAATTCATCCTCAAACTCATTTGAAGAGGTATTAGTGATTCACCTTTAATTATCCTTTTAGTTTCCGATTTCGGGAGCCTCATTATCTTTTCAAGAATCAATGAGTTCCTTTACTTCATTTTCATCTTGATTCTCAAGAGAGTCATCCTCTAAGAATCATATCCTTACAGATGAGATCTTTTAAGAATTTCAAGGTCATAAAGTACGTATCCAATACCATCCTTTATTTTCCTAAATAAGTAGCATTCTTTAGTGCTAGATTCCATCTTACTAGCATGGAACCTTATAAGGATATATAATGTAGTCTCTACGACATATATACCTATAAACTAAGAGATAATTATGCTAAGATTAATTGATCAAATCATGTCACACATGATCAATTGTTTCTCCCTATGACTCTATTGAGTTTAGGTGCATGCCTTGAAAATCCTAGCTAATGCATGTAAATAACATTAATTTGTCCATAATAGCATTCATTTTTTATTGTATTTATTGTATATAAAATAAGGTCTTTAATGCCAAAATTATAGAATAAAGAGAAGAAAAGAAAAAGAAATAAAATATTGCAAATATTTTATGACCCAAACCCCGAGACCAAGTCCAGAATGGAATTGGTCGACAAGGAATAAAGTAGGGGGAGATATGGGCCAAAAGCACAATAAATACCTCATTTATTCATTCTTGATTTATGCATTTTTGACACCTATTTTGTATCTAAGTATTTATTCATCAAATAAAGAAACTTTGTTCATAAAAGTTGTAGATAATAATGTAAATAAAAATACAAAATTGAGTTTGTACAAAAATAATATACAGTGTATATTTTATACCAAAAATAAAAAGATAGAAACCAAACTTCACAGACACATATCTTCCAAATAAAAATTCAAAACATAGCAAAACCACCTCTAATTGTATATAACTTTTCATGAACTATTTAATGGTGGTGGTTTTATATTTTTTGAAGCTATTGTGCAAAATATAGGTTTTGGGGCCCCTATTGTACATAATACCGATTAAAATATTCAATTTATTTATTACTTATTTTTTTTACAAATTCATATTTTTATAATTTTGTAAAACTTATTTATAACATAAGTGTATATTAAAATTAGAACGAAACCTAAAACAAAAAGGGGAATAAAATAAAACTATGCCAAACCATAGATGAAATACCTATGTATATAAATAAAAGGGAACTATATTCTTTAATTATTTTATTCTTTCATATTTTTAGAATTTGTCAATATCATATATATTCTATTAAAAATACACAACAAAAATAAAACTCATTAAAATATATTAAAATAAAAAGAAGTATACAAAACATATGCAAAATACCTATACCTATACATATACAATTTATATACCAATTTATTTCAATGTGCAAATAAACTCATAAAAATCAAATAAAAATATATTTAGACTCACAAAAATAAGTTATAAATATATAAAATAAGAAAAGAAAATAATAAAATATAATATAAAAAATAAAAATAAAAATACACAAAACATAGGTAAATATACCTATAAATACACTTATAAAAATTAATTACTAATAAATAAAGCCAAAAAATAAATAAAAATCATATTAAAATACTACGTAAAATAACAAACATTTTTTATTTTATACTCGAAAAATAATAAAATCATTTACTATTTTAAATTAATTATTTTCGAATAAAAACTTCTTTTTTGTCCTGTAGCGGCCGACGTGGACCAATCCGTGTGCGGCCCTCGTTGACCTCTGATCAATTGTCCCATCCGCATGTCGGACCCCTCAGACCTGTTGAATCCTCATTTTTCTTGCATTTTTCGTGGGTGTCTCGTCCATTGATCGAATTCGCTTCCTTCACAAGAATTGTTCATGGTTCATTGTACAATCACGCCAACATCTTAGATTTCTCATAAACACATCAGATTCTTTGATTTTAGCCGGTCAATAAGGGTGCCTTGTGATGTTTATAAATAAGCAGCTCTGACCTCCTTCTCAAATTTGGTCAGTTTTTGTTCTTCTCCCTTCCTCGTATTCGGTCCTGGAGGCTTCCTCGTGACAGGGGGAGGCTTTTGGCGCCTTGAATCGGCTGGAGAAGGTGGGAGCTGCACCCACGGAGGAGCTCCGATGATGCCACGCTCCCTGGTTCCCACCAGGTATCAGAGCACCTTTTTTCTTGCTTTATTAGGTAGATTTTAATTCCAGCTTTTATTTCCAGCTTTTAATGTAGCATTTAGTTAAGTAGATCGCCTAGATTCGGTTGAGTCGTAGTTCGTCGGAGCTCCACTCCGGCAACGACTCCCGTCCCATCCAGTGACTCTCTGACACTCGTACTGCCCCCATATCGTTCTCTATCACCTTCTCCATCTTCTGCATGCCCCTGATCAACCGGATCCCTTGTGGTTCCATGAATCGAGGTTCGCCTCCACCGCTCGCCAGAACCTCGCCGCTCGCCTTCATTTTTTTGCGTGAAAGCTTCAAACCCCCGATCGAGGAGCTTCGCCTCGAGCCGCTTGTTCTTCATGTGCAGGTCTTGACTTAAAAGGACCCCCCTTGGGCTTGATTTATTCCAGGAAGAGGTTCCTGGAGGTCCTCCCCTACCTCGAGTTCGCCTGATCGATTGGGACCTCCAGGAGCCCAGCGGAGACCATCAGCAGACGCGAGGACCTTCCAAGAACGTGTAGAGACTCTCGGAGGCGACGGAGGTGGCCGGAGGTGCTGACCATTCATGATCGAAGCTCGCCGTGCGCGAGCTTCGTCCCTGTTCTTCCACCTTGCTCCATCGTCGTCCGATCAAGATGGAGACCCCAGATGTGTCAGCCACCGTTACATGAAGCCTCGCTCAGATGTCGGATCATCCGATCCGATCTAATCCCGGCCATCCACCATCGAAGCGTCATCGACCATCAGATGGATGCCACGTGTATAAGTGAGAAGCCATCAGCCGTCCATCTACGCTAATAAGGGGTAATTTACACCTTAAGCCCCTACCTTTTTGTATTTATTTTTTAGTCCAGCAAAAATTGTGTAACGTTTAAAATAAAGTGGATATTTTGTAAAAAGACCCCTAGGTTTCTTCTATTTACATTGAGGTCCAATCCATATCAGAACACATGCGGTCCCACGTACGTTTGGAAAAATTTCACTAAAGCCCATGTATTTATTTGTATTTTGTAAAGGTCCATTAAATAAAATTCACAGTTTTATATTTTTGTGGAATTTGCATGCAGACCCCTGTACTTTCTGAAATTGCATTTTGGTCCATGTACGTGTGAGTCACGTGTCGTCCCACGTGATAAGAAAAATTGCAAGGACCCCCTGACGGGTTTTGAAATATGTATTTGGTCCTAAAATTTTATGATAACGTTCAAAAATTTTGGTATATTTGCACAGAATCCCCTGGAGTTCATTTTATTTGCAAAAAATACCCCTGCTAGTGTTGGAATTGCTTTTTGCTTTCCTATTTATTGCATGCATCTATAAAATTCCAAAAATCACCAAAAAAAATACCATAGGTTTCTGTTGCATTGTATTATCAAGCCATATTTTTGTTTTGCATTTTTATTGCATTTTCATATTTATAAAAATTCAGAAACATGCATTTTTGCTACTATTTGCATTATAAAATCTTAAAAAAATATAAAAACTACTTGAAAATTCCCAAAAAAATATATTTTGTGCCTTTTGGTGTGTTTGATTTTATGTACAAAAATCACTAAAAATATAAAACAAAACTCCTAAAAATTAGAAAACCCCAAAAAGCTTCATAAAAAAATTAAAAATCCCAGAAAAATCATAAAAATGCAATGTCTGTTTTTGAATTTTTTGTATTTTCTTATCTTTGTTTTAAAATTAATTTTAGGAATTTTGGACACTATTTGATATTTTTCATCCTCATTTTAATTTCTACCAGCAATTGTTTCACTGTTTACTCGTATGTTTTATTTTAAAAATACCAAAAAATTAGGAAAAATCTAGAAAAATCCCAAAAATATTAGAAAAATATAAAAATCACAAAAAATATATTAATTACTGTATTTTGAGTATTTTTCCCTATTTTCATCTCTCTCTTATATCTCTTTTATTACATATTCTATATAGCTTTATATCTTATTTCAAAAAGGAAATATAAAAACTTAAAATATAAAACAAAAAAATTAAAAATCAAATAAAAATTTTAAAACCAAAAATCAAATAAAAAAATTAAAAAAATTAAAAAAAACCCACAAAAAGACTTGTGTGCATGCATGACTCACTTGTATTTGAATAATTGTAGGCTACCAGTTTTTGCTCTATGTGGTTCGACCTCTACATATTTACGCACTATGCATCTTTATGGTAGAGTAATAAATTTTAATTCACATTTTTGGGACTTAATTGCTTTATTTTGATTGCGGATTACTTGCTGATTGAATGGGATTTATTGAGCGGTCACTGCATCGACTATTGATCCGCTTGTGGATCGATACGACCCTTGATATCAATCCCTTTGTTCATCAGGGAGCGAAAGGTGATCTTTCTAGATCCATAATTGATTACCGCCTCGTCCGGTCGGAGGAACGACCGACCAAGTATGATCAGCGTCTAGAGTAACGGTACCAAAGAATCCATGTCCAGGACAATGAAGTCCACTGGGAATGTCATACCTTGCACCGTTATGATAACGTCTTCCAACACTCCATGCAGCCACTTAACGGATCGATCAACAAACTAGAGGATCATTTCGTTTTGTTTAAGTAGACCAAGCTTAAATTCTTTGGCCAAGGAAGTGGACAGTAGGTTGATAGATGAATGACTATCAAGAAGATTGTGATCAAATATCTGATTAAAGATCTCACATTGAATCAAAGGGACTCATCTATCTTTCTTTTTCCATGGGAGGTTGCTGATCGCATTGATAGTTGCCATGGTCAGGACATGCTTCTCTGCATGGCTACGTTGGTTCTTGCAGGACTGACGCTTAGATGTAAATGCCTCCTTTAGACCCTTTTTGACATTCGACTGTATTCCATGGATTCCAATAATGGTATTTCCAACATGATGTTCTTCAGGATCTCAACAATAGACGGGTCAAAAAGAGTTATTTTCAATTTTCTCACTGTTTTATTTTTCATTTCTTCTGGAAAAGGTACAAATATATTTTCAAAAGAAATGTTGTTTTCATTAAGAGAATCAACTTATACATGTAGACAACTAGAAATGATACAGTCATCCAATACGGGGGAGAAGTAAAAGTTGGAACTTCAGCCTCGTCAGCTTACATGGGAGTTGTTGTTGGCATTGGCATCTCCTTGGTTACATTTGTTCATATTCTAATGTTATTGCTGGTATTTTGATTTTCTTTTTGTATTTTTGTTGATTTAGAATTGGCTCCTCCAGATGCATCATATCCACAGCTCTAGGTTGGCTTAGTTGCTGATGTAGAAGACTCGCCCAAAGAAGCTTTATTTTTCCCCTTCGTAGTTGCAGATGGCTTGGTTTCTTATTGCTCCTGATATTCACAACATTAGATAACATAAAATCATATGTACCTAAATCAGGGGGTAGTGGGGCACTATGAGCTACCTGCTCCCTATGCTTGAAGTTGTTGGGGTTGACCTCTACCTGTGTTAGTAGGATCGTCTTTGCAGATGTGAGGTCATCGATCTTATAGATCATCTCATTCATATTCTTGATCAATTGAGCTAGACAATCCAGAGCAGGGTTCATGGGAGAGGCCTCAGATGGTTTAGCAACATGAGGTTGTTGATGTTGGTAGAAGGTTTATGCTAGAAGTTTTGATACTGATGCAAGGGGTATTGCTGATACTGGTAGCGAGGAGGGAAATTCCAATATGGCCCTATTGGTTGTTGGTTATAAAATGGTTGGCAATATGCCGACGGTTGGAAATTCTGTCTCTAAGTATAGTTTAGATGTGGTGGAGACTAGTAGTGGGTTTGTTACTGGAAGTTCTGATGTTGTTGTTGCTGAAAGCTACGTCCACTTTGGTTTTAGTGGAATGGCTAGTTGTCTTGTGCTTGCCCCTGTTGTTGTCTTCTAGGACGAGTGAAGATTGTTCGATTGCCCATATGGCATCCACTTCATGGATATGTGGGGGTGGAGGTGAAGCAAACTATTCGAAGTATGATGGAGCTTCTGGATGGTAGATGACCATCTGTGGGTGTTGAGGTGACTATGAACCCTGGTCCAAAGCTTGCACGTAATAAACATAATGGATTGCTGGCTATTGTGTTGGACTCTGTTGGTGTTGTGGTGGGGACGGTGTCTGCCTTTTCAGATCAGTTGCATGCGTCTTGGTTGTTGTGCTCATGGTATGGACAACATTGACGGTGCGGACAAGAAGCTCCAACTATTGTGTTATCAGATCAAGCTTATCAAGGTATTTGGTTCATTATTTGATCGCATTAAGTTCGTCCAGATCTTGTGATCGTTTCTCAATTATATCCACCTTGGAAAGATGGTTCCCAATGATGCTTAAGTTGGAGCTCTTATTTTTCCCCTCTTGTTCATATTGTTCTACCGTCATGTTAACATCCTTGTGAGGAATCTGTGGGGCCTTCTGATAGGCACGAGATGAGGACAATGTGGCTGATCCTTTGGCCATTTCTTCAAAAATTTGCCAGACCACGTCCTCATATTTATTGAAATGGGAACCTCCACAAGCGACATCCACAAGCTGCTAGCTCTCCTGATGCAATCCAACATAAAGTTTTGCATAAGACTTGTCTTCGGCAAATCGTGGTGGGGACACTTCTCTTGGAGATCTTGGAATCGTTCCCACGCCTCATGGAAAGGCTCATGGAAATTCTATGAGAAGTTGGAAATGAGAGCTCTCATCTAATTGAATCGACCCAGGGGATAGTACTTACGCAGAAATGTAGATTTTAGCTCTTCACGGGTTGTGTCTACTTTCCCTAAATTGTTTATCCAAGAGAGCCTTACCCAAAAGGCTAAAGGGGAAAAGCAATCATCTTCACCACCTCCAGTGGTATATATTGATAGTGCATGGTACCGTAGATGCAGTTGAATTGTTGTAGATGAATGTAGGACTCTTTATTAGTATTTCCATGTAAAGATGGCAGGAGAGGTAGTAGTGATGGCTTCAGCTCAAAGTGACCATGTATCTGTGTAATGTGGATCTAGATTGTGACTTGCCCTGCTCCAAGGTTTTTAGTTCTCTCTAGAAGTCGGTTTGTGCTTGACCTCTCTTTCCTCTTCCTCCCCTCTGTGGTTTCCTCATGCAACTCCTCATGTTCCTCAATTGGCACCTCCTCCATTGGCACCTCCTGGTTTTTCACCACCAAGATCACCTCCTCCTCCTCGGTTTTCACGTTCCCTCCTCATCTCCATGAGCATTTCCTGGAAAGCACCCAGGGCATTGGCCTGATCGATTAGTTGGTGTTGTATGATCGGAATGGACATAAGCATCTATTAACATCATTCTGATCTACACCTTTGTCTAATCCTTAAGCCTTTCCCTATCTTTGAGGAGACATTTCTGAATCGAGGTTGTTATGTGACTCTAGTATAGGCTGGTGATCTGCATCATGAAATGAGACATGATCAGTCTATAGAAATTGTGGAGTCTGAAAGCAGATTTCGAGCTTAGATTCAAGCTCGAACAGTAGATTTATTAATGAAAGGTGAGTAGTAAAAGAAGAGGTTTCGGGAAGAGAGTCATCTTGAACCCTATGTAAAGTGAAGATAGACGAGCTCAGAACTAGGTTCTCAAAAGCAGAACACAACTCTCTGAGATCACCTTGATGAAACAGCGGTGTCAGCATCGTAGAGTCGATGTAGGTGTTCACAGAGTCCAAAAAACCCTCCAAGATGTGACATCATGTTGGCAAGAGGAGTGAGATGATGATAGAATGAGAGAAGAGATAAAAGAAGAGGAATTCAATAGTATTTGAGAAGAGAAGACTCGAAATGAGCCAGATGAAAGAGATGGGATAGAATAAGAGAATTAAAGATGGAAGGGTGCAAGATGCATGGAATTTTTGACATTCACCTACTTTTATTTGATCCAAACAAACCTCAAAACAAGAATTAATTCACCAACTCAACATGATGAAGCGATAAAAGTTTGTCAATTATCTTGTCAATTTTATTGGTGATTTTCAGGCAATTATCTCTTCACTTGTCCTTAGAGGGATATCCCTATAGGAGTGTGTACTGTTGGACATGCGAGCCCACAGCGAGCCATTATGCAATAAATGTTATTGCGAATAGCATTCCCAGATCTGAAATGAAGAATAACTAATTTGCATAATAGGTCCCTTTGTACAATTAGGGTTATGTACCATGGCCATCTTAATAATCATACAATTGTTGATTCAATAATTGAATCATAGAGGATGGTGTTCAGATGAATATCTAAGGAGTTAGGTTGAGGACTCATCAAACACCGTCAAATGATTGTTAAGAGATGATCTCCAGCCTGAGTAGGAGATGGCAATCCTTTCTCATTTGGCTGATATCTGACTGACCTCTTGATGCAGGTCCTCTGCATGGGAATAGAGATTTGGAGGTGTCAGATTAGTTAGGTCAAAGAGTTGACTTAACGAGATCGAGAAAACCAAAGTCCTACATCGTATGCTATCGCGATATAGGCACACATCCTCTAACCGGAGACAGATGTGTTACTGTATGTTTGAGTATGTACATTTGATAGACCAAAAGGTTGATGACCTAACCAAGGTCTATATACCGGTGAGCTGGTGTGCATATAAGGGCATATAAGTAATACGATCTCTCAAAGGGATCATACAGGTTCACTTCTGAACCGGAATACATGAGCTCACTCATGAGATATTGGGATTTATAAATTCCATGCATGGTTGTCTCGCTTATGAAGCTTGACAGAATTTAGAGGTATAGTATATGCTTTTGGAAAGCATATGATCGATACCAAAATCCCAATGATCAAATGAGAATCTTAATGATAAAACCCTGAAGGTGATAGTCTAAAAGAGATCTATGACTTCGGGTTTATTCAAGGTCTTCCAGTATGCAGGATGTATAGGTATTGGGAATGTCTGAGGGTGATGTGATCATAAACGATTGTATAACCATGATGCTTCCATTCCGAGGGAGTGATGAAACAGGTCTGGATTTTAGTGACTCCTCTCAGTAGAGAAGTAACTTGATTTTGGTCCAAGTGTTGGACATTGATCTGAATGAGATTCAGATGCAATGAGAAGATTAAGTTTACGGACTTCATTTAATCAAGCATCTATGGGAGGTCCGTAAGATCTGGATTTGAGATATGATCTCAATGTCCAAGTCACTATACGTTAAACAATACAATCGCCCTGTCCTTATCTCCAAGTATCTACGGAGAAAGCACACTATTCTTGAAGGAGTTCAAGAATAATTCCTTTGATGAATTATGTATCCAAGCAAGATGATATTGATTATTAAATGAGATTTAATTATCAAGAATAATATGAATGAGCTTCATATTATGAGAATTATTATCCAAGATAATTAAATGAGATTTAATTATCAAGGAAATGCAGAATGTGGATAGTATTATCCATGCTATCCATAATATCAATGTATATTATAAATATGATTTATAATATATTGGAGAGAACACTTTTGTAAATAATATTTACTGATTGATTGTTGATGTGAATTGGATTCACATTTGACAATTAATTAGAAATGTAATTTACATTTTATTTTGGGTTGTGAATATAATTCACAATTTTTCAATGGCATGATTGAAATATTCACTAATTAATTTGGAATCAATTTAGTTAATATATTTGCAATAAATGTTGTTGCAAATAATAACAAGGATAATGAGATGATAATCACCTTAAGAGGTGACATCACCCTTGACTTTTTCAAGGGTGACGTCACCCTTTTAGGAGATAAGCATTGTCTCCTTTATTATCCTTTGTTGATTAATTTTATTAAGTTAAATTATATCAATGATAATGCAACATATATTTAATTTAATATAAATCAATATTTGTTGCTTTATTAAACAACAAATGATCATGGCCATTGATTAAAAACACAAATCAACCTAACCGTTGATTTTGTGTGTCCATGGATTGTGATCCATGGACTCCCATACTACTATTTAAGAAGGGGCAACCCTAGCCCTTGGTGGACACGCATGAAGTTTATCTCTCTCATTATGATGCCCCATCTCTCCCTCTAAGAGTGCACGTCCACTCTGAGTTCTTGAGAGAACTACAATCGTCGCTACACCGTCGTGCTGTCAAATCTCCGTCTTCCTTGGTGTTTCTCGCACAAGTAGAAGACATCGGATTTCGTTGGACGAAATCAGGAGATTCAAGGCTTGGATCTTCATCATGGATTGTGGGAAGCACGTGTCTCATCATCGCACCCGCAAGTGCCATCTTCGTGGATCGGACTTGAGTCAGGAGGATCTCTTTCTTTAGAGATCAAGCGATCGCAACCACGCTTCAAGAGGTATTTCTAATACTTTGTGGTTAGATGAAACGATCCAAGAAATGTTCTTGGATCTTGTGGTTTCATCTTATGATTTAATTTTTTTTAAATTTTGCTGCACCGAGCAATCTAGTATGACTAGTCGCTCTTGATCGTATATGATACAATCATCATACTTCTGTGATGCGCTTGAGGATCCTCCCGTATCCTTCATGTACTACCAGGAAAGTTTTCGTACTTGTTCCACCTCCTTTGTAACATGTGATCTGTGCACTTAGAGGTCCTTGATCTCGTGTCTGGGGGGCTACTCAGCCAAAGAAATAAAGAGGGGAAGTTGATAGGTGAAACCACTACTTCCCTCAAAATAAGGTACTCGAACGCAAGACAATGAGACAAACACCCTCATGAGGGTGTGGCCTATGCTGAATACTTCAGATCAAGTCGGATGTTCCACACAAGGAGGGAACACCGTCGACAGGGCCCTACTCGCCTACGTACGACATAAGCACCATTACTTCACCAGTCCAAGTGATTATCAAGGCGACCACATATTGGGTTTGGGGCTCTGAGGTCTCACCTCACTCAATCTAGAAGGTACTAAAATCAATGAGGGATTTATAAACCCAAGACAATGAAGTTCGTTGTGGATTTTAGATTAGGTCAAGTTTTTTTAGCAGTCCCTTTTTATTTTTTTTGGGTTTTCACTTATTTTGAGTATTTTTATGCAAAGGCCTAACGATTTCTTTATTTCCTTTGTTTTTTCCTAAGTGATCAAAAATAAGGGAGATAACGGAAAAACAATGCAAGCTAACATGATGTTGGAAAACTCATTATCGTGTCATATGATATATGCTCAGTAAGAAGACTCACCTTGCTTCCCAACACTCTCCATGCGGGATGCTAGACAAAATTGAAATTACACTACATGCATGCAATGGTGTGAAATTATCCTAGAACATGAACTACTATTGTGTGAAGCACCGGATTAATTTGAATCTATGTTCAAGCGAATTGACTATAGGAACATGCAATATATTAAGCTTTGAACCTAGATTACTTGATCAAGCAATCCCAATATCTAAGGGCTCATTTTACACAAAACAAAGAAAAGAAAGGCGGAAACACTTAATTCACGAGAAACCAAACAAAGAGAAAAATAAGGAAAGAAAAGAAAAGCGAAGAAAGTTGTCAAAACTCGATGAGGTCCCCCAAGTGCATCGATACTTGACGAAACTGACTCCGAATAGTCTAAGTGTCCAATGTACCAGTTTTCTTACAAGTTCAAAATAAATCTCTCTCTCACAAAATAGAAAATAAAATAGATACTAAAGCAGAGTCTGCTCCTCAACACTATTCTCTTGTCTACCATGATTCTCTCTCTTAGAAGTCTAGAAAGAATGACCTGCTTTGCCTCTTGTGTTTGCAAAGGCGATCCGGAGATAGCCTCCCTTGATTAGTGGTCCCTCACAGCAAAGGAAATAAGAGACAATGTTAGAAACAATTATGAAAAAATATAAGTAAGATAATATGGAAAGCTATATAAATAGGAAAGCAAGCAGACAAAGCAACAAAAACCTAAGTGCCTAAGGATGTAGTCTATCTGACTGTTGCTCCCCGACAATGACGCCAATTAACGAATGAGGATTTTCATAAAATGATGGAGTTCCTAACGCATGGTCTTGGAGGGCCTACGGTGTCTGACGAATTGGATCCAGTTATCGATGTATCGGTGCCTCTCGTAGGACTCAGATCCAATCACTTGTTTCAGTCAATCAATGATCAAACCCATGGATATGTATGTGAAAGTAGATCATGCGGGTGTAAGTGATGAAATTTACTTAAGTCTACATGAAATGTGTATAAGGCAATCAGGTAGAGTGTCATCTATGGGAGCAAACAGGGATAGACTACAAAAATGAAACCTAACTCAAGGAATCAAGCACAAAAGTGTCGGTTTCGCAGCCAATTAGGTTTTCATATATTATTGTGGGTTTTAAATTTTTTAAGATTTGTATGTGATTTTTTATTTTACAAATGTTTTGTAATTAATAACATAGAATAAGATATATATATTATATAGTAAGACATATATGTGAGAGATATATAAAGAGATGTGAAAAGAGAGTCTTTTTGTATTTTTCAAATATAACAAATAAAGTCAAAATACATAAAATAAAATATTTTTAGATTTTTATTTTTTTCTCTATGTATGGTATTTTTAGGGTATTTTTAAGCTTTTTATGGATTCTCTAAAATTAAAATAGATAAAATAAAATGAACAGAAAATACAAGAACTTCAAATAGGCCTTCGAATATCTATTAAATCAAAAAGGGCCTAAAATGATTTTTCCTATATATTATATAAAACAAAGAAAATCCAGAGTTTTAAAATATATTTTTCTGACTTTTCTACACCTTTTATGATTTTTAAGGTTTTATGTATTTTGTAATTTTTAAGGTTTCTGTTTTGTATTTTTATATTTTTGGATGTGTGATAAAATATAGTAAAATACATTTACCCTAATGTTTTGGTGATTTTTGGAGATATATTTTAATTTTTATGATTTTTCAAAGTCAAAATAGTAAAATATATATAGTTTTACGATTTTTAATTAGGAAAATATTAATAAATAACTTAATAAAAATGTATGTGATACAATATAATATAAGGTATTCAAAATATTTTCCCTAAGATTTTTGGAGTTAATTAGGTAATTAATACAATTAAAACAAAACACACAATTAATTACAACGTACAGGGACTATTCTGCAAATAAAGAAACATAAGGCATGCAATTTTATCAAATAGAAAAGTCCATGGGCCTTTCCACAAATTTCCCAATTATATTCACAATAGAAAATGCCTAGCATGGGCATTTATGCAAATAAAATAAATATCAGGGTTAGTAATACAATTATCCCAAAAAATATAAATTCCAATAACACTGGTAGGGAATAAATTGCAATTTCCAAAAGTATTTTCAAACTTTCCAAATAAGTCCAACAAAACTCAAGATAAATATTACAAATTACCCCCAAAAATCCTCACATAGGACCGTACGTGAGGTGACGTGGCCAGGGACTAAAGTGCAAATATCATAAACCTTAGGATCCAAGATGTAAAATATCCACAAATTTTTAAACTACAACAAATATGTATAGGACCAAATAGTAAATAGCAAAAAGCAGAGGGAAAATATTGTAAAATACTCTCACTTTTGCGCTAAGGAACGACGGAGATTCGTTTACTTGAACACATGTTGCGTTGTCAATGGTGGATACCGCTTCATCCATCATCGGCTCAGATTAGATCCAAAGATGGATCATGTGGCGGAGGATGAGCTTGATCGGACAGCTGCTGTAGACTCTGGGTGGTTGTTCTTCATCAAATGACAGATGAGGCTGATGGAAAAATGGACGAAGAACATTGGCCTAGCGACTTTCAATCTGACCTCCTTCATATCTATGGTCGTCTCTAACATGGTTGATGAGCTAGGAAGGCTTCTGGATGACGCAGGACCAGTTGGAGGTCGGAAGGAAGTTTGGGACCCACTGAATGGGTCCAGGAGGTCGAAAAAAGATTTGGACCTGGAGCAGCCTTCATCTGAGCTGGGACCCTCAGATGGGATCCTTTTGAGAAATGGCCTGCACGGTTAGCACAAGGGCCTCGAAGCGAAGCTTCCAGGCCTAAAATTAGGCTGAGCGATTCAGTGGATGAGCTGGAGCAGGGGTTCTCCAACGAGGTGGCAGGTGAAGACCTGTTGTAATCGATCTTTTGCAAAATCGAGGTGAAGAAGGGGGTCTAGGATATGGAGAAGTGAAGGGGAAGCTGATATAAGTGGAGTGGAAGGAGGAGCGGGGGTGAATGATCAGGGATAAGGGTCAAAGGTGCAAGCTTCGACGAGGTACCATTTTTAGGATTTTTGAGTTATTTAAACCAAATCAAACAACAAGAATGTTAAACTATGCTACTGCTAACCTAAGAAATGAAAAGCAAGTAAGAAAAAGGACGGTGTTGGACATGCAAGCCCACGGCGAGCCATTATGCAATAAATGTTATTGCGAATATCATTCCCTAATCTGAAATGAAGAATACATAATTTTCATAATAGGTCCCTTAGTACAATTAGGGTTATGTACCATGGCCATCTTAATGATCATATAGCCGTCATTCAAATATTGAATCATAGAGGTTGGTTCTTGGATGAACATCTAAAGAGTTAGATTGAGGACTCATCAAGCACCATCAAATGATTGTTTAGAGATGATCTCCAGCCTGTGTAGGAGATGGCAATCCTTTCTCAGTTAGGCTAATATCTGACTGACCTCTTGATGCAGGTCCTCTGCATAGGAATAGAGATTCGGAGGTGTCAGATTAGTTAGGTCAAAGAGTTGACTTAACGAGATCGAGATAACCAAATTCCTATATCGTATGTTGTCATGATATAGTCACGAATCCTCTGACCAGAGACAGATGTGTTATTATATGTCTGAGTATGTACATTTGTCAGTCCAATAGGTTGATGACCTAATCAAGGTCTATACACCGGCACGCTGGTGTGCATGCAAGGGCATATGAGTAATACGATCTCTCAAAGGGATCATACAGGTTCAGTTACCGAACCGGAAGACTAGAGCTCACTCATGAGATATTGGGAAGAATCAAATTCTGTACACGGTCGTCTCGCTTTGGAGGCTTGACTGAATTTGTAGGTTGGATATATACTTTGAAAAGTATATGATCAAGACCTAGGTATGATATATGCTTTTGGAAAGTATATGATCGATACCGACTCCCAATGATCGAATGAGAAACTTAATGATAAAACTCTGAAGTAGACAGTGTAAAATTGATCTTATACTTCAGGTTTATTCTGAGTCTTCCAGTATGCAGGATGTACAGGTATTGGGAATACCTGTGGGTGATGTGATCATAAACGGTTGTATAACCATGACGCTTCCATTCCTAGGGAGTGATGAAATAGGTCTGGATTTTAGTGACTCCTCTCAGTAGAGAAGTAATCTAATCTTAGTCCAAATGTTGGACATTGATTTGAATGTGATTCAGATGCAATGAGAAGATTAGATTTGCGGTCTTGATTTAATCAAACATCTATAGGAGGACCGAGATCTGGATTTGAGATGTGATCTCAATATCCAAGTCACTATACGTGGAACAATACAATCGCCATGTCCTTATCTCCAAGTATTCGCGGAGAAAGCGCATTATCCTTGAAAGGGTTCAGGATAATTTCATTGTTAATAATATGTATCCGAGCATTGAGAAAATGGATAATTAAATGTGATTTAATTATCATGAATAAATATGAATTTGATTCATATTATATGGATAATTATCTAAGATAATTAAATGTGATTTGATTATCAAAGATATAAATAATGTGGATGTGATTCACATTATTTGGGCACATAAGAATAGAGATCCAAGATGATTAAATGTGATTTAATCATCATGGATATGATTAATGTGGATAGCACTATCCATATTAATCATATGTATTATAAATGTGATTTATAATATATAAGATAGAGCTATTTGTAATTTACATTTGTTAATTAAATGTTGATGTGAATTGGATTCACATTGGATATTAAATTGAAAATGTAATTTACATTTTATTTTGGGTTGTGAATGTGATTCACAAATTTCCAATGGCATGATTGCAATGTTTACAAAATAAATTGGATTTATTTTTGTGAAATACTTTGCAACAAAAGTTGTTGCAAATATTGGAGAAAATCATGAGATAATGCAATCTCATGTAATATGGAAAGGAGGCTCCCTTCCTAATAAGGAGAGGGGACGGCTACTAAGTCCTTATAGGACTCATAGCCTCCTCCCCCTTTATGGAAGGAGGCTTGCCTCCTTCCTATTTCTCCAATGGAGATTGATTTGATATAAATCAAATTATATTTAATATATATTTGATTTTTATTAAATTGATTATTGTTGGTTTTTTACCAACAAAAATCCTAGCCATTGAAAGAACCACTAATCAATGAGAGCCATTGGATTTGTATTGCCCATGGATTGAGATCCATGGATCCCAAAATATTATAAATAGAAGGGCACCCCTTTGCTCTTCTTTACACACAAGAGAACATAAGTCTCTCTCTTTATTTCTCTCTACACGTTAGCCCTCCCTCTTCCTCTCTCATGGTCGTCCACCATGGATGCCCTAGAGAGAGTCTCCATTGCCGCAGCGTCATCGTTATGTTGCCCGATCGTTTGCTCGTGGATCTTCGTCTCCTTCGGTGCGCCTCGCTCGTGAAGAAGATTTCGGATCTTGTGTGTCGAGATCAGGAGATCCGCTGCTTAGATCATCAACATGGATTGCGAGAAGCACGTGTTTCATCAACACGCTCGCAAGCGTCTCCTCCGTCGGATCGGACTTGAGACAAGAGGTCTCTTTGTTTAGAGACTCGGTTACAACCACGCTTCAAGAGGTAATCCTATTACTTGTTTGTGGTTTAGACAAAACGATCCGAGAAGTGTTCTTGGATCATCTGGTTTCGTCAAATGAAAATTTTTTAAATTCCGCTGCATAGAACAACTAGTGTGACTAGTCGTTCCTTGTCGTATTCAATACGACGCTCACGCTTCCGTGATGCGCTTGAGGATTATCCCATATCCTTCAGATGGATCACCAGAGAAAGAAGATGGGAGCAGAGTTGTGTCGGAGGTGATTCCGACGAAGGGTGGATGTGCCTCCTCCTCCTTTGTTCTTTCCCAAGAGATGTAGTTCAACCTTCCTATCACCAAGGCGAAGATCAAAGAGGGTCAAGGGTGTAAGAGAGATGAGTGATCAATCAACGGATCAAAGGAGAAGATGAGGGCTTATTTATAATGTCTGAAAAAGTGGAAAAGAAACCTAGGGTTTCTGGCACGCTTGCTCGAAAACGAATTGCATCAAGATGATCCGTGAGATCAGGTGTGATATGATCTCCAAATTTCAAAAAGAAATCAGGTTGAATGGGGTGATGAATGGCAAATCGGCTAAGATAACATGCACTCATTGTAGCGCGGACAAATTCGCAATCAACAGAACTGAGATAAAATCTCTGTGAAGAGGTCTCGGCCTAAAATTTATATCTGAGCAAGTCCAGGGATGAACACAAAAACACGGAGCCATAATATAATTAATCAGTCTTAAATATCTATGTTAAGTGATTAACAAATCATCTAGGTAAAAGAGATAAAATATAATGAATCAAAGGGAGACATAGACAAGAACATGCATTTTTCTTTTGATTTCATGCAAGTTAAATAATGACAAAATGAACAGGATGATATTAAATAAACACATGCATATAAACACATAAATATGTCCTAGAATTGATCGGTAGGATTAAGCAATAATCAATGTGCAATCTAAATCCAATTGAGCATTTAATTCAAAGTAAATTTATTTGATATGCATGGAAGCATTTAATTCAACACTGATCAATTAATCAGTCATCATGCAACGAATCAGAGAATTAATGATGCCATATGGAAGAGAATTAAATGCGATTCACAATGAAATCAAAATCATGTCATTTGGATATAGACTGCTCAAGTTATTCAACATACAAACTAGGGCATAATTGTAAAATAAATATAACAAAAGTCTTACACTTAGGTCCCTCTAGGGACTAAAATGCAAATATTATAAACTGCATGCTATTTAAAACCTTATGGTAGGGTTATTTATGCAAGTATGGGAAGAAGTCAGGGTTGAGTTGCAATTACCCCAAGATTGCACGCGTGAGGCATGCGCGGTCCTAGGGTCAGCTAGCGAGGCTCGGGGCTCGGGGACCACGTGGTGTGTTTCCATGCTTCGAAGGTTGGCTTGGTTATGTACAAAGTTGCAGGCTTGTATTTTATCGTCGTAGTTGAAGATGGGTCGTTAGATCGTGCCCAATATGCTCATACAGTCCTTCTCCATCTCGCAATGGTGATGGCTTGGTTACGGCAGGCCAGATGTCATCCACCTTGCCATACACTCACCTTGGTGGTCGAGGACGACTCATGGTCTGCTCGTAAAGACCCTCAACGATCAAAGAGGATTTGGGCTACTTTGAATCTAGCCGGCAGTATCAGGTCATCGGAGGCAGAGCTCCAGATCATAGCTCACCCTGAATTTTCGATAATAGGACATCTTTTGAACCTGCAATCATTAGAGAAGCAAAGCCAAACCAAATGGAAATGTATGCATGAGGGAAGTGAGTGGAATGGGGGCCAGGAAATGGAGAAGGCGGTGGTCCGATTGGGTCTTCCCCCGTCGTTGATGGAGGAAGATATGTGAGGTGGTTGGGGTTCTAGAAGACCGTAGAGGATGATCGGAACCGTGAGCGAGGATTATTGATCTTCGGAGAAGATATTGGGGCCATTGATTCAATATGAAGGAGTATGTATAATCAACCAAAAATTGAGGAAATTAAATAAACCAAAAATCAAGGAAATTTGAAGACGGATCTACGGCGGTCAATGTGGCTTGGGTTGAAGCTCTATGTGAGCCTCCGATCGTCGCTTGACATGCTCAGTCATGCGCAAAGCTCGAACAGCCGTCTTGGAGACGTTGTAGAATGGCTATATGCCATGGGTCAACACCAGGAGCGGACCGTCATTCTCACTTAAGTTCACCTCCTTCTTCATGTCAGAAAGAGGAGGAAGTCGCTATGGATGACCTCAGAAAAAGGCGGACGACCAAAAATCATGCCGGTAGGGTTGCATTTGAAGAAGAAGGGACGGAGGTTACCATGTCTATGCAGTGGTTTCAACCACTGCCAATCAGCGGAGTAGTTAGGGTTAGGTTAGATTAGGTGGCTTGTGTGAAAGGTGGATGTTGAAGGAAGAAGTTACCAGTGGAGGTTGGGGTATATGGTGATGGGATGTGTCAGGATAATATAGAGGAGGTAGATGGTTAATCATGTCGCATCTCTTGGAGATGAAAGAGGGGAGGTTGACGAAGGCTAAAAATTAGGAGGTTGTGAACAGTTGTGTTGGAATATGACGAGGATCATATGGTTGAGATTAAAATGCATCCTGAGGATGGATGGTTGTTTGATGAGGTTGATCAAAGGGAGAGGAATAGGGTGCAGATGGACGACTAATGGTCATCTGATTATGATGGTTAGATGACCATTAGAAGAGATGGGTGGATCACTGGAAACGGGCGACACGACATGATTTGAAGGCATCATGTGGCCCAATTAGAATTAACAGAAATGGAAAATGATGGGTAAAATCAAAATAAAATAAGTAGAGCTCAAAGAGAAAATATGTCATATGTACAAACTAAATAATTAAACAAGTATTAAAAATAATGAAAACATTTTCTTTTATTTTTATTTTCTTATTATTTCTTTTGGATTTTTATTTTATAAATTATGTTAGATTAATTATGTACAATATTATTCTAATTTTTATGTTTTTTAATAATAAAGAAATACATAAAATAATAACATAATAATAGGTTATATAATATAGTATAATTAGGGTTAATTATTTACAATGCAAAATTACTAATCAAGGTTAATAGTTATTGAATCTTCGTGATTTGCTTAATCAAGAAAGATAATAGATGTATTTTATGTTGATAAATCTGGGATTTATCACACCCCTATACTTAAGCTATGCTTGTCCTCAAGCTAATAAATAAACAAATAATTAGATAGTTAATGATTCTAGTGAGTTCCCTTGACATGTGCATGTGAGTATGCAAGGCTTGATTGATTTAGAACATTTGGTTTTAGAAATCCTAAGACTCTAAACTGAACCAAGTCTTAATCAGAAGGAATTCAACTCCTCCAATTATCAGACTCTCAAAATATTCATAAATATTAGAACTATAACTTAATGTGTTGATTGCATTCACAAGAGTAAAGTCTAGATGTCAGCCAAAGTTCCAATACGAGAGACTCTCCTGGACCCAACCCTCAACACTAGGGAATAAATCTAGTCTTGCTTCAATCCATCGTCTCTTTAGTTTGTTAAACTTCAAAATGAAGAAGACAAGATAGATAATTGAGGTAATATAATTGTGTCCTTTATTTTCTCCCTCTCATTGGAACAAGGTTTTCTCAAGTGCCAATACTCAATACAATTGTATCTTTTTAATGTCTCAATGTGTCCATCAATAGATTGAGCCAACTGTACTTGTTTTACTGGGAGTACATTGGGGTGCATCTTTTAAAAGTATCTAATATACTTTCACCCAGAATTGTATCTCTAAAGATGCTGAGCCCTTTTTGATGTACTAGCCTGACATGTAAGAGCCTAAACTTGGTCCAAGTGGACACTTAAAAGGTTGGGAGTGCTCGCCGTATTTGTTAGCTCATATGATGTAACTTGGTATTGCTTTGAGCTTTTCTTTTCATCTACTTTTTTTTGGCTAGCTCCACTGCTTTTACCAAGGATTGGTGCACACTAATCAACAAATTAATAAGATTTCATCACACCCTGGCACTTAGGTCAAAGTCAAGAGATTAGTATGAGAACCAAGTCTCATATTTACTAAGATGCTGACACTCAGGTTTCGTGAAGCCTTCATTAATTATATGCCATCCTTGAGCATCATAAGATCGAGTCCAAACTTAAATCTCAAATCCCAGTTCCTTAAGTGAAACATCAACTTATCCCAATCATGAATGCGGTCGTGCAAGTGAGTGAAGGTCACATTCTTTAAAGAGGAGATTAAGCATGCAATATAGCACACAAATCTTTCAAACTAGGGAATTTTGAATTTTTAAGTCTAAGACCCTAATGATTAAGACAGGTTAACTCTAAGTCTCCAAACCTCATAAACCAAGTGTTAAAGATCTCAATGAACCTTGAGTGAAAGGTGAAAGTGTTAGGGGAAAATGCCAACTAATAAGTTTATCTTTCTTTGTGATTTTTAATTTTATCTATTTTTTTAGCTTCTTTAGAAGAATAATGACTGGTCTAAACTTATATGATTAGTTGCATCTACTTTCAGCCAGTATGGGTGTAAGTACAAACCGTCAGACAACTACCCATATTACTTAAAGACGGTGCCATACACGTTGTCTTTTAACCATCCACTCTGCTATTGGAGATCGTAGCTCCCTCACTGAAAAGTATCTAATCATTTTCAAGTCTAGTAATCAGAATTGACACTAAAGAAATTTTTAACTTTTTTCTGATTTTTATTGGATTTTGAATAAAGTTATAGAGTTAGTTTTATTTATAAAACAATTTGTTAATATCAATTTATACCCTTAAAGTTACAAATAATTTGAAAAACTTTCTAGAAACATTATCACATAATTATAGATTTTCCAAACATTTTACAAATATTTTCAAAAGAAGAAAAACCTCATTTGTCAAACCTAAGTAAAACATTTTTCAAGACAGTGATAAATATAGGTTTTCCAAAATATTTTACAAATGATTTTCCAAAACATGTAAAGCAATATTTTTACAAATCATGTAAAACACTTTTGAAAACCATGTCAAAATAGGTCTATAAAATCTTCCAAATCATTTTCAAATCATTTTTTTACAAAAACCAGTTCCAAAACAATTAATATGATATTTGTTTCCCAAAACGATATTGAAAAAATTCTGAAGTATGAACGATGGCTAAAGTATATATGTAAATATATACAGTACACTCCCTATACTTAGATGGTGCTATTCTCATAGCACAAAGTGATAGGAAGATAAAGCTCATACTAAGTATAGAGAGAATGTACAGAACTGAAACAAAATACAAGTACAAGTGATATAGAGACTCGGACCCCCTATACCTAAGATGATAAATAGCTTAAGTAAAGAGATTAAATATAAGGAAAGAGACCTAAGGTGAACAATCAGAGACACATGGTTCCCCCCTATACTTAGGCTGAAAATAAGCCTAAGTATAAAGAATAAGAAACTAAGGGAGGGAGAGATCGGGGTTAGCTGAATCTCTAGATGAATGAATCTGAGGAGATGAAATGGAGCCTAAGGTAATGGGAGGTTTAAGCAGAGTCAAGATCAAAACAAACCCGATATTCAACCAACACATATAGTGAAGACCAAAAGTATGGTCTAATTATCTTGTCTCTTTTATTGATGATAATCCCATTTCCTTTAAAAAGTTCCTAAGTTGGAAAACAAGAGGAAAGGAAACGGAAAAATCCATGCAGACGTAAAGAATCATGATGCATACTCAAGAGAAACACTTACAGTGACTCCAGCTCTCTCCATGCACATGCAAGATTGAATATCAAAATTATATAAATGCATGCAAGTCAATAAAAAGCCACACCTAATCATGAGTTCTATTAGCGGGATAAGAATCAAATTATTTTGAGCTAGGTTAAATGTAAATTAAGTGCATCTCATGAATCTTCAGAGATAGTGAATCTCATCAGATAAGTTAGTGTGTCCTATATTACGGATCAAACACAAATAATCAAGTCTAAGTAAGCTTTAGGAGCATTTTGCCTAAAACCTATTATCGAACACTCAAGTTGAGTCCCACCCAAATAATGGGTGAAACAGACTCAACACACAAATAATGACCAAGTCCAAAATAATTACAAAAATATACAACAAATATAATAACACAAATAATCTTCTAAATGGCTTGACGGATCTTCTACAACTCTTTTTAGCTTAGACACCGAGCTCCAAGATCCAGCATACGACCTTCGTATTGACTCTGATCATACTCACTTTCCACGGGGCCCTATCACAAAAGAAGAATAGATCAGAATCAAAGATTATAACAAGATAAATAATGCATAAAACATCATAGCACAACATGACCCAAATAAAATAAGAATCAATTTAATAAGAATATTAAACCTAAATAATTATATTAATGAAGTTGTGTCCCCGACAACGACACCATCTGATGAATGGAAAATCGGCTAAGATAACATGCACTCATTGTAGTACGGGCCAATTCGCAATCAACAGAATCAAGACAAAATCTGTATCTAGGCAAGTCCAGGGTCAAACACAGGGACACGAGCCATAATATAATTAATCAGTCTTAAATATCTATGTTAAGTGATTAACAAATCATCAAGGTAAAAGAGACAAAATACAATGCATCACAAGGAGACAGACATAGAGATGCATTTTTCTTTTGCTTTTTATGCTAGTTAAGTAATGACAAAATGAACAGGATGATATTAAATAAACACATTCTTATAAACATGTAAATATGTCTTAAAATTGATTGGTAAACTTAGGCATTAATCATTATGCAATCTAGATCCAATTGAGCATTTAATTCAAAGCCATTTTTTATTTGATATGCATGGAAGCATCTAATTCATCTTTGATCAATTAATCAATCATAATACAATGAATTAGAGAATTAATGAAGCCATATGGAAGAGAATTAAATGAGCTTTGCAATGAAACTGAAATCACATCAATTGGACATAGCATGCTCAAGTTATTCAACATACAAACCAGGGACATAACTACAAAATAAACATAATAAAAGTCTTACACATAGGTCCCTCCAGGGACTAAAATGTAAATATTAAAAATTGCCCGCTATTTAAAACCTCATGGCTGGGTTATTTCTACAAATATGTGAAGAAGGCGGGGTTGAGCTGCAATTATCCCAGGGTTGTAGGCATGAGGCAGGCATGGTCCTAGGGTCAATTGGCGAGGCTCAGGGCTTGGGGACCACGTGGCGTGTTGCCATTCTTTGACGGTTGACTTGGTGATGTACAAAGCTGTAGGCTTGCATTTTATAGTCGTGGCTGAAGATGGACCGTTAGATCGCACCCAAGTTGATGTGATCTAATGGCATCTATATGCTCATGCAGTACTTCTCCTTCTCCGCCTCGCGACGTGATGGCTTGGCTCCAGCATGCCCAAACTTCATCCAACTCGTCCGTGCACTCAACCTAGTGTTTGGGGACGACTCATGGTCTACTCACGAAGACCATCCACGATCAAAGAGGATGTGGGCTACTTTGAGTATAGCTGCTAGTATCAGGTCATCGGAGGCAAAGCTCCAGATCAAAGCTCGCCCTGAACTTTCGACCATTGGACGGCTTTTTCACCTGCAATTGTTAGAGAAGCAAATCCAAAACAAATGGAAGTGTGTGCATGAGGGAAGTGAGTGGAATGTGGACCAGGATACGGAGATGGTGGTGGTATGATTGGGTCTTCCTCCGTTGTTGGCGGAGGAAGGTGCATGAGGTGGTCGGGGTTATGGAAGATCGTAGAGGATGATCGAAACCCTCAGCAAGGATCATTGGTCTTCAGTGAAGGTATTGGGGCCATCGATTTAAGGTGAAGGAGTACGTACACTTAACCAAAAAATTGAGGATATTATATAAACAAAAAATAAAGGAAATTTGAAGACAGATCTCCAGTTGTCGAGGTGGCTCGGGCTAAAGCTCTATGTGAGCCTCTGATCGTCGCTTGACGCGCTAAGCTGTGCGTGAAGCTCGATCAACCATCTTGGAGATGTTGTAGCATGGATATATGCCATGGGTCAACACCAGGAGCGGACCGCCATTCTCACTCAACTTCACCTCCTTCTTCCTGACACAAAGAGGAGGAAATGGCTAGGGGTGACTCCAGACAAAGGTAGACCACCGAAAATCATGCTGACAGAGTTGTATGTGAAGAAGAAGGTACGAAAGTTACCATCTCCATGTGGTGGTTTCAACTACCGTCAGTCAGTGGAGTAGTTAGGGTTAGGTTAGATTAGGTGGCCGGCGTGAAGGGTGGATGTTGGAGGAAGAAGTTGCAAGTGGAGGTTGGTGGATAAGCTGTTGGGATATGACCGGATAATATATAGGAGATAGATGGTTAATCATGCCGCATCTCTTGGAGGTGAGAGAGGGGAGGTTGATGAAGGCTCTTAACCGTTGGATCATCTGATCCAACAGTCCCAAAGAAATGTAGAGGAACGGACTAGATGACTTGATCAAGTAGATCAAGCGATTGAAAATTAGGCAAGTATGAACAATTATGATGGAATCTGATCGAGTATTAGATGGTTGGGATTAAAATGCAACCTAAGGATGGATGTTCGTTTGATGAGGTTGATTAGAGGGTGAGGAATAGGGTGCGGATGGATGACTAATTGTCATCTGATTAAGATGATCAGATGGCCATTAGAAGAGGTAGGTGGATGACTGGTAAAGGGCCATGTGGCATGATATGAAGGTGACACATGGTCCAATCACAATTAGAAGAAATGGAAAATGATGGGTAAAACCAAAATAAAATAATTGGAAATAAAATTATCAAAAAGAGAAGACATCAAACTAAATAATTAAACAAGTATTACAAACAATGACACCATTTTCTTTTATTTAATTTTCTTATTATTTATTATTATTTTTTTGAATTTTATTTTATAAATTATGTTAGCCAACTATGTACAATATTATTCTAATTTTTATTTGATTTTTAATAATAAAGAAATATATAAAATATCAACACAATAATATGCTATATAATATAGTTTGATTAGGGTTAATTATATATAACACACAAATTACTAATCAAGGTTAATATTTATTGAATCTTGGTGATATTAAGCATGAAAGATAATAAATGTCTTTTATGTTGATAAATCTGAGATTTATCATGGGGCAATGGAGATCACGTGAAAATATGGTGAAGTCGGCGTGGGGGATAGAAATTCACAGGAGTAGAGGCAGGTGGGAGTGTTGACCTGGGGTCAACACTCCCTAGCACGGGATTAGTCCACGTTGATGCCACATAGGTGTTAAAGGATAAAACACATAAATAAATGAAAGGACAATAAAATTTAAATAGAAACTGATTTTATTTTAAAAAACTTAAAACATGAAATATGTTACATATTTAATATAAAATTTTCTAATTATTTTGATTTATTTTATCACTTTATTTATGAGGTTTTGATTTTTACATGTACAGAACTGAAACAAAATACAAGTACAAGTGATATAGAGACTCGGACCCCCTATACCTAAGATGATAAATAGCTTAAGTAAAGAGATTAAATATAAGGAAAGAGACCTAAGGTGGACAATCAGAGACACATGGTTCCCCCCTATACTTAGGCTGAAAATAAGCCTAAGTATAAAGAATAAGAAACTAAGGGAGGGAGAGATTGGGGTTAGCTGAATCTCTAGATGAATGAATCTGAGGAGATGAAATGGAGCCTAAGGTAATGGGAGGTTTAAGCAGAGTCAAGATCAAAACAAACCCGATATTCAACCAACACATATAGTGAAGACCAAAAGTATGGTCTAATTATCTTGTCTCTTTTATTGATGATAATCCCATTTCCTTTAAAAAATTCCTAAGTTGGAAAACAAGAGGAAAGGAAACGGAAAAATCCATGCAGACGTAAAGAATCATGATGCATACTCAAGAGAAACACTTACAGTGACTCCAGCTCTCTCCATGCACATGCAAGATTGAATATCAAAATTATATAAATGCATGCAAGTCAATAAAAAGCCACACCTAATCATGAGTTCTATTAGCGGGATAAGAATCAAATTATTTTGAGCTAGGTTAAATGTAAACTAAGTGCATCTCATGAATCTTCAGAGATAGTGAATCTCATCAGATAAGTTAGTGTGTCCTATATTACGGATCAAACACAAATAATCAAGCCTAAGTAAGCTTTAGGAGCATTTTGCCTAAAACCTATTATCGAACACTCAAGTTGAGTCCCACCCAAATAATGGGTGAAACAGACTCAACACACAAATAATGACCAAGTCCAAAATAATTACAAAAATATACAACAAATATAATAACACAAATAATCTTCTAAATGGCTTGACGGATCTTCTACAACTCTTTTTAGCTTAGACACCGAGCTCCAAGATCCAGCATACGACCTTCGTATTGACTCTGATCATACTCACTTTCCACGGGGCCCTATCACAAAAGAAGAATAGATCAGAATCAAAGATTATAACAAGATAAATAATGCATAAAACATCATAACACAACATGACCCAAATAAAATAAGAATCAATTTAATAAGAATATTAAACATAAATAATTATATTAATGAAGTTGTGTCCCCGACAACGACACCATCTGATGAATGGAAAATCGGCTAAGATAACATGCACTCATTGTAGTACGGGCCAATTCGCAATCAACAGAATCAAGATAAAATCTGTATCTAGGCAAGTCCAGGGTCAAACACAGGGACACGAGCCATAATATAATTAATCAGTCTTAAATATCTATGTTAAGTGATTAACAAATCATCATGGTAAAAGAGACAAAATACAATGCATCACAAGGAGACATAGACATAGAGATGCATTTTTCTTTTGCTTTTTATGCTAGTTAAGTAATGACAAAATGAACAGGATGATATTAAATAAACACATTCTTATAAACATGTAAATATGTCTTAAAATTGATTGGTAAACTTAGGCATTAATCATTATGCAATCTAGATCCAATTGAGCATTTAATTCAAAGTCATTTTTTATTTGATATGCATGGAAGCATCTAATTCATCTTTGATCAATTAATCAATCATAATACAATGAATTAGAGAATTAATGAAGCCGATGGAAGAGAATTAAATGAGCTTTGCAATGAAACTGAAATCACATCAATTGGACATAGCATGCTCAAGTTATTCAACATACAAACCAGGGACATAACTACAAAATAAACATAATAAAAGTCTTACACGTAGGTCCCTCCAGGGACTAAAATGTAAATATTAAAAATTGCCCGCTATTTAAAACCTCATGGCTGGGTTATTTCTACAAATATGTGAAGAAGGCGGGGTTGAGCTGCAATTATCCCAGGGTTGTAGGCATGAGGCAGGCATGGTCCTAGGGTCAATTGGCGAGGCTCAGGGCTTGGGGACCACGTGGCGTGTTGCCATTCTTTGACGGTTGACTTGGTGATGTACAAAGCTGTAGGCTTGCATTTTATAGTCGTGGCTGAAGATGGACCGTTAGATCGCACCCAAGTTGATGTGATCTAATGGCATCTATATGCTCATGCAGTACTTCTCCTTCTCCACCTCGCGACGTGATGGCTTGGCTCCAGCATTCCCAAACTTCATCCAACTCGTCCGTGCACTCAACCTAGTGTTTGGGGACGACTCATGGTCTACTCACGAAGACCATCCATGATCAAAGAGGATGTGGGCTACTTTGAGTCTAGCTGCTAGTATCAGGTCATCGGAGGCAAAGCTCCAGATCAAAGCTCGCCCTGAACTTTCGACCATTGGACGGCTTTTTCAACTGCAATTGTTAGAGAAGCAAATCCAAAACAAATGGAAGTGTGTGTGTGAGGGAAGTGAGTGGAATGTGGACCAGGATACGGAGATGGTGGTGGTATGATTGGGTCTTCCTCCGTTGTTGGCGGAGGAAGGTGCATGAGGTGGTCGGGGTTATGGAAGATCGTAGAGGATGATCGAAACCCTCAGCAAGGATCATTGGTCTTCGGTGAAGGTATTGGGGCCATCGATTTAAGGTGAAGGAGTACATACAATTAACCAAAAAATTGAGGATATTATATAAACAAAAAATAAAGGAAATTTGAAGACAGATCTCCAGTTGTCGAGGTGGCTCGGGCTAAAGCTCTATGTGAGCCTCTGATCGTCGCTTGACGTGCTAAGCTGTGCGTGAAGCTCGAACAACCATCTTGGAGATGTTGTAGCATGGATATATGCCATGGGTCAACACCAGGAGTGGACCGCCATTCTCACTCAACTTCACCTCCTTCTTCCTGACACAAAGAGGAGGAAATGGCTAGGGGTGACTCCAGACAAAGGTAGACCACCGAAAATCATGCCGACAGAGTTGTATGTGAAGAAGAAGGTACGAAAGTTACCATCTCCATGTGGTGGTTTCAACTACTGTCAGTCAGTGGAGTAGTTAGGGTTAGGTTAGATTAGGTGGCCGGCGTGAAGGGTGGATGTTGGAGGAAGAAGTTGCAAGTGGAGGTTGGTGGATAAGCTGTTGGGATATGACCGAATAATATATAGGAGATAGATGGTTAATCATGCCGCATCTCTTGGAGGTGAGAGAGGGGAGGTTGATGAAGGCTCTTAACCGTTGGATCATCTGATCCAACAGTCCCAAAGAAATGTAGAGCAACGGACTAGATGACTTGATCAAGTAGATCAAGCGGTTGAAAATTAGGCAAGTATGAACAATTATGATGGAATCTGATCGAGTATTAGATGGTTGGGATTAAAATGCAACCTAAGGATGGATGGTCGTTTGATGAGGTTGATTAGAGGGTGAGGAATAGGGTGCGGATGGATGACTAATTGTCATCTGATTAAGATGATCAGATGGCCATTAGAAGAGGTAGGTGGATGACTGGTAAAGGGCCATGTGGCATGATATGAAGGTGACACATGGTCCAATCACAATTAGAAGAAATGGAAAATGATGGGTAAAACCAAAATAAAATAATTAGAAATAAAATTATCAAAAAGAGAAGACGTCGAACTAAATAATTAAACAAGTATTACAAACAATGACACCATTTTCTTTTATTTAATTTTCTTATTATTTATTATTATTTTTTTGAATTTTATTTTATAAATTATGTTAGCCAACTATGTACAATATTATTCTAATTTTTATTTGATTTTTAATAATAAAGAAATATATAAAATATCAACACAAGAGGAAATCTAGAAGCACACTACTCTAGAAGCACACTACTCTTGGTTTTTATGATATTTTTAACTTTTAAATTTTTTGTGAATTTTTAATTTCTATATGTTTATACCTTTTATGATTTTATACATTTTTAATGAGTTTTTTGTTTTGCAATTGTTTTAAATTTTTGAAAACAAAAAAATGGAAACATGGAAAAAGAAATAAAAGAAAAGAGATAACAGTAACTTTTCATATTTTTAAAAATAGCAAAAATATACTAAAAACTAAAATAAAAATATTTTTATGTTTTTAGTCTTTTTTTGATGTTTTTTGATTTTTCTAGAATTGTTTATATTTTTCAAATAAATTAAAAATGGGAAATAATGCAAACTGCAAACAATGCGAATGTTCTTGAATTTTTAAAATAGAAAATGAAATTCAAATAAGGGAATGTGTACAATGAGAAATATTATTTTCCAAATTTTCCATAAAGTATTTTTGCATTTTTTGGATTCTATGTGACTTAAAATGAATTTTTAAGTGTTTTTTAAGTTTTTATATTTTTTGGATTTTATAAGGAATTAGAAAATGAAATTTGGTCATATAATAAAATAAATCAAAATAAACAAATGTGAATTTTTTGGAATTTTTAGATAAGTTTTTACATTTTTTATTGAATTTCTAATGCAGACAAGGAATATTTTTGGAGTTTTTTATTTTTTTCAAAATAGGAAAATTGTTGAAAATGCGAAATAAAAATTAATGATGAAAGAGGGAATTGACAAAACCTAAACTGATTTTTATGGATTTTTATGAAGCTTTGTTATTTTCTAATTCAAATTATCATGCAAAATTAAATACAGGTGCACAAGGGTATAATTACAAAGAAAAGTAAGCTCTAGACCAAATGAATAACAAATAATAAGGCTCGGCATCAATGATGCAATTTACCCAAAAATGTACGTGTCAGCACACGTGAGTCGTGGTTGCATGGATATTAATGCAATTTACTTATTTTGGGGGGCAAATAATAACATAGAAAATGCATATTTTTATAGCAAAATACTTAGAAACACATGCATGGCAGCTCTTCAGTTCAAGCAAAGATAAAAAGTAAATAAAATAAATAGTAGGAACATGCATGCAAATGTTCAAGAATCACTAGAATGATACACATCCCTAGAGGGGACTTATTTGCAAATGAAATAAAGGGCAAGGCTGAAGTGTAAAAAAATCACTGAGCACGTGGGAGGCGCATGTGTGAAAGGACAGATGAGATGCACCTATGATGCAGATCTGATGGCTCAGATGTGGGCGCTCTCAATCGGATGAGATATGATCTAGAGACACGATCTACGGTCACGCTTTGGGGCTAAATGGATGGTGATGATGCGAATTGGGGTCCCTTTTCTTTATAGGACGACAATGGACAACAGTGGAAGAACACGGAAGAATGGTGGCATTAACTTTAGCTTGGATCAACTGAATCTCCTCCGATCTATATCCAAATCAAAGCCTGGCGGTTCGGATCTCTTCATGCTACTACGCTCTATCTATCTGAAGCTACGATGAGGTTCGAAGATGGCAGATCACAAATCTGGAGCTACGGGTGGTTGCAGCTCAAAGTCCTCCTCCACACTACAAAAGATTAGGTATCGGAGATATAGCTCTGGCCAAGTTTATTAGCAAAAAATGCAGCAGAACATGGGGGGAATGATCGACTCCGACGGATGGTGATCGGAGCTGAGTCGAGAATCTAAATCACGAGTGATCTGGAGGGTTAAGTTGTGTAAGAAGGTCGAGATGAGTTTGGTCAAGGGTCGGATAGGAGATTTGATGAAAGTGGAGCTCCGATCTTACGGATCGTCACTAGTAGATGAGAAATCAAATCTAGGCTAACAACATAAAGTCAAACAAAATTAAAAACAAAATCAAAGAGAGTTAACCTACGTTACCAAAGGTGAAGGAATGAAATGTGATTGTCTCAATTCGAAGGTAGAAGCTCGAAGAAGCGGAACTGCATCGGCGAGGTCCAGCGAGTAGCTGGATCACGAATCTAGCCCTCAATTCGTGCACTATGTCGGAGGTCTGCTCCTCTGTCACCGAAGTGAACTCTCACTCACTCAATATCAGGGGAAACATGACCAAAAATGAATCAATGGCAATAGGGGAAGATCTGGAAGTATAAATAAGCAAGAGTCCGGCCAGATTTCAAATTAAAATGCAAGCAGATCAAGGCAAGATCGATGGATCTGATGAGTTGGCAATAAAGTCAATTGTTAGGGATAAAATTAGGAGAAGGAATCGAGGGAATTTAATGGGCGATGCATGTGAAAAAATCTGAGAAGGAAGGGAGGCACGTGATAAAATGCGGAAGCGGTTATTGCATGGGGAGTTGACCCGGGTCATAGACCCTGGTCCAGCCAATCAGGGAGCAGCTAGAATAAGACAAAATAGCAAAGCAATAAAATAGCATAGAAAATGAGAATTAATTGGAAATAAAATAGAAATGAATTTAAAATAAAAATTATGTAAAGAGAAGATGATAGTAATTTAATTAACTTATTTTCGATTATTTTTAATTAATTAAATAAGTTATCTATAATGGTGAAAATAAATGAAATGTGTTATTTATAGGTATGTATACCTATATATACAACACTGTGATTTTTAATTTATTATTTTTACAAATATACATGTAATTTAATTATTATTAATTTACAATATTTTATAATGATTTCAATGTGTTTTATTTTTATGAGATAGTTTGTTAGGGTAAATAAATATGGATATTTACAATATACATAGTGATATATATGTATGTATGTATGTATGTATGTATATGGGTTTGGGGATCCTAAACCCAGGTGTAGGTAACTTTCCTACACCCAGCCCATTTCCCTCAGTTTTTTTTATTTTTTTGAAATGGATCCTCAGCGGATTTACTTAAAATATTAAGTTGAATATATGTTTCAAATTTCGTGTAAAACAGACATTCCTAATATGTCCAGCGGAAGGGGTCGATTTCAGCAAATCTGAGACCGTTAAAATTTGATTGTCTCGATGGATAATTTAGAAGTCTAAAATAAGTTGAAATTTGAATGACACGATGGTGATATATTGTGATCTAAATATCCTAAAGATCCATTTCAAACAAATAAAAAAAACTTAGAGAAAACGGGGTGGGTGTAGGAAAGTTACCTACACCTGGGTTTAGGCTCCCTTTTCCCTATGTATATTATGTATATGATTTTATTTTTGTATATTTAATTTTGTGATTTTTATTTATATATTATTTACGTCAGATATAATATATACAATTCGCTAAAAATACAATATTTATAAAAATACAAAGAAAATAAATATGCTTACAACATACATAGGTATAATATACAATAGTACCCCAAAAAGCCCTATTTCAAACCTTAACTCTACTTTTTATGAAACCACTTCCGTTTTAAGGATTGATTAATTTGGATTACAATGAAAGTGAGTTTGGTTAATTTTGAGTTTTGACGGAGAAGATGTTGATCTGACAAATTGGATTTTGTGGCTTTTTCGAAGTGTTGTTATTTACACAATGTATACTGATTGTTCTTGTAAATTTTTTATTATTTAAAATTATTTTTATGTAAGTTTCAAGAAGATAATATTTGTACTTAGATTGAGTTTGGTGATAAATAAAATAGTGTAAGAAATATGTATTAAACACAGAGATATTCAAGTGATGAATGTACACTAGTAAGTAATGATTTTCTAAATTTTTTGGAATTTAGGCCTTATTTCCCCCTACTTTATTCCTTGTCGATCAGGTCAAGACTTGACCTAATCTAAAGGTAAGAGTCGGCATGTATCTATTACATATATATATATATATTGTCTTTGATTTTCTTTATTTTTCCTTTATTTCTTTACTTATTTATGTTAGGTTAAAATAGTGATAAATATACAATATTTAAATAAGAATGATAGTTAGTAAAATGAGAGAATTATTAGTATTTACAGGTGTTTTATAAGGGATTTTAAGCTAAAATAAATGAATAAAGATGATGAATTGCAGATTCATCATCCCCTATGCTTATTGATTATTAAAAGAAAAGGAATAAAGGAAAATTAAAGAACTTAGAACAATATTGATTACTAAACTTATCTTCATGAAATCAAAGTATGGAGCTCGTTCAGACCTTTGGGTTATTAGCTTGGCATAACCTTACTGGGAATAGAATTTAAGACTCAACAGCCCTTAAGTTCCACAACTCTATGTTCAAGTCGCCTCAATAGTCAGGTCAGAACAAGTCTACATACGCAAACTCTTGCGATTATGAATCTTTACTTGTACTGTGTAAGTGAAATATAGGTCCCCACTTCAGAAATAATAAAGAAACAGCCTCCTCTAACAAGGTAACTCTAATTCCCTAGTCTAGCTACTCTTTCCTTGAGGAGAGGGATATCCCTTCTAAGTTCAAGTACAACCAGCTGATGATTCTCCATTTCATCACCTTTATTCTATCATTTTAGCCTTGAAAACCCTAGATAATGCATGTAAATAACATTAATTTGTCTATAATAGCATCCACTATTCATTGCATGTATTGCACATAAAATAAGGTTTTTAATGCCAAAATTATAGAATAAAGAGAAGAAAAGAAAAAGGAATAAAATATTGCAAATATCTTATGACCTAAACCCCGAGACCAAGGCCAGAATGGAATTGGTCGACAAGGAATAAAGTAGGGGGAGATAAGGGCCAACAATACAATAAATTCCTCATTTATTTATTCATTCATTTAGGCATTTTTGACACCTATTTTGTATATATTTATTTATTCATTAAATGAAAATATTTTGTACATGAAAGTTGTAGATAATAATGTAAATAAAAATACAAAATTGAGTTTGTACAAAAATAACATACAGTGTACATTTTATACCCAGAATAAAAAGGCTAGAATATCAACTTCACAGACCCATATCTTGCACATCTAGACCCAAAATCCACCAAAATCACTTTAATTGTATATAACTTTTCAATAGCTATTTAATAAAATTGGTTTCATAATTTTTGTAGTTTATCTGTGAAAGTTAGGCTTTTGGCCTTCATTGTACAGTCTACCCGATTAAAATATTCATTATATTCATTATTCATTATTTCTATAAACCTATATTTTTAGAATTTTGTAAATAATATAAAAAATACATGTACATATTGAAATAAGAATAAAACCACAAAGAACATATAAAATAAAATATGTCCATGAAATACATAGAGAAGAATACCTATGTTACCTATGTATGTAAATAAAAGGGGATTTCATTCTTTTATATTTTTTATTAAATTGCAAATAGTATCTATATTCCATTAAAAATGAAAACTCAAAATAAAGCCTAACAAAAGTCATTAAATAAATAAAATTACATAAAATACAGGTAAAATACCTATAAGTATACCTACATACTATATACATTTATTTATTTAAATATACAAATAAACTCATAAAAATCAAATAAAAATATATATTTATACTCACAAAAATAATCTATAAATAAATAAAATATAATATATTAAAATAATAAAATAAAATACATAAAATAAAAAAATAAATTATACAAAATACATGTAAATATACTTATAAATACATCATTAAAATAAATCCATAATAAAATTCATCAAAAAATTAATAAAAATCATAAATAAATACTACATTATTTAATAAACAATTTTTATTTTATAAGTAAAAATTAATAAAATCGTTTATTATGTTTAAATAATCGGTCAAACCAATGTTGATGTGGACCAATCAGGTCCTAGCCTTCACTGACCGCCCAGTCAACTCCTCTGCCCCCCAGCCGCCTGCTGTCAGATGTCACTTCGGCCCATCTTCTCCAACTTTCCCCTTCTAATCCTTTGACTTCCAAGCCTATATTCCTTCATGAAAAAGCTCTGTCGATGCTCCATCCTTCACGCCAACATCTCAAATCAGTCATCTGACCAGCCGATTCTTTGTGGCACCCCGGTCAATAAGGGTGCGTCGCCATGTTTATAAAGAAGTCCCTCGACCTCCTTCTCCATTTTGGTCTCTCTTTGGTCTTCTTCCGCCTTCGTTTCCAGTCTTTTGAGCATCCTCGTGATAGGGGGGTCCTCCTGGAAGCTTTAGTTGGTCGGAGGAGTCGAGGGAAGCACCCACGGCCGCCGCTCGCCGGAGGTCCAGCTCCCTGGTCGACCACCAGGTATAAGAGTTGCTTTACCTAGTTCTATTGCTTAGTTTTCGTTTTTAGTCTGTAATCCAGTAGTTAGATTAATCATTAGGACCATACGTGCTCGATTAGGGCCAAATCGAAGTTCGTCGGAGTTCAGCTTCGGCGAACCTCTCTAACCTGATCTACCCACGATCCGACCCTCACATCATCACCATTTCATTCCCCTACACGTTCCACATCTAACCCCTGTATCAGAACAACCAGAGCATTCCTTGCTCTGTGAATCGAGGTCTTCTTCCTCCACTTCGCCGGACCTCACCACCCACGTTCATTTTCCACCTCTGAAGCCGTAACCCCTGGTCGATGGAGACCCCCTCGAGCCCCTCATTCTTTTGCTGCAGGTAGGAGCTAAATGGAGCCCCTTGGGACTCGTCTTGATCGCCTGCAAGGTTCCAGGACCCCCCTTGTTACCTCGAGCTCGCTGGACCGATTTAGGGGTCCTGGACCTTCTTGAGTACCTTGGAAGCTGCGGAGCACCTCGCCGGACGTGTAGAGCCCATCGTCATCACCAAAGAGCGTCTGGAGGAGGAGAAATCGACGATCGAAGCCAGGGAGTCCAACTGTTCCTCCTTATTCTTCGTGAGCAGCATCAACCGTTGGATGGAGGAGGCGGCCCCAGATCTGATCTTGGTCGTCCAATCAGCAATCACTTTGGCCGTCCGATCGAGAATCAGATGTAATCTCAACCGAAGATCGGCGAAGGGGTATCGAAATTCGAGAGCCCGCCACGTGGATAAGTGGCGCACGGATCACCGTCCATCAGCGTGCATATAGGAGTAATTTGCACTTGAACCCCTCGCCTTTTTGTATTTAATATTTAATCTTGTAAATAAAATATTACGTTGTAAAATAAATGGGAATTTTGCAATGTGACCCCTGAACTTTCTAGAATTACAAGTAGGTCCTTCCCAGCCTCACGTGAAGTCCCACGTGAGGCACGTGAAAATTGCATGTATGCCCTAGCGGTTTTTGTATATCATTAGATGATGCCAGAAACATTAAATAAATGTTATTTCTTTTGGTAAAATTGCAACTGAGCCCCAGTAGTTATTTTTAATTATAATTATGCCCCTGTCAGACTGTTTTATTTTTGCTTGCTTCATGCATTTATTAAAAATACCTAGCTTGCTCATAAAATTCACAAAAATTAGGATAAATGCTTGGGACCTTATAGATTCACGTTATATTTTTATTTGGCATTTGCGAGCATTTTATTCATTTATTAAAAATGAAAAAGGAGCCATTTTGCATTGTTTAACTTATAAAATACCAAAAAAATATAAAATGTTTTTGAAAAATTCCAAAAATATTATATATGTGTATTTATATAAATAAATATATTAAGTCTAGAAAATGAAAAACCCTAAAAATAAGAAAAAGAAAAATATAAAAATCAGAAAGCCCCAAAATCCAACAAAAAATATAAAAACCCTAGAAAAATCCCAAAAATATATTTTTCTATTGTATAATTATCTATATATTATTATTTACATATTAAAATTAGTTTGGGTAATTTTGACACTTAGTTTATATTTTATAAAACCCAAATTACTTTCGGTCTATTTAATTAATCCCATATTAGGGATATTTTTGGAAATAAAAATATATAAAATTTGTAAAATTCCGGAAAAATAAAAAAAGTTAGAAAAATGTAAAAAGTCAAAAAAATATCATATCTTATATATTGTGAGTATTGATATATATTTCTCCTTATATTATATCTCTCTCTCTCTTCTTATATATCTATATATATGTATATTGTATAATTAAAATATAAAAAGAAAACAAAAAATATACATATTTAAAAAAATAATAATAAATATAACTAAATATATATTAAAAAATATTTAAAACCCACAAAAGAGGATCTATGCAAGGATGACTGGGATGTACATAAATACCTATAGGCTACCCATTTTTCTTGCTCTCTGTGGTTCGACCTCTACATGTTTATACACTATGCATTTTATGGTAGGGTTAATAAATTTTAATTCACAGTTTTGGGACTTAATTGAATTATTCTGTATTGTGGGTTAATCTCTGATCAACATGGGTTTAGTGAGTGGTCGCCTCAGCGACACTATCGTCCGTGCCTCGTGCAGGGTGTATTTTGACCCTCGCCAAATCCGTGTTATCAGATGGCGCCGTTGCCGGGGAGCAATGTGCGTAGCCTATTTATTACTTTGTCATTCTTGTATAAAAATTCTTTTATTCATCATTTATTTTGTGAATAGCTGTTTATTTGAAATTGCTCAAATATACATGATTCTTTAATCAGTAACACACACCTTTATTTATTCAGACTAATTGCTTGATTCTTTATTTCATTGATTGAGATTATATTAATTCTATCTCTTTATGACCTTGTTGCGAGGGCCCGTCACGTGAGGATGGTTTCTTAGGAAGTCAAGGCAGCCGAGCTTGGAGGAGGTTGGTCTTCACTTCATGACCAGCTGGAGAGAGCACCAAGGATGCAAAGGGATGTGAATTAGCTAAGCAAGGACTTGAGTAATTAGGATCAATTTTGTAATTTATTGTGAGAGAGAGAATTTTTGGCATGTAATATAACTTGGACTCTACTCTTCACAACGAGGTCCAGTGCCCGGGTGTTTATTCACCAAGGGGCCTCGTCGCGGCTTTTTCGTGTTTTCCCCGCTTTATTTTCTTTGTTTCTCGCTGTTTTGAGTTTTCTGCCTTTTCTTTATTTTGTTTTGTGTGCATGGAACCCCTAGACTTAGGCTTGCTTGATCGAGTAGATTAGGTCCAAACACCTTAATATCTTGCATGTACCTATAGTACGATTTGGACTTAGATCAAACTCTAAACAGTCGCCTCATCATCTTCGAGCCTACGTGCCACGAGCCCACCCTGCCAAGCGTTGCTCCTGAACTCGATGTGTCGAGAGGAGGAAGGGTGAGCCTAGACCGGACTCCTGGATTGAAGATCGGTGACCGACTTGTGGTTCTTCACGCTAATAGTAGCTAATGTTTAGGACGATTTTGTCGCTTGCATACCGCCATGTAGTTAGGTTTAAAAATTCTATTTTGCATACGCATAGAGAGAGCTGGGATGCACTATAATTCCTCTAAATCAGCATGCATCATTCAGTTCAATGGTGAGATTTCCATCATGGAACCAACTTGCATGGCTTTTCCCGCTATCTCCCTCTGATTTTGAGCACCTAGGACTTAAATGAAAAATCTACAAAAACGTTAGGCGCTGGTATGAAAACAAACTCAAAAAAGTGAAAACCCAAAAACTAAAACAAGGGACTGCTAAATAAACTTGGACCTTAATTAAAATCTGTAATGGACTATCATTGTACCGGGTTCATAAAGCCCTCATTATTTTCAGGTACCTTCGGAGGGGACCAAAACCCTACTCCCATGAGCGAGGCACGTCCCATAAGGAATAGAGCCAAAAACCCAGTCTGCAACTGCCTTGTGTATCGCATGGATTTCCGAAGTAATGGCGCTTCTATCGTACGTGACCGAGTAGGGCCTTGTCAGCGATGGTGTTCCTGCCTTGTGTGGAATATCGACATGGTCTGAAGTGCTGAGCATAGACCACGCCTTCATGGGGGTGTCTGTCTCATTGGTTTGCGTCCGAGTAGGTTCTTGTACGCTCATGGGTGATTCCGTTGCGAGCGAGAACCGAAGTATTGGTGTTCACCTATCGGCTTCCTCTCTCTATTTCTTTGGCTGAGTAGGGATCTAGGAAGGGTTACAAGAACCTCAAAAAGTACAGGCTACATGTTACAAAGGAGGAGGACAAGTACGGGATTCTTTTCTGGCAGTACTCTCTCTCCTATAGGGTTAGCGTGCTAAGGACTTGTTTAAAGAATTTCCTGAATAACAACCCTAAAACTGAAAAGATAATAAATAGCTGAGCCTTCACAACTTCACATGGTGTGAGTTGGTGAACCCAATTTTGTATTGCATTTGTATGGATCTAGATTAAGGTTCAAAGATCGAGTCTCGTGCCTTTGCGCAAATTTTGTTGTGTAATTCTCCTTTGACCCCCCGCTCAGTCGAGCCTTTCGGCTGTTTTGCCCTCCTTTTTATCCTTCGTTGACCATCGTATCTTTCTTCCAATATCCAATCCTCCTTGTGCTTCACAAAGTCGATCTACGGATGGTTTCCGTCGGGATCCCGCCGACACCCACATTGATTCCATAGACTCGACTTTGTCAATAAATTTGAGGCGATTCCCGAGAACCCGACCCGGACTTTGCAGATCGATCTCCAGACTCCCCGTCTTCTACCTTTCTTCTAACCACCCAATAAACCGGGATCACTTGTGTCTCACCTTCGTCGTTGTGAATGGAAGTCGATTACAGTCCACATATTTTTTCCGTTCACAACATGATGGGGTTGACCTCAATTCCATATTCATCATGACATCTGAATAACACTACAAGTGGTCTGATTAGGATTCTCGCATTCTGCAGATAGAAGACAAATCAAGCCCTTGAGTCTACTCCGGAATTCATTTCGTCAGACTCAGACCCTGACATGGCTCCTCAAGGGAAGGTAAGGGTCAGCAGCCACCCCAACCAGAAGGACAGATGCCTGATCAGAATTAGGTTTATGCACAACTGTTGGCATCTATCCAGGCCATCCAACAGCAACTGACAGAGCAGGCCCTAGCACAGACCGCTTTTCAGGATATGCTGAATGATGTGATGAACAGAGCCGAGGGGAGGAGGAGGCAGAAGAGGAGGTGGTGGGCCACCACCTGATGAGGAAGAGCCGGAAAATGGGAGACCCAAATCTACATTGAAGGAGACTTATAATCCTGGAGACAGCCAGATGACCGAATGGATCCTCATTCCACCGGTGCATGCTCACTTTGAGCTGAAAGCCCAGTTCCTTGCTCTTCTTCCAGCTTTCCATGGGAATACCAATGAAGAACCATACATCCACCTGCAGCAGTTTTCACGCATCTGTCGTACTACCAACTATCCCAATGTCCTTTATACATTGTCAAAATGATGGCATTCCCCTTCAGCCTGCAAAACAAGGCCCTCTATTGGGCCAACCATCTGGGGAAGGTTGTGACAACCTCGGAGGAACTGAAGTCAGCTTTCCTGCATAAGTTTTACCCTCTCGGTCGGCTCAACCAGATGCGAGCACGAATCAGCAACTTCTCCCAAGGAGCCCACGAATATATACATGAAGCATGGGAGAGATTCACCGATCTGCAGGAGAAATGCCCTCATCATGAGATACCGAAGACCAGCTTGGTCCAACACTTCTTTGGGGCCTGAATATCGAGATCCAAAGGCTTGTTGACGCCGCATGTGGGGGTTCCCACTTCAACAAGGATGAAGATGTAGTCTGGCAGATTTTCGAAGAAATAGTCGAAGGAGAGACCGCCCTCTCTTCATCAAAGGCATACCAGAAGCAGCCCCAGATCCTCCAGAAACAAGTGCACATGGCAGCGTCCCGCGAGGCAGAGAGAGATGAGAGCTCCAACCTCAGTATCATCGGGGGCCATCTTTCGATGGTTGATATCATTGAGAAAGCAATCACAGGACTTGAAAACTTGTTGTGATCGAGAAGAGGACTCAGAACCTTGACAAGCTTGATCAGATCACCAAGCAGCTAGAACTGCTAGTGGGCACCATCAATTCTGTTCAGTCGCAGCATCATCAGAAGCTCCAGCTGAGAGGAAGGACGAGCAACCACCGCTACATCAGCCTTAGCCGAGCCAGCAGCCACCGGCAGTCCAGCACGTGTACTACGTGCAGGCGCCCGATCAGGGCCAGCCGCAGCAGCAGATGGTTGTGTACCAATCAGAGTTTGTATCAGGATCCGATCCAGTATTCCCACCACCACCCCTGATTCAAGAAGTCAACGGGGTATGGAGCAACGAAGCACAGCCGACCCGTCTATGGTACAACCTCAGGTCAGCTACCAGCCAACCAACAATACTACCAACCTCAAGGTGGTCATTTTGGGCAGTCCTCACAGCCGCCGCCCAGTATCATCAGCCTCCCCGTATGCAAATCAATGGAGGCAGAATCAGCAATATCAGCAGCCGCAATACCACCACCCACGGCCATTTCATCAGTATGTGGCTGCTCCACCTCAGCAGTACCAACAGTACCCCCCTCCCTCTTATCAGCCACTTCAGCTTCCTGCACCACCCCAACACCACCAACAGCAACCTCAGCACCCACACATGCAACAACAGCGTGGTCTGCACACTGAATCCATTGAGGTAACTCCTGTGAACCCGACCATGGATTGCCTGGCCCAACTTGTTAAAGGAGCTAGCAGACATGACCAAGAGGATCGACGACCTGACATCCACCAAGACCACTATCCCAGCTCAGGTCGAGTCCAACCCCAATAGCTTTAAAAAGAGGAGCAGGTAGAATGTAATGTCCTGTCTATGTCTGTAGAGTCAGAGATGATAATATTGTTTGTTCTAATGTTGTCACTCTCAGGAGCGGTAGGGCCTTGCCTCCGCCTGCTATCAAGAATGGGGAAAATAAAAGAACAGGTGGATCGTCATCTCTGCATCAGTCGTGCCAGCTACAGGGGCGGGTGGAGGAGGAAGAAGAAGGAGAAGCCATTCTAGCAGTCATGCAGCACCAGCATCCTCAGCCAAAAATACAAAAAAAATCAGAAAAAACAAAAACAACAAAAGAAGCTTGCAGCTGAAGCAAAGCTGTGCCAGCCTCGGAGGAACTTCTAGCAGCAGCCAATCCCTCGCTAGCCGACGGAGCAGACGCCCTACTTTTTGCTCGCCCATCAGCACCAGCATGTCAGGATCCAGTTTGTACTCCTTTTTGTAGTCCGGATGTACAACAATGTGCGGGCGATAATTCTGATATAAACAAGAACTCTATTTTGCTTTCCAGTGATGTAAATATTCCTTTTCCTAATGCCATTGAAAATCCAAAAAATGCAAAAAGAAAAAGTGCTTTGTCTGATCCTTGAGTTGTGGAAATAATAGACAATTTAACTGTTGAGATTCCCTTACTGAAGGTCGTGGAATACATGCCAGCTGTTAAGAATGGTTTGAAAAGAAGCATGTATGAGCAAGCGTTGCCCAACCCGAAAGAACAGATGCCAGCAAGTTGAGAAACACATCCTCACCTTGACCACGGTAGCAGCCATCAGTAACCTCCCACAGAAAAGCAGGACAATGAGCACTTCTTATCAGTTGTGAGATTTTCGATCAGGTCTTTGAGCACACTCTCCATGAAAGCGGATCTTCCATCAAACTTTTGCCAGCATCAATAACGCAAGAATTTGGGTTGGGCCCGCTCAAGCAGACACGAATGATCCTTCAGTTCGCTGACTGATCCATCAAGCGACCCAGAGGTCTGTTGGAAGACGTTGTAGTAAAGGTGCGGAGATGCAATTCCCGGTTGATTTTGTAGTCCTTGATATGGACTCACCCGCACCCTTACTCCAGACCCCTATCATCCTTGGCCGACCATTCTTACGTACATCAGGTGTCGTGGTTGATTACGGGACCGGCAAGATTACCTTCAGCTTGAACAACAAGCAGATCACTATAGACATGATCAGAGAGTCGAACATCACGTCTGATGAGAGCCATGCAGTATCAGAAGTAGGTTGTGACTTTATTGCAGAAGTCAGAGACTCATTATTGTCATTGAATGATTCATGGACCCAAGAAATCCTCACTCTCGAGGAGGACTTGGAAAGCACAGCTGAGCTATGCTCCGATGATTCTTGGGAGACAGACTCGTTGATGCTGGAACAATTAGGTGATTTCAAGAATTCACTCCAGACCGAACACAATGAGCCTAGTGCAGAACCGTTCGACACATCATCAGGGTCTCAACAGAATACTGAGGATGGTAGCTCCATCAAAGAAGTACATCCTACCACCAGTGTAGTGTCTGAAGTGACCGACAAGTTGGACCGATCAAAACCAGAACTCAAGCCACTTCCTGCAGGCCTGAAGTATGCTTTCCTTGCAGGTGAAGAACAAATGTATCCGGTCATCATTAGCAGCAGGTTAAATCCGGATCAGGAATCTCGACTTCTCGAGGTTCTAGAGAAGAACTGCAAGGCACTTGGTTGGTGCGTATCAGATCTCCATGGGATAAATCCAGCATTGTGTTCACACCACATTTATCTGGAAGAAGATGCTAAGCTGTCCCGCGAATTCCAAAGAAGGCTGAATCCAAACCTCAGGGACATCGTCAAGAAAGAAATTACAAAATGGTGTGATGCAGGCTTCATCTATCATATCTCCGATTCAAAATGGGTAAGCCCACTGCATGTAGTTCCAAAGAAGTCCGGGCTTACCGTGGTTACCAATGACAAAAGAGAGGAAATATCCACTTGGGTACCAACATCCTGGCGGGTGTGTGTTGACTACCGTCGTCTTAATGCAGCAACTAAGAAGGACCACTTCCCCTTGCCATTTATTGATCAAGTTCTGGAAAGACTAGCAGGCAAGGAGTTCTTCTGCTTTTTGGATGGGTATTCTGGGTACAATCAGGTGGCAATCGCTCCCGAAGATCAAGAGAAGACTACCTTCACTTGCACGTTCGGCACCTATGCCTTCAGAAGAATGCCCTTTGGATTATGTAACGCACCTGCGACATTCCAAAGATGCATGCTAGCAGTTTTCGCCGAGATGGTAGGAAGTTTTCTCGAGGTGTTCATGGATGACTTCTCTGTCTATGGTGATAGTTTCGATTCTTGTCTTGAGCACCTAGACATAGTGCTTCAGAAATGTCGTGAAGTCAATTTAGTGCTTTCATGGGAAAAGAGCCACTTCATGGTCACTGAAGGCATTGTACTGGGTCACGTCGTTTCCAAACGTGGCATGGAAGTCGACCCGGCAAAGGTGGATGTTATTACCAATCTAGAGTCACCTCAGTCAGTGAAAAATGTAAGGTCATTCCTGGGCATGTGGGATTTTACAGACGATTCATCAAGGATTTAGCCGCATCGCCCGATCTTTGACAGAGCTTTTGTGCAAGGAAACCGAGTTTAATGTAGATCAGCAGGTTCTCCTTGCTTTCAATCAGCTGAAGGAGCTTATCACTCAGGCTCCAGTCCTACAGCCGTCGGATTGGTCTCTTCCCTTTGAGATCATGACTGATGCGTCAGACTTTGCAGTCGGGGGTTGTGCTGGGACAGAGAAAAGAAAGAGCACCCTATGCCATTCACTATGCCAGCAAGACATTAGATGAGACACAAAGAAATTACACTGTGACAGAGAAAGAGTTGCTGGCTGTGGTTTTCGCCCTCTAGAAGTTCAGATCCTATTTGCTCGGATCAAAAGTCACCATTTTTACAGACCACTCTGGTATCCGGTACCTACAGCAGAAGAAGGATGCCAAGCTGAGACTGATTTGATGGATCCTTCTCCTCCAGGAATTTGACTTGGAAATTAAGGACAAGCCTGGAGTTCAGAATGTGGTAGCAGAACATCTCTCCCGAATTGAGCAGCATGAGCCTCCCCTGAATAGTGCACCCATCACAGAAACCTTCCCTTACGAGTCAATCTTAGCAGTGGATTCTCTCCCTTGGTATGATGATAAGTCAATTACCTCGCCTCGGGGGTAATACCATCAGATTGGACGAAGAATCAGAAGAATAAATTCATGTCGATCATCCGTTTCTATCAATGGGAAGATCTTCTTTTATTCAGGGAAGGAGCGGATTGCATTTGGCATCGGTGTATCCCTCAGGAGGAGCATTATAGTGTCCTCGAGCACTGTCACTCGCTCGAATCTGGTGGACATCACTCTGGAGACCGTACGGCAGCCAAAGTACTTCAGTGTGGCTTCTGGTGGCCCACACTATTCAAGGATGCAGCAGTATTTGTCAAACAATGCATTGACTGTCAGAGATTGAAGGGTACACTTACTGCAAAAGATTCGATGCCTCTAAAGATCATTCAGATAGCAGATGTTTTTGATGCATGGGGCATTGATTTCATGGGACCTTTCCCTAACAGTCAAGGTTTTGAGCACATCCTTCTTACCGTCGATTACGTGATTTGTTGGGTTGAAGCTATTCCCGCTCGAGCCGCTGACAGTTGGAAAGTGTGCTGATTCTTGAGAGATAACATCATTGCGCGGTTCGGGATCCCGAAAATTCTCATATCAGATGGGGGTAGCCACTTCATTAACAAAGAGGTCAAGAAATTAACGAAGGAGTACGGCATCGACCATCGTGTTGCATCCCCTTATCATCCTCAGACCAATGGCATGGTCGAATTGTCGAACAGAGAAATTAAGATGATCTTGCAGAAACTTGTACGGTCGGACAGAAAGAACTGGTCTCAACTCTTGGACTCAGTTCTCTGGGCTTACAGAACCACCTACAAGTCTCCCTTGGGCATGTCGCCCTATCGCCTTGTATATGGGAAGCCGTGCCATTTGCTCGTCGAATTAATTCGCAAGTCTTTATGGGCAACTAACATGTGCAATTTGGACTAACGAAAAAGTTGTCAGAAAAGAAAGGATGATCTGAACAGACTCCTGGAGTTTCGAGACTATGCATACGATAACACATTGATGTACAAGGAAAAGGTGAAACGCTAGCATAACCGGCACATCAGACAAAAGACCTTTGAAGCTAGACAGAAGGTGTGGTTATTTGATGCAAAGTTGCGGATCTTCCAGGCAAATTAAAGAGTAAGTGGACAGGGCCATTCCGAGTTCGTGAAGTGCGTGACAATGGAAGTATTGCCATATTAGAATTGTCTCCTGACTCACAACCATTTATCGTCAACGGTCAACTCCTGAAGCCTTGTCTCGAGCCTGATACATTCTTGGTCGTTGTCAACTCCATCCAGCTTCTGCACCTTGATGACATATCCACAACATTGGCAGCATCAGAAGATTCAGACGCTGCACCTCAAAAACTGTTTATCTGATTTTCTTCTTTTCTTCTTTTCTTCTTTTTATCTTCTACCTTCTTTTTGTATCAAAGGTGCTACCCTTTGTGTCGGTCTTCTATACTTAGGACGTACTTTGTCCAAAGTATAGGGGGTGTGCACCTCGAGTTCTTTTATTCTTTGATCCTCTCCATTGTCTCCTCTTCTTGTCTATACTTAGGAGTATCTTATCCTAAGTATAGGGGGAAGACAACCTGAGTACGATCTGTTTATTCCCACCCTTGACCCTCCCTGCGTTGTGTGCAGTCTGCTATACTTAGGATTACTTAATCCTATGTATAGGGGGGACGGTCAACTTCTCATTTGTTCATTCATTTCTTATTTTTAGACTTGTCTATACTCAGTACGAGTTATGCCTTTTCTTTTCTCTTCGATCTATGAGGACATAGCTCAAGCTAAGGCATGGGGGGTCGTATATACCATGTATATACTATAAGCCATAACTCATACTGTAAATAAAAGACTACCTCAAGCTAAAAAGTAATGTTAAAAGCATTTATATTAGAATAATAAAAGATGATTGTGAGCTCCTCAGACTCTTTTTATCCATACTGATTAATAAATCAGAAAAAGAAAAAAAATAAATATATATACCTTGTGCAAAATGTTCTCTCTGTAAAATCTTTTGAAAATTGCTTGAAAATAGTGTGTACAAAGTATTCAACCTTTGTAAATAGTTTTGTTTGCAAAATTTATTTTCTTTGAGTGAAATAAAAATGTGTGGAAAATGGTTTGCAAATGGTTGGAAAAATTGGTTGTAAAATTGTTTTGATAAATCTATCTATACTGTTTGAAAAACCTTTGCAAAATCATTTCCAAATGCGTGTACATGTTTGTAAAAATATTTTGGACTATAGTCTTCAAAATCTTTTGAAAATGATTCTCAAATAAGTCTGAGGAGTCTGCACAAAAATCTTTCATGCAAAAACAAGCGGTAACTCCAAATAAAACTTATAAGAGCCTAAACCATGTTGTACATAAAATGAAGTTTTCTTTGTATATATTGATTAATAAATCAGGTTAAATACCTTTACAGTATGATTTGAAAATAGTGTGAACTGTTTGGAAAACTTGCTGTGAAATGTTTCAACCTGTGTAAAATTGCTTTGTTTGAAAATTTTCTTCTTTGCGTGGAACAAAGGATTTGAAAACTTATGTGCAAATGTCTTGAAAAATGTTTGTAAAAACTATTGTGGAAAATGTATATACATAATGTGACAAATCTGTGCAGAATAGTTTTCAAATGTTTGTAAAAGCTTGCAAAAATTATCGTGTACTATAGTTTTGAAAATGTTATCAAATAAAAATAATGATAAAAAGAAAAAATAAAATTAAGAAATAAATAAATAAAATGGGCAAATTTGTAAAACTGTTGAATAAAAAGTCTTTATCAATTGTATACGTATATGTACTTGGAACAAACAGGATAACACTTGTAAATTTTTTGAAGTTCTTTAACCTTGTAAAATAAAGCGGCACGCCATGTAAATAGTTTTACATACTTTTTGTCTGCTTAAATTATTTGCAAAAATTCTTTGTGTAAAAAGATTCTTTGATTTTTAAATTCATTGTGAAAAATTGCATCATTCATCTCGCATAGCATGTTCATATCATTCATATCCTTTTTGAGTGAGCTTGATGATTGAATCAGTCCAATAAAGTCTAAAATTGGAGCTTGGTTGACCTTACCGCACCTAACTGCACTAGAACCTTATGGGAACTAGGTTTAAGGTACTTCAGGTCTATTCAGACTTAATTCTTTGAGAAATCAGGGATGGGTTCAAGTCACCTCAACTGACTAACCAGAACTTTTCGAGACACACGTATGACTCTTATCGGTTGTGACCTAACTTGGACACTTGCACCTTTCACTTGGCTCAACTCAGTTGGAGTGGTGAGGGGGTTGGATTTGCCAGTCTGAGATGCACACGAGTGGAAACATTCGTCCTCGTCTAGGGAGGGAAGTGCACCCCAACCTGGTCCAGTTTCAATGAAGTCGAATGACAGGAGAGTGTGGGTTGCGATAAAGCTTCAAAAGAGGGATAGTCTTCTGTCTCAAGAGAAAAAAGTTCTTATGTAAATGCTGTTGTGAATAGTATTTCGAAAAAAAAAAAGTGGACAGGCTGGAAAATAAAAATAAAAGTGCCTGTCGAAGCATGTATATGTTGTATAGAAAATAAGCAAGTTTGAGCGTCAAAGTTATACCATGTGATCCTGCAGCTGGATGACTTGACTACACTGGTCTTGCATCCCAGGATAGGTAGCTACACTGGCTACCGTCCATTCTTTTCCCTCCTCCTCCTCTTGAGTTGGATGCCACTTGAACTTAGAAGGGAATATACGCTCCTCGACGGTAGAGGGTTGGATTGGGGAATCATTGGGTTGTCATTCTGGAGAAGTCAGTTCCTTTGTCATTTCAGTTGGGGAGAGCCACTATCACTTACACTGTACAAGTCAGCTTCATAGTCATAAGGGTTTGCGTATGACGTAGGCCAGTTCTGACTAGGCTATTGAGGTGGGTTGAACCGAGTTTTGTGACTCTCGAAGGCTGTTGTGTTTTAAAGCTAGTTCCCGATGAGGTTCTACACACATCCACACCCAAGGTCTAACAGAAGCTCCAAATTCTGATTTTGTAAGGACATATATTGCACTGAAAGCATCCCTATTCCCTCTATCTTTTTCATTCCTCCTTTTCTTTTCTTCTTATTCTTTATTCTTTTTGTACTTATTGCATAAGTAATTGCTAGGGACTAGCAAAGGCAAGTATAGGGGGGTGATGATTCTCCATTTCATCACCTTTATTCTATCATTTTGGCCTTGAAAACCCTAGCTAATGCATGTAAATAACATTAATTTGTCTATAATAGCATCCACTATTCATTGCATGTATTGCACATAAAATAAGTTTTTAATGCCAAAATTATAAAATAAAGAGAAGAAAAGAAAAAGGAATAAAATATTGAAAATATCTTATGACCCGAACCCTGAGACCAAGGCCAGAATGGAATTGGTCGACAAGGAATAAAGTAGGGGGGAGATAAGGGCTAATAATACAATAAATTCCTCATTTATTTATTCATTCATTTAGGCATTTTTGACACCTATTTTGTATATATCTATTTATTCATTAAATGAAATATTTTGTGCATGAAAGTTGTAGATAATAATATAAATAAAAATACAAAATTGAGTTTGTACAAAAAATAACATACAGTGTACATTTTATACCCAGAATAAAAAGGCTAGAATATCAACTTCACAGACCCATATCTTGCACATAAAGACCCAAAATCCACCAATATCACCTTTAATTGTATATAACTTTTCAAGAGCTATTTAATAAAATTGGTTTCATATTTTTTGGAGTTTATCTGTGAAAGTTAGGTTTTGGCCTTCATCGTACATTCTACCCGATTAAAATATTCATTATATTCATTATTCATTATTTCTATAAATCTATATTTTTAGAATTTTTTAAATAATATAAAAAATACATGTACATATTGAAATAAGAATAAAACCACAAGAACATATAAAATAAAATATGTCCATGAAATACATAGAGAAGAATACCTATGTTTCCTATGTATGTAAATAAAAAGGGATTTCATTCTTTTATATTTTTATTAAATTGCAAATAGTATCTATATTCCATTAAAAATGAAAACTCAAAATAAATCCTAACAAAAGTCATTAAATAAATAAAATTACATAAAATACAGGTAAAATACCTATAAGTATGCATACATACTATATACACCTATTTATTTAAATATACAAATAAACTCATAAAAATCAAATAAAAATATATTTATACTCACAAAATAATCTATAAATATATAAAATATAATATAATAAAATAATAAAATAAAATACACAAAATAGAAAAATAACTTATACAAAATACATGTAAATATACTTATAAATACATCATTAAAATAAACCCATAATAAAATTCATCAAATAAATAAATAAAAATCATAAATAAATACTACATTATTTAATAAACAGTTTTTATTTTATAAGTAAAAATTAATAAAATCGTTTATTATGTTTAAATAATCGGTCAAACCAATGCTGATGTGGACCAATCAGGTCCTAGCCTTCGTTGACTGCCCGGTCAACTCCTCTGCCCCCAGCCGCCTGGTGTCAGATGTCACTTCGGCTCATCTTCTCCGACTTTCCCCTACTAATCCTTTGACTTCCAAGCCTAGATTCCTTCATGAAAAAGCTCTATCGATGCTCCATCCTTCACGCCAACATCTCAAATCAGTCATCTGACCAGCCGATTCTTTGTGGCACCCCGGTCAATAAGGGTGTGTCACCATGTTTATAAATAAGTCCCTCGACCTCCTTCTCCATGTTGGTCTCTCTTTGGTCTTCTTCCACCTTCGTTTCCAGTCTTTTGAGCATCCTCGTGACAGGGGGTCCTCCTGGAAGCTTCAGTTGGTCGGAGGAGTCGAGGGAAGCACCCACGGCCACCACTCGCCGGAGGTCCTGCTCCCTGGTCGACCACCAGGTATAAGAGTTGCTTTACCTAGTTCTATTGCTTAGTTTTCATTTTAGTCTGTAATCCAATAGTTAGATTAATCATTAGGACCATACGTGCTCGATTAGGGCCAGATCGAAGTTCGCCGGAGTTCAGCTCCGGCAAACCTCTCTAACCTGATCTACCCACGATCCGACCCTCACATCATCACCATTTCATTCCCCTACACGTTCTACATCTAACCCCTGCATCAGAACAACCAGAGCATTCCTTGCTCTACGAATCGAGGTCTTTTTCCTCCACTTCGCCGAACCTCGCCACCCACGTTCATTTTCCACCTCTGAAGCCGTAACTCCTGGTCGAGGGAGACCCCCTTGAGCCCCTTGTTGGGAAAAGAGACTTCGATAATCATCCAAAAAACCCTAGGCTCTCTTATATAGGAGAGACCTTAAGGGTAAATTACAAAGAGATCTAAAAAGATAAAGAAATAACGACAAGATACATAAAGAGATAATAATACTAAGAACTATCTCTACACTCCCCCTCAAGGTGGAGCATAGATGTCTATCATGCTCAGCTTGGATGAACATCTCTGAAAAGGTCCTCTGAGCAGTGACTTGGTGAATACATCTGCAGTCTGATCTCCTGAGCTCACATGTGCAGTGGATATCAATCCTTTCTGGATCAAGTCTCTAGTGTAATGGCAGTCAACTTCAATATGTTTGGTCCTTTCATGGAAAGCTGGATTGTTGGCAATGAATAATGCTTCCTGATTGTCACACTGAAGCTTCATAGGTAGGGGCACAGCTACATGTAGATCTTCTAGTACAGACCGAACCCACATCATTTCTGTGCTGGCTTGAGCCATGGCCCTATATTCGGATTCGGCACTGGACCTTGCCACAACAGTTTGTTTCTTGCTTTTCCAAGAAACCAGATAGCCTCCAACAAACACTACGAACCCTGAGGTTGATTTTCGATCCTTAGGGCATCCTGCATAATCTGCGTCTGCACACGCTGAGATAGATAAGTCTGTGCCCTTTCTGAATAGCAGCCCTGACCTTGGAGAAGACTTCAGATACCTCAGTATCATGTGTATAGCATCCATGTGAACATGTCTTGGCTGCTCCATAAATTGACTCACCCTGCTAACTGCAAATGCAATGTCTGGACGAGTTATGGTAATGTAGGAGGAGTTTTCCCACCATTTCTCTATATCTCCTCTTATCTACTTCATCAGTATCACCATCATACAACTTCATGCTAGGGTCCATGGGAATACTTGATGGTTTGCATCCATCCATGCCAGTCTCAATCAGGAAGTCTGTAATGTACTTCCGTTGGGTCATCACCAAGCCCTGTGCATTCCTTGCAAATTCCAACCCCAGAAAATATCTTAGGGTTCCAAGATCCTTTGTAACAAACTAACGGCCTAGGAATGCCTTCGCCCTTTCTATGCCCTGAACATCATCTCCTGTAACAAGAATATCATCCACATAGACCATAATGACTGGAACCATGCTCTCAGACTCTGTTTGAGGCCATATATTGCCTTGTGAAGTCTACAAACCATCTACTTCTCCCCCTCAGCAGTAAACCCATGTGGCTGCTGCATGTAGACTTTCTCTTGTAAGTCCCCGTACAGAAAGGCATTCTTGACATCTAGTTGAGATATACTCCATACACGAACCACCGTAACATATAAGAGAATACGAAGGGTAGAGTGTCTTGCCACTGGAGAGAACGTATCCATGTAATCCACGCCATAGGTTTGTGTAAACCCACGGGCGACCAAGCGTGCTTTGTACCGATCCAATGTGCCATCTGCATGATATTTAACTGTGAAGACCCACTTACAGCTCACAACGGATGCATCAGGAGGTGCAGGGACCAAAGACCATGTGCCACGGGACTGCAAGGCCCTCATCTCTTCTTCCATAGCTAATCTCCAGCAATCATTCTTCAAAGCTTCCTGGTTGGTCCGTGGTATATCCACGGAAGACAAGGCTGAGGCAAATCTTTGAAAATCACCAGTGAGACGGTGAAAGGAAACCTGTGAAGCAAATGGATAAGAGGCACATTGTCGCCTCTGCTTCCGAATAGCAATCAGAACATCAAGATCATCATCTGTTGTACTGGATGGGCTAGTGTCGTCCTGTACTGAAGAATCCTGCACATGTACCAAACCTGACCTGTCAGTAGTAATGCCATCTGAACATACCTGAGGCGTGATGAGTGGCTGATGTGTAGTCTGAGCAGGACCTGACCGACACGTATAGAATTTTGGTAGCAGTGAAATGATAGGCCGTGGAATGGGTGCAGGAGGAGGTGGTGGTGGGGGTGCTGGCGTGGAGACAGGCACAGGGGAAGACTCAGGTGAACTCCATGTAGGTGGTGGAGGAACATAGACGTCATCAGTGGTAGTGGATGGTACCAGTCTGTCACCTGCAGGAGAGAAATACATGACAGACTCAAAGAAAGTGACATCAGCACTCACGAAGTACTTCTTATTCGTAGGATCATAACAATGGTAGCCCTTCTGAGTCCTGGAATAACCAACAAAGACGCACTTGACTGCTCTAGGAGAGATTTTGTCAAGTCCGGGAGATAGAAGATGAACGAAAGCCACAGTACCAAAGACACGTGGAGTCAATGAGAATAACTCCTTGTCTGGAAAAATAAGAGAGATAGGTATCTTCTCACCAAGAACTGAGGATGGAATTCGATTGACCAGATAACATGCAGTAAGAACAGCGTCCCCCCAGAAGGAAATAGGGGCACAACTCTGAATCAACAGGGTTCGAGTAATATCCAAGAGATGGCGATGCTTTCTTTCCGCCACACCATTTTGTTGTGATGTATATGCACAAGTGGTTTGGTGAATAAATACCCTTTGATGAAAGAAATTGAGAAAGTGAGCGTGTACAAAATTCTAGGGCATTATCTGTCCGAACATACTTGACTGAGGAAGAGAAAACATTGTGCACTTCATTAATTAAATTCTTGATCACATCTCCTGCTTCAGATTTATTCTTCAAAAGAAAGACCCATGACACACGAGAAAAATCATCCACTAGCACAAGATAAAATCTTTGCCCCTGATGATCGGGAACACGACTCGGCCCCCATATATCTATATGTAACAACTCGAATGGGGAGCTACTGCTCCGACTCTGACGACTTGGAAAGCTCGACCTATGATGCTTTCCCAACTGACATGCTTCACAACAGAAAGACGAACTAGGAGAGATCTGGGGCAGAAGATGGCACATTTTCTGGAGCGGAAGGTGACCAAACTAGAGATGCCAGATGTACGGAGAGACTGGTTCGGCAGAATGAGAGGAGATGCCAGCATAGGAATCCCGAACCAGCCGATATAGACCATTCTGCTCAGAGCCATAGCCAATCACCCTGCCCGTGAGTATGTCCTGAAAAATGAGAGAAGACGGGTCAAATATGGCACGACAATGCAAATACTTCGTAATCTGACTAATAGATAACATATTCATTGAGAACTCAAGAGCATGTAGGACGTTCTGTAGCTGCATAGTGGAGGATAGGAAGACCTCCCCCTGTCCAACAAGGGGAGAATGGGTACCATCTGCGATCTGTACTGAACGGCCGGGAGGAATGTCCCTGTAGGCCTGTAATCTATCTCTATCTCGATAGAGATGATGTGTGGCTCCCGAATCTATAACCCAGTCAGATATATCATGAGATGGTGTGAATGCAGTAGATCTACCTGAGGTACTAGCAGCGGCAGATGAACTGGCAAAGGTTGTAGCAGCAACATCTGAAGGACCACCAGACGAATCACCAGATGAATGTGGCATAATATCTCGGAGACGTGCCACAAGTTTGTCAAATCGATTATCTGCAGTAGGCGGTAATGGAGACTGAGAATGCTCTGCAACACGTGCCCCCGATGCTGGGAACCCGTGCTTAGAATAGCATGTCTCCTCCGAGTGTCATGTGCAGTGACAATAGGAGCATGTCTGACTGCAGCGACCACCCCTTCCCTGGGGTCCACGACCACATCCACGACCACGACCAGAAGGCAGGGCACCTCTCCCACGCGAGACTGCCATCGATGATGGGGGTGGAGTAGAAGAGATGGAGGAAACTGGAATGTGACTGAGCCTTCTGTAAACATCCTCCACTGGAGGAATAACTGAATCAGCTAGGATCTGAGACCGGGCGGCATCATATTCAGGATCAAGAGCCGCAAGTAGAACACCCACCACGGGGGCGTTCTGAAACGTCTTCTGCTGTTCAGGAGTAGCAGTGAGTGGAATGGTACTGTATAACTTCTCAAACATCCCTTTTAGGGATGTGTATAGAATGGAGAGGTATGCCACTCTGCTTCATTGTGAAAATGTCATGCTGAAGCTGCAACATCTTTGTCTCATTTCGCACCTGTGAATATGTAGCGGCAAGAATGTCCCACATCGCCTTGGCAGTGGGCTAATGGAGGACGTCATTATCAATCTCCATCGTCAATGTACCAGACAACCAAACCTTTGCGTAGGAGTCATCAGCCTCCCATGAGGCATGTATCCATGTCTTCTCTGCGGGCTCATCCTCGGTAAGAATGTGCTTCTTACCATTCGACTTCATGAGGCTCATGAACTGCATAGCCCAGAGCTCATAGTTAGACCCGTCCATCTTCACTATTGGCGCAGGACCTTTGAATGCACCGGTGGAGGGCATATCGACCTTCGATTCTGACATACTGCCGCTGGAGAAGAACAAGGGTATGTAGACAAGCTAATGAGTGTCTACACCAACTGCATCGGATTTGAGTGCGTATGTAGACGTTACGCACTCAAATCCATATATCGGCCGAAGAGACGAGGTGGACTAGGGCACGCCTTAGATTAGGCCTACATCCCTTGCAGCAGCAAGGATGCCGCCTAGTGGTATGCGGCGGTGGGGGGGTACCACCTGGGAGTTCTGCAGCGGGCTGGATGCCGTCGGGGGTCTTCTGCGGCGGGCTGGGATGTCGGTGGGGCATTGGGCGGCGAGCTGGAGCTTTGGCGGCGTGAGATAGAGAGACGGCGGGTGGGGAAGCCACTGCGGGAGGGGCGGTGGACGGGGAGGAAGCCAGAGGTCGGCGCCGAGAAAGGAGAGGGCGGGGGGTGGGGAAGGGGACGGTGGGTGTGGAGAGCCCTAGGGCGGCTCTGATACCATGTTGGGAAAAGAGACTTCGGTAATTATTCAGAAAAACCCTAGGCTCTCTTATATAGGGAGAGACCTTAAGGGTAAATTATATAAAAGATAAAGAAATAACGACAAGATATATAAAGAGATAATAATACTAAGAACTATCTCTACACCCCTCATTCTTTTGGTGCAGGTCGGAGCTAAATGGAGCCCCTTGGGACTCGTCTTGATCGCCTGCAAGGTTCCAGGATCCCCCTTGCTACCCGAGCTCGCTGGACCGATTTAGGGGGTCCTGGACCTTCTTGAGTACCTCGGAAGCAGTGGAGCACCTCGTTGGACGTGTAGATCCCATCGTCATCACCAAAGAGCGTCTGGAGGAGGAGAAATCAACGATCAAAGCTAGGGAGTCCAACTGTTCCTCCCTGTTCTTCGTGAGCAGCAGCAACCATTGGATGGAGGAGGCGGTCCCAGATCTGATCTTGGTCGTTCAATCAGCAATCATTTTGGCAGTCCAATCGAGAATCAGATGTAATCTCAACCGAAGATCGGCGAAGGGGTATCGAGCTTTGAGAGCCCACCACGTGGATAAGTGGCGCGCGGATCACCGTCCATCAGCGCGCATATAGGGGTAATTTGCACTTGAAGCCCTCGCCTTTTTGTATTTAATATTTAATCTTGTAAATGAAATATTACATTGTAAAATAAATGGGAATTTTGCAATGTGACCCCAGAACTTTCTGGAATTACAAGTAGGTCCTTCCCAGCCTCACGTGTAGTCCCACGTGAGGCGCGTGAAAACTGCATGTATGCCCTAGCGGTTTCTGTATATTATTAGATGATGCCAGAACATTAAATAAATGTTATTTCTTTTGGTAAAATTACAACTGAGCCCCAGTAGTTATTTTTATTGCAATTATGCCCCTGCCAAGCTGTTTTATTTTTGCTAGCTTCATGCATTTATTAAAAATACCTAGCTTGCTCCTAAAAATTCACAAAAATTAGGATAAATGTTTGGGACCTTATAGATTCACGTTGTATTTTTATTTGGCATTTTTTAGCTTTTATCCATTTATTAAAAATGAAAAAGGAGCTATTTTTGCACTGTTTAACATATAAAATACCAAAAAAATATAAAATGTTTTTGAAAAATTCCATAAATATTATATATAATGTATTTATATATAAATATATATTAAGTCTAGAAAATGAAAAACCCTAAAAATAAAAAAATAAAAATATAAAAATCAGAAAGCCCCAAAATCCAACAAAAATTATAAAAACCCTAGAAAAATCCCAAAAATATATTTTTCTATTGTATAATTATCTATATACTATTATTTACATACTAAAATTAGTTTGGGTAATTTTGATACTTAGTTTATATTTTTTAAAACCCAAATTACTTTTGGTCTATTTAATTAGTCCCATATTAGGGATATTTTTGGAATTAAAAATACATAAAAATTAGTAAAATTCCGGAAAAATATAAAAAAAGTTAGAAAAATATAAAAAGTCAAAAACAAATATCATATCTAATATCTTTGAGTATTGATATATATTTCTCCTTATATTATATCTCTCTCTCTTCTTATATATATATCTATATATATATATGTATATTGTATAATTAAAAATATTAAAAGAAAACAAAAACAATATACATATTTAAAAAAATAATAATAAATATAACTAAATATATATTAAAAAAATATTTAAAACCCATAAAAAAGAGGATCTATGCAAGGATGACTAGGATGTACATAAATACCTATAGGCTACCCATTTTTCTTGCTCTCTATGGTTCGACCTCTATATGCTTATACACTATGCATTTTATGGTAGAGTTACTAAATTTTAATTCACAGTTTTGGGACTTAATTGAATTATTCTGTATTGTGGGTTAATCTCTGATCAACATGGGTTTAGTGAGTGGTCGCCTCAGCGACATTATCGTCCTCGCCTCGTGCGGGGCGTATTTTGACCCTCGCCAAATCCGTGTTATCACCAGCTCAAGAAGAGAGGGTAGAGAAGAGAATAGATTGTGGCCAGTGTAGCCATACATCCTTGGAGCTTGACCGGTGTAGCCAAGTATCCAGCTGCAGGCTTCCTTGATATGAGACTTTGAGGCATTTTCCTTGCTTATGATATATATATATATATTGAATATATACAAAGGTGCAGCATGGACATAAGGAGTTTTTCTTCTTGAGCCAGTAGACTATCCCTCTTTTGAAGCTTTATTGCAACCCACAACATCCCATCTTTAGACATCTGCGCCATTAGACTAGGTTGAGGCACAGTAGCCACTTATTGTGACTGCGAATGTTTCCCCAAGCTAAAGGATTCTACCTCCTCACCACCTCATCCATGTTGATCTACGTGTAGAGTACTTGTCCAAGTTAAGCCATTGTCTAAAAGGGTCATGCATGTGTTGTTAAATATTCTACTTTAAACAATCAAGATGACATGTGAACATATCTTTATGAACTCAAAGAATTAAGTCACTAACGGATCGTGAATAGCCTATGTTAAATATATGTGTCGTGAATTATCGTGCATTAAAATTAATGTCGTTTCGTTGTAGGCGGGCAATCGGAATCGGTCAAGAAATAACCACAATAAAGTTTTATCAATTTTTAATCATGTGGTTTTATGTTTATTTTACTTGGGCAAGTCTCAAGGTCGAATATAAGGAGGCAAAGGAACAACCTAGAATTTTGTCTACAAAATTCGTGCGTGGTTTTCGAGGTGGTCTTTTTTGTAATTTTTAATGCAATAAGGGATGCAAAATGCAATTTTGGCCTATTTTAGGGACTAAAATGTAAATATCGATCAAACGATATCCGAAAAATATGAAACTTGGCCAAGATGATAAGTATGATAAAATGAATGCACTGTAATTTTTTTGGAATTTTTAGATGCAAGTTGAATTTTTTTATGAATTTTTAAATGCAAACCAAGTGAATTTTAATATTTAATTATAATAAATATAAAACCTAATAATTTTCAAGGGATAAAATTATCAAAGATCTATCACTAGGTAATGGATCTCAAAAAAATCCTAAACCTCAAAAATGTGAGATTTAATACCTATTAAAAATCAAATATTGAAATATGAAAAATGATTTTTACAAGGCAAATCATGCATGCAAATGCAATTCTTTTTGGACACAATGTTAAACACATGGGCAAAGTATGCAATTCTCCACAAGATAATTAATTATTAATTAATCATTGATCACAAAAATGTCAGACATATGCCATAATGTAGAGAAATAAATGTAGAACAAAATGCATATTTTTGATAAATACAATAGTGCAATGTAGTGGTTCAGAACAAAGCAAAAACACAGGGGTATATCTACAATAATTTAAAATAAGATAATTAGAAGAAAGGACAAATGTATAATTACTGAAAGTTTTTGGGGCAACAGTGCAAAATTTCCAAGGGAGCACGTACGACGTGCATGCTCCTTGGGAGGCCGGATGAAACCGTAATGTAGGATAATATAAGGGTTGTTTCTGCAATTTTCCCACCCCAAGCACATGGGCTCACGTGCGGGGGAGGGGAGGGTCTTCCTCGATTGCTCCCTTGACCCACGTGCATGGCACGTGGCAGGGGCCTCGGGTCTCGCCGCCCGACGGTGGAGTTTTGGCGGAAAGGGCGGTTGGTGCGGAGGCGGTTACCCAAGGCATAGCGGTAGAGTCAGTGGCGGAGGCCTGTAGGCGCTTCTGGGCATTGAGGACGAAGGCTGCTGGCACCGCTGGTGAAGGGTGGAGATAGCTGGAGCATTGGTGACGCTTCTGGCAGAATGGTTGGCGACGGTTATGATGCAGCCTGGAAAAGACGTCAATGGTAGTACGAGGGCGTCGGAGAAGACTGCGGCTAAGGGCCTGAGTTGATGAAGGTGATCGTTAGAGGCTCTACGATCGATCGAAGGAGGGCCGGAGCAGGGCAGGCGTCGATGCAGCTCTGCAGCGGCCGTGATGGCTGGATCTCGCCGGAGGAGAAGCTTCGTGGCATTGTCACCGCTGTAAGGATGTCCTAGGTGCAATCGGTGGATGGGTCATGAGGGTTGAGGAGGTGAGAGTTTTATAGGGTCAAGGGGCTTGGCCGGATAAGGAAAGGGGGGCTGTCGGGGGATTTGATGAGGTAGAGCGGCGATCGGAGATCTGGGATGAGGAGGAGATCACGGAAGGGGGGAGGTGCTGGTGATTTCAAAATTTGAGGTGGAGGAATCTGAGGTGGCGGTGGAGCACAAGAGGAAGGCCGGCTGGGTGAAGGTGACGGTCCAGGGACTGTCCGATCGGTCGAGATCGGACGGCCCAGGTCATGCCACTTGGCAGCATGGGGCGAGGGTGCGGGGCACGTGCGTGGGAGGCACGTACCTCGCACGTGTGGTCTTTTTATTTTTTTTATAAATAACAAAAAAAATAAACTCAAAAATGGGTGACACGTGGCGGCTCTATGAGCGGCCACGTGTCAGCCCCACAAAAATCGAAAATCAAAAACATTAAAAAATCCAAAATAAATAGCAAACGACCTCGGATCAAAAAGATTTCTTCACAAAAGCTGCTCGTCTCATTGAGATCTACAACTTTCATGAAGACGTCAAAACCAAAATCGATCATTTGCACAAAGTGATATTTTTGGGGTATCCCATGTACATAGAATACCTTGATTTTTGGGTTTTATAATTTTTTATCATTTTTAAACAAGATAAAAATACGAAAAAATATGATAAAATCAAAGATAAATATTTACACATCAATATATTTTTTTATTTTTATTAATTAAGAAAAAGAAGAAATAAAAATAAAAGACGAAAAAGACAACTTTTGTATAGACAGTTAGTGACGACTCGGACTCAGTCAGTTTCTTTGATTTCAAGCTCAGTTTGGATTTGGATTTATGTGCATTATAATAAAACTTTTATCAAAGAAGACAAATGAAAAAGAAATAAACTAAATAGGTTAATTATGTACATAAAATAATAGGTCAAAAACTGCTAAAATACAAAATGTACAAAAGAGGCCCAAAATCCAACTTTCACATATGAGCTCTGATTCATTTGAACTTGGTCTTGTTTTGAGGGTAATTGAATGTACATTAGTTTAAAAGTGAGTAGGATTAAAATGGATACTGGATGTGGAAGATATGAGGGTTTTAGTCTGAGAATCCTAGAACTAGGGTTTGGGTTTTTGGTCCACTTATTTGGGTTAGTATTTTTTGTATTTTTCATTTATTCTTGTTATTGATACACAGTGGAGGTGGTTTTGGGTCATTCAGAGTTAACATGAATTAGTTAAAAATTGGGGAAGTTAGGCTATTTGCAGGTCAATTTTGGCTTAGATTTTAGCTTCTTATTTTGTGCAAAAATAAGTGATAAAATGTGATTCTTATCAAAACATGCATGAATGCTAATTGTGCAGAATAAGTGAAGAAATGCCAATGATTTTGAGGGATTTGAGCTTAATTAATGAGATTTAGAGTGGTGAATCTGAGATTCATCAGTCACTTGACCTGAAGAGTCCTAACTCTAGTTCCTATAAGGTTCCTCTAAAATTAAGTGGATTAAGGTCATAACCAAGCTCCATTCTTCGATTTTATTCCAGACTGGTTTAAATGTCAATATCATTCTGAAAAATGCACATACGAATGCAAGAAATATATACAACACTTTTTTTGAAAAGAAAATAAGAGAACAAACTTTTTGTGAAATCTTTCAAGGAGATTTGCACATTTTATGGATTTTAAGCATTTTAAATCTTTTTTTTATAATAGTCATATTATTAACAAACAAAAACATGAGTTATGGCTAAAGTATATATGCAATATATACAACTCCCCATTCTTAGCTCGAACTATGTCCTCATAGTGACCAAATATCTACAAAGGAATACATAACTTGTGCTACATATAGAAAAGTGAAAAGAATCTATACAACAACGACTAAAAAGAAAAGAGGAGAAGTCTGTAATCCCTCTTATACTTAGGATCAAATAATCGTAAGTATAGAAGGCTGTAAAAATTGGGAGAACTGAGGAAAAGAACAAACAAACTCAATGACTCGACTTGTCCTCCCCTATACTTAGGGTAAAAGATCTCTAAATATAGAAAAATAATATCAAGAAGTTGATGGACAAGTGAGAAAATAGAAGAAAAAAATAAAAATGCGAAAGAGGGTGAAATGAACGACATCACTCCCCCTATACTTAGGGTAAAGTATCCTTAAGTATAAGCAACAACAAGAGCGATGAGACAGAATGAAAATGGAAAAATTCAAGTCATTCACCTCCCCTATACTTAGGATAAAGTACATCCTAAGTATAGCATACACACACGGGAAAGAGGTGAACGATAAAAGCGAAAGAAGAAAGAATAAAAAATGACATATACAAGAGAATTTTAGCTCAGGTATGAGACGCATAAGATGTCAAGGAATCATCGTCTGATATACATAGATGGAATCAATCACGGACAAGAATGTATCATGATCTAGATATGGCTTCAACAACTGTCTGTTCACAACAAATTGTTGTGCGTCAGATGATAACCCATATATGACAATACTACCATTGTCACACACAACTCTAACAATGAATGACCATGACCAATTGCTTCTTAATTTTCCAGGAAACAACTTCAATTTCGCATCGAACAACCAAACTTTCTGATCAGGGGAGAAGGTCTTTCTTCTTATGTGTCTATCATGCCAACGCTTGACTTTCTCCTTTTACATGAGTGAGTTGTCATAAGCGAAATCACTGAATTCCGGCAATCTGTTCAAGTCCACTTTCATACTCTTGACTACTTTATCATAATCCAAATTGCATACACAGTGTTCATAATGATTTGTAAATAAGCTCAACCGGCAAGTGGCAAGGCTTTCCAAAAACTAATCTATAGGGAGAAATACCCAAAAGGGACTTGTACACCGTCTGATAAGCCTATAGAACTAAGTCAAGCATCTGGGACCAGTTCTTCCTATTTGGACGTACAAGTTTTTGAAGTATAGTCTTGATCTCCCTATTTGAAATCTCAGTCAACCGTTAGTCTCTAGGGTGGTAAGGATTTAGGGTTTAGGGTTTAGGGACCAGTTCTTCCTATCTGGATGTCACAAGATTCTTGACATCTCTATTAATGAAATGGATCCCCCATCTAAAATGAGTATCTTGGGAATCCCTAACCGTGCAATAATATTATCCTTGAGAAAGGAACAAATCGTACGACTATCAGCGGCTCGGGTGGGGATAGCCTCCACTCAATGACTAACATAATCCATGGCAAGCAGGATGTACTGAAATCCCTGACTGATAGGAAATGAGCCCATGAAGTATATGCCCCAAGCATCAAAAACATCTGAAATCTGAATATATCTCAGGGGTATGGTATCTTTGGAACCGATGGTTTCTCTCATTTTCTGACAATCAGTACAACTAATGAATGCAAAATCCAACCAATGGTTAATTGATATAGAGTTTTTGATGTATAAATAACCGTGAAATCAGACTCGATTTATCAAACAAAAATCAACGAAATAGGACAGAGAGAGAGAATGAGAATATGCAGCTTCTCTCTCCTATTTCGTCTACACTATGCTATTTAGCCAGGTAAGTGTGCCTGAGTCGAACTTGAGGAGGCATAATATTAATCCTTCGATTTTGGATAAAAGAAATAAATCTCGAAAATATTCTCTTTATTCTTGATTTACAAAAGACTCAATAAAAACTCGAAACTAACGCTATCTTACGAAAATCAAATTGATAAAACTAAGCGATGGAAATCCATGAAAAAATAGCTAGAAAAATTGCTGGGGTAGTTGTGTAACTACCCTAAAAAATTCAAAGAAAAATACAACAAAATAAGGGTTCAAAATACCCCCACAAACCAGGGGCACAACTGAAAGATAAATTAGTTATCGTGTTACAAAAAGGTCCCTGGTAGGGACTAAACTACAAAGAAAAAGAAGTTCTATTGCATTTAGGTCCCCACACAGGGACCTAAATGAAATTTCTGGAAATCTATGGAGCGCTTGTAATTCTGGAACCCTTCTAGGTTTAAGATGCAATTTTTCTACCGGTTTATCTGGACGGCTGAGATTAGATTCTCGCACGCGATCAGGAGCATCCGATCTGGACACGTGGCAGGCACATGTGCGTTCTGGCGTTCTTGATATTCTTCAGCTGCCTCCTGCGCTTGATGACAGTGCTCCCTTCTCCAATTTCTTCCTGACGTACGGTGGAGCTTTTGGGCCTCCGGGAGGGCCAGAGGGGTGACTCCTTCACCCCTCGAGCTCTCCTGCAAAGGGATGGCTTCAAGATCGATGGAGTTGGCTGGGATAGCTCGATGAAGAAGGTGGTCCAGCAAAACCTAGAGGTTGATGCAGTAGACTTTTGTTCTGATCCATCTTCGAATCTTTAAAGCTCCAGATGATAAAATGCAGCTCCAACAATAAGAACCTGCAAATAAGTTTTGTATTTTCTTGATCTACACTTGAATCGACCAAAAGAGTGAAAGAGTTGCAGATGTAAAATGTGTTTCCAGAGAATGAATATTAGTAGGAATATGAGAAGTGGAATGCAAATTTAGAATGGAATCAAAGCGGATTTCAGAGATTGATTGCTTGAGTGTCTAAAGGTGATGATTAAGAGCGCTAATGATAGGGGTGTTCATGGGGCAGGCACCCGACCCGTTCAATCATGACCCAACCCGACCCATCATTACTGGATCAACAGGTCTACCCGCCCCCATTCCAATGGGTACGCGGTTCTAACGGGTATTCGAATTATTTGAAGGGGTTATGGGTACCCATGGGTACTCGTGGGTCAATGAAACAAACATCCAATATATGATTAGCTCGGAATCAATCTAAAATGACAAACACTATTCAAGCAGTTGATAGCAACTTAAAATTCAAATCATTACAGAACTAACATTCGAATCATAAAATTACCTGTTCTGAAAAATCATATACATATTTATGATAGGGGAACTCAGTTCCTGTATATATAATGTTTTTTTGTGAAAATTTGGTAAAGTTATTGTCATGTGCGAAAATATAATATAATCAGTTCATTATGATTCCCCCAAACGTTCGATCATAAGGCCTCTATGATGAAAAGATGCACCCCATCTAAATGATACTGATTTTCTTAGAAGCAGTTGTTGTACATAGTCAAACGGCAACAGTTCAAATCCTACACGAGTATCACAAATGACATTAACTTTCCAAATATGACAATGATTTACAATTATACAAAGCTGTTGATTTAAATAAATAGATGTGGTTGGATTTCATTTAGAAACATGAAGATTAGTGTTTTCGTTTCAGGATTCAGTGAAGTTTGTGCAGGAATCAGTTATGGAGGATGGGACCTAGTTGATACCAATCCCAAGGGACTGCTCCTCCAGCCTGGTCTGGCAGATTGATGTACCCAGAGAAGCTCCACCATAAACAACACAAAACTTGACTCCGCAGTCCGGGTAGAATAAGAAGCACACCGTGTTATTTACAAGTTGGATTTTGAGAAAGTTATGATGTTCGGAAGTTTGGATTTTGAGAATTTACAAGTTGGATTTCTTCGCATATATACAAGGTAATATTGTTAACTTATTTTTATATTTTTCTATACAATTTTTAGAAATAATAAGAAAAGAGTTTGGTGAAAATATGCTCATATGAATTAAATAAAAATCTTTAAAGTTTTGTTATTTATTGTATAATTAATGGATAATGTATGAAGTGTGAAAGTAATTATTTTTATTTGTTTTCTTCCCTATCTCCCCCAACTTATTTATTTGTCGACCAATCCATGTTGACTTGGTCTCGGGGATTAGGTTATAAATATATCTTTCAGCTATATTTATTTTTACAAGTCATATTGTACATATATACATATCTACAATTTGCCTTTATTTTTCCTTATTTTTATTCTTTTATTTATTTAGATGATTTTAATGCATAATAATGCATTTTTATTCATGAATGGGATTTTGTTAAAAAGTGAAATTTAATGGATATTTACATGTATTTGTTAAGGGTTTTAAGACAAAATACAGACAGAATGTTAATGAATCGTGGATTCATCAACAACCTCGAACATAATCGGTAGCATCTTTAAACGGAGTTGGCCACCATAGGTCGCTTTGTAAAACCTTAGATATCTGCCTTCCTCGAATGATGTCCACCATACTCAAGTTTGTGACAACACTCAAGTACACTGGTTTATTCCTCCCGAGGAATGCACCTCCTCAAGATACAATATACACACTCACGAAACAGGTACGGATCCTCCCATTGGTAAAAATGGATCTCTGACAGGAATCTGTCTACCTTGTGCTTCAGCCAATCTTGTGGAACTTTCTTGGAGACAAGATAGTTCACAACATTAGCATACCATGTAAGTGAGGTCACAGACAAAATGGTCTCATCTGGAAAGGTTTCAGAAATAGGAGGTATTGACTACTCAGAAGTCTCTGCATCTGTGATACGGGAAATGTGATCTACCACGACATTCTTGTTTCCAGGTTTATCTCAAATCTCTAAATCAAACTCCTGGAGAAGAAGGATCCATCTGATAAGGTGTGGTTTGGCATCGTTCTTTGCATGTAAGTACCTTATGCTAGTGTGATCTGTGTAAACAATGACATGTGACCCAACTAGGTATGACCCGAACTTCTCTAAAGCAAACACCATTGCTAACATCTCCTTCTATGTAACTGTATAATTCTGATGTGCTTCATCCAGAGTCTTGCTATCATAATGTATGGTAAACGGTATCCCATTCCTTCTCTGCCCCAAAAAAGCCTCAACTGCAAAATCGGATGCGTCCGTCATGATCTCAAAGAGAAGAGATCGATCAAGTGGTCTTTCATCTACTGGTGTTGGCGGTGATGGCTTCAGATCTGAAATCATCTCTATTCTAACCTTATCACTGTGGAAATGAAAGGTTATCTCTCCAATCCCATAATCAACTGTCGCTTCGGTCTTTCATAGGAATGGCTGAGCAAGTATGATCGGGGTATGGAGTAACGGTGCACAAGTATACATATCCATAATAATAAATCAATTGGGAATCTCATTCCTTGCATCGTTATGATAACATCCTCAAGAATACCCCTCGGCCTCTTGATCGATCTATCAGCAAACTAAAGGATCATCCTAGTGGACCTAAGAGGCCCCAACCCAAACTTAATGAGTATCGAGGATGGCATGAGATTAATGGAGGATCTGCTATCGAGAAGAGTACGATCAAACTCTTGATCAAAGATATGGCAATGAATGTGAGGTGCTCCCCTATCTTTCTTTTTGGGAGGGAGATTACTGATGGCATGAACTATGGCAATGGTTAAGATGTGCTTTTCTATTTTCTTCCGTATGTTATGTTTTGGTTTATGCTTTTGAGGACATGCTCTTTCATTCCCTTTTTTACTCCGGGCATTGATGATCGGGGATTTGCGAGGGTCTAAAATAATATCCTCATGGAAGCAAAGATGCACGGTGTCGTTGAGGCGGGCTCACGAAACCTCAAGTCAATCAACAATTAACCCACAAATGAATATAGCAATGTAAAGAAAAAATGTGGAGTTAACATTTATTATAACTATACAACATAAGTGTATAGTGTGCAAGCATGTGTAGAGGTCAACTCAGGGAGCAAACGATAGATTGGTGATGACCCCAAATTTCACCCTTCTAGTTATGCATAATTACTCGTGTTCGTTGTAGCCGGGGGTAAAATAGAGTACGTCAAAAACCGCTTCGAAGCAATGTATCAATTAAAGGTCAAAGCGGTCGATTTATTTTTTTACTTGGGCTAGCCCAAGGTCGAACTCAGGGACACGAGCCTCTTTAGTCTCATTTAGACTCTTATTATTTTTATTAAGTGTTGGATTAATTCTTCGTAGATCAATGAATGCAAAAGGCAAAAATGTATTTTTATTTGATTTTTTTATGAAAGAAACAAGATGCATAGAAATGCAATGAAATGCGATGTGAATATGCCCTAAATCAGATTATTTGAGCCATTTAATCATGAGGCAAATCGGGTTCAATTCATAAAACTAGTCTCATTGATGTAAAAACATAAGGCATGTGAAGAATTACAATAAAGACACTTAGCTACTAAAATAATACATCAAAATTCATAGTGTCAAATCTGAAATCAACATGCCATCAAGAAGACAATGAAACGAGCTTCAAAACGAGACCAAAATCAACTGAAACGGAGATACGATGCTCAAGATATTCACAAATGAAGTTAGGGGCATAAATGCAAGAAAACATAAAAGATAAATAGCAAACATGTCCCTGGGAGGGACTAAAATGCAAATAAAATAAATGTAGGGCCTTCCCTGTAATTTATCCACATGTGTAGGGGTATATTTGCAATTATTAAAAATATCAGGAAGTTGGGTGCAAAATACCCCAGGCGCATGTGGCTTTCACATGTTGTAAAGGACCTGGGTGCAATTTGGAGAAGTCGGTGGGTCTCTTTGTAAAATACCCAAGCCGCACATGAAGAACACGTGGGCCGAGGCTCAGCTGCAGGCTCGAGCTCGGATGCTCCGAGCCTAATGGCACGAGGAAGAGGCTCAGAGAAGACACATGGAGTATTGCGGGCCGTCCGATCAAGATGATCGGACGGCATCTGGAAGCTCTAGTTCTTCGTTGTCGCCGCCGCCTGCGGCGGACTTGGCTGGGCTCCGACGTGGACCTCCTAGCTCTACCACCTTCTAGCTTGCTCGGTAAAGACCTCCAGCAGCCCAAGAAGGCATAGATGGCATCGTGGAAGCTCTGTGAAGCAGTTGGGTGTCCCGGAAGAGGCGGGCGCAGCCTGTATGCCGGAGACTGGACTTGCAAAGTGAGCTCCGATGGAGCTCCGACCATTCGAGGCATTCACCTGCACGGTTTAGTTCCAAGTAGTCGAAGTGTGCAGATGAGAAGTGCACGTGAGTGTGAGTGAGGTGGTCGGCCGTGAATCCACTGAAGAAGGTGGTGGTCGGTGGTCTTCTCCGATGAGCTCGGAGGAGGGGGTCGGAGTGGTCTGGGGTTGTGGAAGGCAGGGAGAATGAACGGAGTGTTGTGCGTGGATGATGGAAGCGAGGCGGAGTTAAAGGGATGGTCGGTGAACGGTGATGGTGTCAGGAGTCGCCTACTTAATTAGAAGAAGAACAAAGAATATACAAAGGGGGATCGAAGAAGCTTAATTGGGATGTTTAGCGGAGGAGGTGGTCTAGGCTGAGCTCCGAGGGGAGCTCGGGTCATCGCTGGACTCCGGCGACCCCTCGGAGTAGCTTGGTGGGGCGAAGCCACCGCAAACCTGGCCGTGAAGTCCAGGGGTCGACACCAGGGGCCGCATCATCATGGCACCTCGATCGGTCCTCCCCTGTCATGGGGAGGATGAGAAGTGCTGGGCGGAGCCTCGCGTAAAGGTAGACCCGGTGGAAAGGCATCGACGATGGAGTATTTAAAGATTGGGAGTGGCGGTTCCAGTGATGGAGGTAGGTGGTTCGCATGGAGATTATGGAGCGAGGGGGAGGCCATCGTGGGGTGAGTGATGACCCACGAGGAAGACGGGGGATCATGCTATGTCGTGGGGTAGTTAGTGAGTGGAGAGAGTGGTGGAGATGGCGAGGAAAATGGAAAGGGCGGAGAGGTTGCGCGAGGTGGAGAACGTGGGCTGGAGGTGGAAGATGAAGCCCGACTGTTGGATCAAGCGATCCAACGATCATGAGGAGGTCGTGAAACGAGAGTTCAGATTAGATCTGGGGCATCTTCATCAGATGGTGATGGAGAGCGCCACGTGGAGAGACGTGGTGAAAGCGGGAGCTAGCGGCCCAGATGCGATATGGGCTTTGATCCAATTGTTGACATTGAAGAGGGAATGGATGGCTTGGATCTTGAGATGTAAGGGATGATCGGACGGCGGGAAAAGGGAGGAGCGTGGCGCGTGATGAGACGGTCGCGTGGCGCAACCAGAAGGCGCCACGTGGCCCAATCAAATTATTGCGATGAAGAAAGTGATTTATGAGGGGGAAATGACCAAATTTGGAAAAACTCAAAACATGAAAGTTGTAGATCTCGATGAGATCTACAATTTTCATGTTGACCAAAAATGGAGAAGAGGTCAAACAAAGTGAGAAATATTTTAGTGAGCATTTATAAGGGTAAAAACACTACGAATTTTAATTTTGTGATTTTTTTTGTATTTTTAATTTATTCAAGGGATCATATAATTACAAGGATTAGTCTGGATCTTATTAACACATAGTCTAAGCTAGAGGGTTAATTTCTGCGAATTAAGAGCATGAAACTGGGTTTCATCAATTTGGCAATAATGCACAAAATTTGTCCTTTTCTCTTGTCTTTTTATCATCTTTTTGTATGGGTATTTGGTTTTGACTTTTTTATAAATTTCATTTTTTATATATTTTTTAAGTGTTTTTAATTTTATATTTTTTTGTTTTCTTTTTATATTTTATAATTTTTAATTTCTTTTTCTTTTTAAATAAGTATTATAAAAATATATAAGGATGTATATACAATATAGCTAATATAATTATGAATAGTAAAAAATAAACAGAATACAGGAAATAAAATGTTTTAATGTTTTTATGATTTTTTTCTGTAATTTTTAAATATTTTTATGTATTTTTAAAATCAAAAACATCCCAAAACATGGATTAAATAAATAGGCAGAATTGATTTGAAGATTATAAATAGCAAGTAAAGTATAACATTCTTCTAATCAATTTTAACAGATAAATAAAAATATAAATAAAATTCAGAAAAAAAATAAATATTTTTAAGAATTTTGGTGATTTTTCCTATTTTTTACTAGATTTTGGAGCTTTTAAATTTTTTTATCTTTTCTTTTTCTATTTTAAGGATTTTTGGTCTGGAGTTAGCAAATATAAAAACAAATAAAATATTTTTTGGGGAAATTTTTCAAGACATTTTTATATTTTTTGGTATTTTCTAAGTTAAACAAGGATAAAAACATGCTCATTTGATTTTTAGTAAATAGTTAAAATTCCTAAAATGCAAACTAAAAAATGTCGTGAATGTACAAGGAAGCAGGCATCTAACCCTTTTTTGCATAATTTTTGGAGCACGGATGCTATTTTAAATAGATGAATTACATGCACAAAAATACATGTACCAGCGAGGGCATATTATCACTTGAAAATAAAGTCAGGGGTACATGTGCAAATTTTCCAAAAATATGCAACTAATATTCAAACTTTACGGACCATTTTACAATTCACAAAATCGCCCGGGCATGTATGCAATTTGCCCAGCTCACGTGGGATGAAACGTGAGCTGAGCTGGACTAGACCTATGTGCAAAGACGTGAAAGCTACAGGTCCTCTTTGCAAAATATACAGATTTATTTGAACTACAAAAAATATTTATAGGATGAGTTAACAATATACAAAATGTAGGGAATAATGTATGCAATTTATCCCCATTATGTGCTTCATTGTGCGACTGATGGCGATCCACATGGCATCACTTAAGAGCCGACAACCACGATTAGAAGGTAACAGTTCGTGGATAGATGGACGAGGCTCGATCGAACGATGAATCAACGGTTGATGACGCTGTAGATCTGACGATGGGATCTCAATCTGAAGCGGCTGGATCATCGGATGACTCGGACATGCCCAGGAAGAACATGCGAAGAACACTACTCATGGTTGCTTCGATCTACTCTAGATTGCACCTCAGATCCTCTCCGTTGCTGCAAATATGGGGGAAAAGTTCTTAATGATCTTATGCAGCTATGGAGGTGTTTAGAATGGCTCGGACCCCATCGATTCAGCTTCTAGAGATCTTGTGAATCTCGGCGTACTTAGAGCCTGACTTCCAGGTTGCCCTGTACAGAGCCCCTTTACGCTCAAGACCCGCACAAAAAGAGTCATGGGTCGAGGGCAAAGTAACTCGGCCCGATTAGGCATGGAATCGAGGTGGGATGGTCGAGGATGGAATGCTTTAGCGAGGTGGTGGTTTGAGGAGCACAGATGCTTCAGAACTAAGGGGATCGAAGGGGAATAATGGATTGTCTAGGTGTAGAAGTGAGGGGGGGAAGAGGTGGAGGTGGTTACGGGTCAGAGACAGGGGAGTCATAGTGGCAAACGGTCGCCGGAGCTCTAGAGCTCCAGTGAGGTAACTAACCTGTGCTAAGTGAAATCATAGAATAAAACAAGATATTAAATGCAGAAAATGAAAGACACAAACTAAATCTACCTAATTATAATTAAAGGTGTAGCTCGAACTTGACCAGAAGGCCAAGGAGCAGGATGTCGCCGGAGCTCCGTCGTGGGTGCGATTTCCTCCTCCTTCTGTCCCGCCAACACCTCAGGGGACCTCCTCCTGTCACCGGGATGCTCGCTTGGCCAAGGGTGGCTGGTTTTCTGGTTTGGAAAATGACCAAAAAGGGAAGGGAAGAAGAAGGTTTTTATTTATACATAAGATCCGGGATTTGGGCGAGGATTACTGATGATTGAGGTAGATGCTGGTGTGAAGAATCTATGAAAATGATCGATGAGATGCCCAGGAAAATAGAGGAAATCGGGGACTCGACACTTCTAAAAGGTTCAGAGGTGCCGGGGGAAGTTGACTGGAGGTCAACAGAAGAAAAGATTTGGTTGGTCCACATGGACCAACCAGATAAATAAAGGGTTGAAATTCTATATAAAATGAATAATAGATAATAAATGATTTTATTAAATGTTGGGTATAAAATAAAAAAATATTTATTATTTTATACAATATTTTAATATGATTTTTATTTATCTTTATGAGTTCATTTATTACAAGTTAATTTTAGGGTTTATTCTATGGATATATTCATATATATTTTGAGTATTTTATTTTTATTTTGTATTTTTTTATTTTAATTTTTTATTTTATTAATTTATATATTTATAACTTGTTTGTATACATATAAATATATTTTTATTATATTTTCTAATTGAATATGTACACTTTAAATAAATATAGGTTTTATATATGCATTTGATCTATGTATTTATATATACTATTTTATTTTTATGTTTTTTCATAGTTTTATTCTATTCTAAATATTTACATATGCTATAAATAATATTTAATAAATTTTAAAATTATAAAATTAGTAAATAATATATAAAATGAATATTTTATTAAGGTATATTGTACAATAGGGGTCCAAAACCTAACTTTCACATCTTAACTCCAAATTGGCTTTTTATTCTGAGTATAAAATGTAGTGTATATTATTTTTGGTATGAAATCAATTTTGTATTTTTCTTTATTATTATCTACAACTTCCATATAAAAAGTCTCTTTATTTGAGATATAAAAGATGGAAAATAAGATAGGTCCCAAAAATACAATATTGATGAATAAAAGAATAGGGATTTTATTGTATATTGGCCCTTATCCCCCCTACTGTATACCTTGCCGACCAAATCAATTCTTAGCTTGGTCTTAGGGTTTAGGGTCTTAAAATACCTTTGGTATTTTATTCCGTTTCTTTTCTTTCCTTTATTCTATAATGTTGGTATTAAAAATTATGTTTTATACACAATAATGGAATAAATAATGGGTGTTAATTCGTACTCAATAATGTTATTTACATGCATTAGCTAGGGTTTTTAAGGTCAAAATGATAAAATAAAGGTTATGAAATGGATATTTATCACCCCCCAATACTTGCCTTTGCTAGTCCCTAGCAAACACTTATGCAATAAGTGCAGAAAATGAAAATGAAGAAAATAAAAAGAAATAAATTGGATTGATTTTAATTCTTAAACTCGTCTCACAAAATCAAAGGTTGGAGCTTTAGTCGGACCTTTGGATGTTAGGTACGGTCGGAACCTTATTGGGAAATGGATTTGAAACACAACAGGCTTCGAGAATCATAAGACTCTGCTCAAGTCTCCTCAATAGCCAGGTCAGAATACTTCAACTCATAGGAAAACCCTCATGACTATGAATCTATCTTGGACATTGTGTGTGATATGTAGCTCTCCTCGGCTGTAGCGGTAAAAGTCAGTCTTCTCAGGCATGGTGACCCTAATTCCCCAATCCAACAACTCTTTCCTCGAGAAGCGGGGTATTCCCTTCTAATTCAAGCACGGCCAGCTTAAGAAGAGGATGTGGAGAGAAGAATGGACGATAGCCAGTGTAGCTACCTATCCTTGGATGCTTGACCAGTGTAGCCAAGTCATCTGGCTGCAAGCTCACAAAAGTATAATTTTGAAGCTCAAGCTTGCTTATTGACTATACAAATATGTACACTCCAGTAGGCATTTTATTTTCAATCAGTCCTGTCCACTTTTTTGGAGTTTTTGATTTTTTTTCAATTTTTTGAATACTATATACATCATCATTTACATAAGGACTTTTTCTTCTTGAGCTAGTAGACTATACCTCTTTTGCAGCATTATTGCAACTCCATAATTTCTGTCTTTAGACCTTGTCGTCATTGGATCAGGTTAGGGTACAATGGCCACAAATGTGTGACTTCATATGTTTCCATTGGCTTGTGTCTCATGACGGCAAATCCAGCCCTCTACCACTTAAATTGAGGTGAGCAAAGTGAAAGGTGCAGGTGTACAAGCTAGGCCACTATCAATAGAGTTGTGTGTGTGCTCCGAAATAGTCTACTTAGGTAGTCAAGACGACATTGAACCAAGTCTCGTTATCTCAAATAATTAAGTCAACTAGACCTGAAGTACCTCAATTCAAGTTCCTATAAGGTTCTTGTGATTAAGTATATTTAAGGTCCAACCAAGCTCCAATCTTCCGATTTTATTTGGACTTGTCCAATTATCAAACTCAATCTGAAAAATGCACATGCTATGTACAATGCAGAAAATGTTTTTGTGATGCAATTTTCAAATTTTGAACTTTTTAAGGGTTTTTGAAAAGATTTTGCAAATTTTTATGCAATTTTTTAAAAGGTTTTGCAAATATTTTTAGGATTTTTCAAAATAAAAAGACTTTTGGTAACAAAAGGAAGTATGTGCAGATATTTACACCGACGTGCATCTATTATTTACAAGAACGGAGTTTTTAAAGGATTTACAAGAGATGTGTTAATTATTTTTATACATATATATACGGCCAATGAAAAATGTTTATTATTAGGATGATGTATATATTCCTCAAATTTATTTGAAAATAATTTTACAAATGATTTTGAAAACTATAGTCTAAAATAATTTTTACAAAAATGTTTACAATCATTTACTTTAAATATTTTTGACATCATTTTTAAAACCATTTGCAAATAGGTTTTCAAAAAAAATTATTTTACACAAGGAAAAGAAATTTTACAACCAAAATAATTTTACAAAGGTTGAAAATATTTTACAAAATATTTTTCAAACAGTTTTCAAAAGATTTTTAAAATAGATTTCCAAACTATTTTCCAAACATTTTGCAAAATATTTTTACCTGATTTATTAATCAGTATATACAAAATGAATTTGAAGAATAATGTATATCATTTTATTAGTGAATTGTATATGTATAGTATTTTTAGTCTTATTTATTCAAAAATACGAAAGTATCAGTATGGCTAAAGTATATACAAAGTACATACAACCCCATATACTTAGCTTGATCTGTGTCCTCATCGATCGAAAAGAAAAGAGAAGACATAACTCGTATTGAGTATAGAAAATCCTATACTATGATGACTGAGTGAGGAATGAAAGAATGAAGAAATAAACGAATGAGAAGTTGACCGTCCAACCTAGACTTAGTATGAAATAATCCTAAGTATAGCATGTTGTATATACATGCAGGGAGGGTATGATGAATCTCATATTCATCATGTTAAAATCGACATATTAAACTCCTTGCATAAATAACTCAATAAAAATCACTAATAATTCCTTTATCTTGTATTATATAATTTTTATAATTAACTTATATTCTAACTATAATTATTGTATTTAATTACTTCCATATTCCTTATTTTTATTTCTTATTATAAACCTTTAAAAATTAGGTTAATTAATTGTCTATGGTTGTTTTTTCTTTAAAAGAAATAAAAAAATACAAAAAGAAATCTCAAACCCAAAAGCAGTATTTTTTATCCCTTTAAAAATACCCCCAAAATACACTTTTGTACAAATGACTTCTTTTGACTTTTTGTCCAAACATGAAACTTGTAGATCTCATCAAGATCTACAACTTTCGTGTTTTGACTTTTTCCTAATTTTGCTTCCTTTTATTTCTTTTTTATTTTTCTTTATTTTATGATTTTTGAATTTCTGATTGGGCCACGCGGCGCCCTCTCGGTCGCCCACGTGGCCCACCCTCTCTCTCGCCACCCATCACCCCTTCTGGTCATTTGATCTCACTCCCCCGCCTCCATCTTAGCTGCCCGCCCCCACCTTTACCCTCGCCATTAGATCAGATTATATGATATGATCCAAGGGATCCACTCACTCCCTCATCATAACCGTTGGATCGCGGAATTCAACAGTTGGAACCTCATCTTCCTCCTCAAAGCGCCCCGCCCCCAGGTGTTACGCATGTATCTCCCTCCGTCCCCTTCCTATTTTGGAAGGTGCCTCCGATCACCTCCTCGCTCCATAATGCCACCTACACGTAGCCCATTCCTCCACCTTCCTTGTGTAACCCCCAAGACGTCCTTCATCACTCCTCCATCAATCTTCTAAGCCGTTGCAAACTCCCCGTAACACCTGATGTCATCCGCCTATAAAATTGACCGCTCTACCCTCCGTTTACTCCGTCCATCAATTCACGGGCTAAGGCACAGCCTCTGTCTCCCCTCCGGTGACAGCGGAGGGAGATATTGGCGAGGTGATGACAACCTTCTCGCCCAGGTGTCGACCCATGGTCTCCGACCATGTCGCAGTGGTTCCACCACCGTTGAGCTCCGTGCCCTACCCAACATCTCTTGATGCTCAGACCAAGCCTCCCCGACCGCCGTCTTCCTCTTCTGATCTCCAGGTACCTCCTTCCCCTGGCTTCACTTCACTTTTCTTCGATTTTTCTCACCGCACACAACACCGATCACCGGCCACCGACCATCCTACAAGATCCACCAAACACCAATCACCTTTGCCAATCCCCTCTGCCATCACCTTTCCTCCTCCACGACCCCATCCACCTCTTCCAACATCACCTCTGCCTCGTCGAAGGGGAAGATCCTGGTCCACCACTCCAGCCACCTTCACAGACCCCCATCTCACTCACAAATCCACGCACAACACGCCTCAGTTATATCTGACACTTGTGGGTACACCATGTCTTCAATGGTCGGAGCCTTCACGCCTACTCCAATCTCAACCTTCATCTCCTATGAGGCGACGTCGATCGCCACCTACATCTATCCTCGTAGCTTCGCCTTCCATCAGTCGTCCTCTTATGATACCCACGCAGCTCAGGCGACCTTCTACGAGCATGGAGGAGCATGGAGGAGATCTGGTGAGTTCGTCGGAGTCCCGTTTACGCTGCCCCTCCTCCGGTCGGCAACAAAGTGCATGTGTCATTGGATGGCGCCCCTGCGGCAGCCATCCAACGGCCTAGAGTAAGCCACGTAGCACCAGCCAGACCTGTAGGTTACGGTGTCCAAGCCTTATGCCGAAGCCAGCAGAAGACGCCACGTTTCCTACGAAATCGTGCCTCGACCAAGCTTGGCCCCTCACGTGTCATGCACGTGAGCGGGTGGGTTATTTGCGAAGAGCACCCCAAACCTTTCCATAATTATAAAGAGGTCCAGGCATGCATGCATGACATGCTGATGAATATGTGATTCATCACTCTAAAAGTTGAAAATAGAGCTTTGTTCCCGAGTAATTAGGTGCATATTTCCTCTTATCTTGCATAATTAGCATTCATGCATGCAAGCATAACATCTGCATTTTAGCATTCATATTTGCATAAAATAAGAAGCCAAATTCACTTGTAAATATTCACCTGTATATTAGCTAAAATACCTTATTTGTATGATACTACCTCTGAATCCAATAAAACCAACTATATTGTGTATATATGACTAACACTAATAAAAGAAAAATATCAAAAAAAATACTAACTTGTAAAATTACCCAATAAAACCCCAAACCAAGTTGGAGACCTTAGACCTTAGAATGCACATATCTCTCTCATACAACCTCCGAATTAGGTCTACTCACTTTTAAAATAATATACATTCAAAGACCTTCTAAACAAGACTACTTTCATTAAAATCGGAGCTCGTATGCAAAACTTGGGTTTTGGGCCCCTTTTGTATATTGTACATATTGACCGAAATACCCCTCCATTTTATCCTTTTATTTTCTTAATTATAAAAAATCCAAAAAAATTAGATTAAGTTGTAAATATTCTTCTCATATTTTCTCTATTTTTATTTTGATTTTTCTCTTTTTTAAAAATGAAAAAAAAATTACAAAAGATAAAATGTGGTATTTTATATATATATATATAAGGTACCACCCAAAAATATATTTTGTACATATGATTTCATTTGATTTTCGACCCTTCACAAAAGTTGTAGATCTTGTCGAGACGAGCAACTTTCATGTTGACCACTTTTTGATTTAATCCCTTTTGTTATTTCTTTTTTATTTTCTTTACATTTAATTTTTGGAATTTTCTAGGAGCGACATGTGGCCGCTCCTGGAGCCGCCACATGTCACCCCCTTTTTTATTTATTTTCGGATTTATTTTATTATTTTTCGGATTTATTATTATTATTTTTTTATTATTATTATTTTAATTATTTTTTTATAGCCTACCATATTATTTTATTAATTTCTTTTAATAACCTTTTACCTCTTCTCCTTTCTTTTCCCCTACTCCAAGCCACATCTTCTCCACTTCCTCCACCATTTTCTCCACTCTCTCCATCTCTTCTCTAACTCCATCCATCCTCTTTATAATCTCCTCCACTCCTCCATTCACACTCATCCGCCGTTTTCGAGAGAAGTGAGGTCGAGCCCCTTTAACCTTCAGGTGACAGCTGCAGGAGACGAGTCGAGCGACGACAACCTCAAGGCGAGATCTGCGGTTAATCTCTGCGTAGTGAGCTGCCAGCCAAGCTCACGGAGCTTCTTCGATTTTCGATCGCCAAATCGGATCGAGGCCACGACGACGACAGAAGCCACACGACACGGCTTCACTTTCGGCGAATCACATGTAAACATCCCTCTTATTTTCCTTGTCATTTTATTTTTATCTAACAAATTTTTTTCTGTTGATTCATCATACTCTTAAACATATCACATTTCCATCACCACATTTTCACCACACAACATCACACACAAATCACATCACCAACATCACCTCATTAATTTTTTCTTCATTGCATTTCCACACCACCATCATCATTACCACCACAATCACCACTTCATTTCAATTCATCCACATTGTATTTCCTGTTTACATTAAAAAATTAAAAAAAAATACAAAATAAAAATCAAAAAAATAATAAAAAAATAGGAGAAGCAGCTCAAGCCGCCTCCCCTTGGAGCCTCAGCCGCCGCCGGCGAGCACGACCTTTAGTCACCCCACGACCGCCAGCCAGCGGATGCGCCTCCGCCGAGGCCGCTCAGTTCCTCCGCAGCCGCCCTCCAACGGCAGTGTGGCGCTCTCCTCCAGGCCGCCCAGCCCTCACGCGGCTGCGACCCCAGCCCGTGGTGGCGTCTGCCGACCCCCTTCGTCTTCCGCTGCCAGGACCACCGTGCACCTCGCGCCATCCGCCCAGGCACGCCCTCCGCTGAACCTCCGGCTCTGCCCTCACGGCCGCGCGCCCTAGCTGCGACGTGCCTCCCCAGCCCCTCGCGGCATCGCGTGGCCGTTGCCGCCTCGCCTCCTCGTGCTTGGCCGTGCGCCGCGCTCCAGATCCACCCGCGCAGGCGCGCTGCCCTCGCGCCATCCGCCCACCACCGCCGCCGCCTTCACGTCTCTACCCGCCAGCTCCGCCTCCCAGCGGCCAACGCGCGCCAGTCACCCGCCCCACAAACCGCCTCGCGTGCGCCACCCTCACCGCCATTGCGCAGCGCGACCTCCTCCTCCTTCCAGCGTGGTTACGTGCCGCCGCCCCCTTGCGGAACTCCCTCGTGCCGCATGCCTCACGAAGCCCTAGCCGCCCCTACGTAAACCCTTGCGTGGAAAGAAAGAAAAGAAGAGGTTCATTTCCCTTTTTTTATTTATTTTATTATAGTTGTGAAAATTGCACTAGTATCCTTGCATGTTTATACATTTACACAAGTGCCCCTGTGCACAGTTTGTCAGTCTTATTTCAATTTCTATTTGCATTGACACCCCTGCATTTGCACGTTTATTTTGTCATCATTCTGTCATCCATTTTTTATTCTGAAAATTGCATTGTGTAGCATAACTCTTGTTCTACCATTTTGGCATTTATTTGTATTTTTCTGATTTGCAGAACATTTGTAGAATTTAATTTGGGGAAAATGCAATATTTTGCCAATTTTGATTGATTATGTGATTGCTCATTATCTGCTTGTCGAAAAATCTCTCTAAAATCAACATTGGTAGATATAAATGTATGCTACAACATATCAGAAAATCATACCATTTGCATATATAGTTTGTCTTAGAAAAATCATTCAGTGAAAACATTAATCGTTTTTTAATTAATCAACTGTGAAGTGGTTTAACGAAATTCAAGTTGATTTGGATAGCTCTTAACTAGACCTATTTGGATTAATTTTGTTTCTGAAAAATATCATCGTTTGATAATTATTATAATTGGTTTAGTCATTTTCACTAAAGTCTGCATTTTTTTTTATCCGTACATCAGAAAATTCTAAAAAAAATAGTGTAGCTTAATTTCACCACATTTCATAATCTGGCCAAGTTTCATAATTTTTGGAGTTAATTTGACCATTTTTATAATTTAACTTTAAAACTGGCCTGATTTTGCATGTGTCCTGCATAGAAAAAAAGGAACAAAAAAAATACTCCTCGAAAATCACACACTTGGAAATTTGCTAAAAATCTACCTAAGGAGACAGATGCCTCCTTGAGTTCGACCTTGGACTTCACCAAGTAAAAAAATATACCGCTTGAAATTAACTCGAATCTAATTTAAGTGGTTTTTGATATTCCCTCTCGTATCCGACTGCAACGAACACTTTAAATTAATTTGGATATTAATCTGACCGAATTAACCGAGGGTGTGGGAGCGTTATCAAAATGGCGCCGTTGCCGGGGAGGCACGGCTTAGGTTAATTTGTAGTGAAATTATGATTGTTTGATTTTCTTTCCCCGGGTAGTCTGTGAAGGATATGGTTAGATCCTCAAGCGCATCACGGAAGCGTGGGCATCGTATCGAATACAACGTGGAGCGATTAGTCGCACTAGTTGCTCGATGCAGCAGAATTTAAAAAATTTTCATACGACGAAACCATATGATCCAAGAACACTTCTCGAATCGTTTCGTCTAAACCACAAACAAGTATTAAGGTTACCTCTTAAAGAGTGGTTGCGATCGAGTCTCTAAACGAAGAGACCTCCTGTCTCAAGTCCGATCCGACGGAGGAGATGCTTGTGAGCGCGGGGATGAACCGCGTGCTTCTCGCAATCCATGTTGATGATCCAAGCGGTAGATCTCCTGATCTCGACACACGAGATCTGACATCTTCTTCACGAGCGAGGCGCACCGAATGAGACGGAGATCCATAAGCAAACCATCGGGCAGCATAACGATGACGTCGTGGCGATGGAGAAACTCTCAAGGGCATCCATGGTGGACGGCCATGAGAGGGAGAGAGAGAAGGTTGTCGAGTAGAGAGAGAGAATATGCATGTGGGGGCAATCTCATGGAAATCCATGAGATTGCATGCTTCCTTGATTTTCTCCATTATTTATTTCCAACAACTTTTGTTGGTTATTTATTCATCAAAAATAATTCACAATTATATTTGAGAATATTGCAATCTTGACATTGGAAATTTGTGAATCATATTCACAACCCAAAACAACATATAATTTACATTGTCAATTAATTAGACAATGTGTATCCAATACACATTAATAATTAATCAACAAATATAAATTATAATTAGCTCTCTCTAATACATTATAAATCACATTTATAATATATTATGAATAATTGGATATTACTATCCACATTATTCTTCTCCATAATAATTAAATCACATTTAATAACTTATTCTCATGTGCTCAAATAATATGAATCACATTCACATTATTTACATATTTGATAATCAAATCACATTTAATTATCTAAGATAACTCTCCTTATAATATGAATCAAATTCATATTATTCATGATAATTAAATCACATTTAATTATCCATTTTCTCAATGCTCGGATACATGTATCAACAACATAATAGTCCATGAACTCTTTCAAGGATAATGCGCTTTCTCCGCGAATACTTGGAGATAAGGACAGGGCGATTGTATTGTTCCACGTATAGTGACATGGATATTGAGATCATATCTCAAATCCAGATCGTGGGCCTCCCATAGATGCTTGATTAAATCAAGACCGCAAATCTAATCTTCTCATTGCATCTGAATCACATTCAGATCAATGTCCAACATTTGGACTAAGATCAGATTACTTCTCTACTGAGAGGAGTCACTAAAATCCAGACCCGTTTCATCACTCCCTAGGAATGGAAGCGTCATGGTTATACAATCGTTTATGATCACATCACCATCAGGTATTCCCAATACCTGTACATCCTGCATAGTGGAAGACTTAGAATAAACCCGAAGTATTAGATCAACTTTACACTGTCTACTTCAGGGCTCTATCAGTAAGTTTCTCATTCGATCATTGGGAGTCGGTATAGATCATATACTTTCCAAAAGCATTTATCATACCTAGGTCTTGATCATATACTTTCCAAAAGTATATATAAATCCTACAAATTCAGTCAAGCTTCCAAAGCGAGACGACCATGCGCATGGAATTTGATTCTTCCCAATATCTCACGAGTGAGCTCATGTCTTCCGGTTCAGTAACTGAACATGTATGATCCCTTTGAGAGATCGTATTACTCATATGCCCTTATATGCACACCAGCGCGCCAGTGTATAGACCTTGATTAGGTCATTAACCTATTGGTCTGGCAAATGTACAAACTTAGACATATAGTAACACATCTGTCTCCGGTCAGAGGATGTGTTCCTGTATCATGACAGCATATGATATAGGACTTTGGTTATCTCGATCTTGTTATGTCAACTCTTTGACCTAACTCATCTGACACCTCCGAATCTCTATTCCTATGCAGAGGACCTGCATCAAGAGGTTGGTCTGATATCAGCCTAAATGAGATAGGATTGCCATCTCCTACTCAGGCTGGAGATCATCTCTTAATAATCATTTGACGGTGCTTGATGAGTCCTCAATCTAACTCATTAGATATTCATCTAAGCACCAGCCTCTATGATTCAATAATTGAATCAACAGTTGTATGATCATTAAGATGGCCATGGTACATAACCCTAATTGTACTAAGGGACCTATTATGCAAATTATGTACTCTTTATTTCAGATTAAGGAGTGAATTGCAATAACATTTATTGCATAATGGCACGTCGTGGGCTCGCATGTCCAACAATCTCCCACTAGCCCAAAGAGCCATTAATGGGCTAATCATTTAAACCCACACTCATGTGACAATCATAGGCTATTTAGAAAATAGCTAGGTAAGCTGATCAGTCACTCTGTTCCCAAGAGACTACGCCAAGTCCTTTTACGGCACTTGCATATCTCCTAGTAACAGTGCTCGCATCCAATGCGAATGTTGCATCCTATGCAACCAATACTCAATTTTATCGGTTATAGTGTCCTTGACACTACTTCTTATTAATTATCATAACCAGTATTCCCATAATCCTTATTAGAATACCTTCATTCCTGGAGATCTCTATCTCCTAAGGTATCTACAGTTAAGACCCTTATCTACAAGGTCTTAAACTTTTGAAGATAAGACTTTGAGATCACTATCTCTAAGTTTCATCATCTTTGAAGATATTGTTATTACTGCAACCAAGTGTTTTATTTCCATAGCAGGATTAGTAACAGTTTACTACTCCCACTGCATGGCAGACATCTGGCTCTTGTACACATCTAGCATATACCCAGCTTCTCATAACTGATGCACAAGTGCAAGCAGTTCTAGCATTCACTTCCTTAACTCTTTGAGGTGATATCCCTTTAGATAGGTCACTACCACATCTTAAGGGAAGGAAGCCTTTTTTGGAATTTTCTAGAAAATGGAATATGTCCAAGGTGTACTAATAATGTGACGGTTCCAATATCCTCTTCTCTTTGCTTCTGAACGACTTCAGAACTAAGATCTAAAAGGTATCCTTGAGATCGTATCTCAAGGTATGGAATCAACCAAATTATAAAACACTTATTATTATTCTTATATCATTCTAAATGATTAGAATAATATCTATATTTAGCACGATGAAAACAATGGCACTCCCACTAAGCTTCACATGGTTCATCAAGATTTTATCTGAAATCATAACATTTATAATTTCATCAAATCTTATGTTCCAACTACAAGAGACTTATTGGAGTCCAAAGATGGAGTTCTTCATCTAGCTCATCTTGCTTTCCTCAACCAAGAAGCCTTGGGGCTATTTCATATGAATATCCTCAGAGAGGTATTCATAGAGGAATGCAATCTTGACTCACATCATGAAGATGTCATAGTCGAGTTGTGTAGCTACAGTTAGCAATATTCTGATGGGTTAAAGCAAGGTCACTGGAGAGCAAGTCTCATCGCGAGTGATGTCTTCTCTTCGGTGTGTAGTTCATGACTACGAACCGTGCTTTGAAGGTCTCTACCTTCTCATCAGGTTCCCTCTTTCTCTTGAAGATCTATTTACACTTTAATGGGTCTTACCCCATATAGGTGGATCCTCGAGGGTCCATATACAACACTTGTATATGAGGTCTACTTTAGACTTTATTGCTAACATCCATCTTTCCATGTTATGATCCTCAGGAATTTCATCACATGAAATCCGATCATTGTCAGATTTCTCTGACACATGGAATCCATCCTCAAACTCATTTGAAGAGGTATTAGTGTTTCATCTTTAATTGTCCTTTTAGTTCCCAATTTCAGGAGCCTCATTATCTTCTCAAGATTAAATGAGTTCCTTTACTTCATTTTATCTTGATTCTTAAGAGAGTCATCCTCTAAGAATCACATTCTCAGAGATGAGATCTTTTAAGAATCTCATGGTCATAAAGTAGGTATACAATACCATCCTTTATTTTCCTAATGAAGTAGCACTCTCTAGTGATAGATTCCAGCTTACATGCATGGAACCTTATTAATTATATAATGTAGTCTCTACTACATATATACCTTGGAAACTAAGAGATAATTATGCTAGGATTAATCATTGATTAAATCATGTCACACACGATCAATTGTATCTTCCTACAACTCCATTGAGTTAAGGTTTATTAGGAGGATTGAGATAGGAATGATATTCATATCTCCATAAGGTATTTCTTGAATTCATCTAATAGGTACAGGCTACCTTGGTTAGATCAAATTCATTTCATCTTCCTTCAAACTTTGGTTCTAAACCAAAATTGTGAAATCTTTGAACATTTCAAAGTTTTCTAAGTGAAGAGAAGAAATCTCATATCAAATAATCACTAATAGATATCACATATCCATAATGTTTATTCTGATATAGATGATTCGCATACATTAATATGTATGAGATATTGAATACCTTAATCTTACACCTTTCCCAAGGAAGGGTGTATTGGACATTTTACTTTGAATACAATATTCACAAGTATGTGAGATTTGAATCTTTAGACAATCTAAAGTTTCATGTCTTACCAGTCCATTGATTTCATCAACGGACATATATCCAAAATTTGATGCCAGATCATT